>BMAC01000185.1:1153031-1171069 GCA_014905375.1 Phtheirospermum japonicum
GGCCGAGCTTTATGTTCTACAATGCCTCGTTGATGGTCGTCAAGTCCGGTTGTACCCGCTTATTTTGCTAGGACTTTACAATGTCACCAAGGGTACTCCGGGAAGCAAGTCGCCACTTCTCTCATTTGCGCCATACATTACCGGCCTCGCCCGTCACTTCGGGTTCGATCCGGCCGAACAACGGACTTAGCCCACTTGGGACCACTTCATTACCTCTTACGCGTGCACCGGCACCCCGAGTGAGGTCGTCGACTAGAGGAGGATCTTCGTCTCGACTACACGATGACGACGACGATGGCGACGAGGATATGGAGCAAGGCCCGCCGTTCTACTTCGGGCCCGAGTCCCGATTGGGGGCAATTTTTCGAGGAGAACCGAGCATTTCAAGTGAAGATGTTCGATAAGCTTCAAATCATCGACGAGAAGATCGACACAAATCACGAGAAGAACCGTCGTAGTTTGAAGAAGATGCGTGCTCGTATCTCGAAGCTCAAGGAGCATTTCGAGGCGGCTTATCCGACGCCGAGCATGGACGTCGAAGAGAACCCCGAGGATGATGAGTCCCGCGAGTTCTAAGTCTCTATCTTTATTTTTATTTATGCTTTATTTAAAAAAAAAAAAAAAATGAAAAATATAAAATCCAAAAATATTGTTATTTTCTTTGTTTTTGTGTGTTTTGTTTTTCTTTTAGGGCAATTCATATCACGTACGTTGAAGAAGTGGCCAATTACACAAATCACGACTAGCGGCTCGACTTACTATTATTTCAGGGATGTTTTCTTTTTCCTTCCTCTTTGATTTGGATGTATTTGTGGCAATCCGGAGATTGCCCGGATTTTTAGAAGGGGGGGGGGGGGGGGGGGGTGGGTCGAGTGTGATTTGTATTGATTAATTGTGTAATTTTATTTGATACTTGGCCTGTAATAATTATATGCTTAAACGTGATTAATTGCTATTTCTACGCTTAATTGTGTTTGTATGGCATGCCTGTCGAAGTTGACTAAGTATGATTATTTGTTTTCGTCTTTGAGCGTGCATAAGTGCATAATTTTTCAAAATTTATTATTATATATTGTAAAATGGTACTTGGACGCAATCGATTTCGCAAAACCTTAAAAACAGCGTCAATTCAAAAATTTTCATGCAAAAAGCCAGTGAGTAGCCTGAGTGTTTATCATCATTGCATGTACGTGAACAAGTTTCAGTCTTGATATCTCTTTGAAACCGCTGTGTGTAGTCGATTTTGAAAATGAAGTTAAGGCGCATATAAAAACCTTATTCCGGCCATATCCATATATTTTTAGCCACTATAAAATTCCGAATGAGCCAATCATAGCCAAATATCCATGCCTATAGCCATGAGTGTTTCTGAGACGACCCTACAACCCATTAAAAGCGTGGGGTAGGAGTTCGTATTTTTATTGGTTATTTGAGTCTTGGGAATTTTTATTAGGAATTTATTAATTTGTAAATAAGGACCACCATCTAAAAAAAAAAGAAAAAAAAAAAGAGAGAAACCCCATAAAAAGAATAAACGGGGAAAAAAAAAAATGATAAGAAAGATGGTGGGTCTTGTGTTAGTAATTGCCTACGCCTCTTATAAAGGCTTGTGTTTTATTTTTAATTTTTTTATGAAGCCTAATGTTTAGAAGGCAAGAGTTGTGTAAGAAGCATGCTATAAGCTTCAATTGTACTTCAGTGGTTTGAGCTTTCAGTCGGTTTACGAGTTTTTGAGTTGAGGAATAGCCTATATTTTAAAGGCTACGTTATGAGAGTTAAGTGAGATTTTTATTTTTGAACGAGGTGAAGCAAATTTCTTCTCGATTAGATTAGGTTGAGTGAGCGATTAGCCACACGACTTATATATTCCATACCCGTCCAAAGAACCTTCATAGCATTAAATTAATAATTTAGTTATTCCTCTTAGTTGATAAATTAGAATAATTAGTTTAATCAGCTTTAGTATACTGCTTAGTTCGTAATTGATAATCTAGTTTAAAGTAATTAMTTTAATTAGTTTTAGTTTAATTATRGTCTTAGTTTATAATGATCGAATTAATCTATTCAAACCCCCAAATGTATATGTATGTTATTCGTAATTGAGAAAAACACTGATAAGACCGAACAGTTGTTTCCTCGAGAGATACGACTCGAGTCAAACTCATCACCCTACAGTTACCTCGTACACTTGCGAGCAAACTGACGTGCTTTTAAATTAATTATTAAAAACAGGGTGCACAAAAGTTTGAGTCATAATAAACTGTACTTGCCTTGAGTTCTTTAGATTGATGATCAGATACAAATTTATTCCACTACTCATCTGTAATGGAAGGATATAATTCGGATGGATGATCATATTTTGGGTGTCTCTTCTTGATGAAGTCACACACTAACCTCATCTTGAAAGCTGTCCACCTCAGTCCCACAACCTTTAGAAAGTGCTTCTTCTTTTCATCACCTTCAATATTGAACTCTTTCTGAATAAATAAGAAACACACATATTATTAACACGTGTTTTCATTAATAAATAATTAACTATAAAAAGTTGATTATTGTATACCTGCAAATCCTTCTAAATCACATTCTTAAGGACACTCTCCACGTGTTTCCACTCGTCGATGTTAATATCTACATGTGACCGAACTAAAGACCCTAGGTAATTTCTAAATTCGCAGCATATTCCCGATGGGTTTATTTGTATCGTCGTATTCACTATGCTTTTGCTCTGACGGCTTGTTTTTCATTTTTATGCATGTTGTTGATCCTCTTGATCTTTTCCCTGACTCTTGTTCATATTGGGTGCTCGAAGAATCAGTCATGATTTTGTTAAATTAGTTGATAAAATTCTTAAAACATTAGATAAAAATATAATTTATACGACGATAAAAGCTAACACATCACTCTACAACTACTATGAAGTCACCAAAAGCCCTAATCAGATTACAAGAGTGAAAACAGATATTTGGGTGAGTCTAGCAGCTACAGACATCTACGAAGCATGTCTAAAACTTTTGTGAAGGTACTTACCACATAACATATAGTTCAAGAGGGTTAAACTGGCTTGTGAACAGGATATCCAAAATATGATAATCAACAATATTAATCATCAATAAATGTCAGTAACCATAATCAATAATCAGTATATTTCGGCTCTTCATACCCGGCAAAGTACGTTTACTGATGATCTTCATATGGGCGTGTGAATTAATTTATTGTATTTTGCCTGAGCAGCAACTAATTTAATAATGATAATTAAACCTATCATAAAACAGGGCATGACCATTGGAAATGGATGGACAAATTCAGAGGTCTTGACTGCAACATATCCTGATTAAGCTAAAAAGGTGATAAACCTAATCAACCAGTCTCAGTATAACTACCTGAAGAACTCACTAGTTCCGAATTGCAATCGGGAAGCGGAAAATGCTTGTGGTAAATATACGTAAATTCTTAATTCAAACACCAATTACCAATATATATAAAACCAAACTTCAAATTCCTACACATAAACATTACAGACAAGGTTGTTAAAGAACTGAACACATTAAGTACTAAAACATACATATGCCGTAAATAAAATCCTCAAACCCTCGGGTATTCTTGCGCAATTTGTAGAAGGCGACGGGGAAAGATCCACGGCAAACAGTTGGCGACGGGGAATGAAGTAGGGTTTTGGGTATTCTTGCGTAATTTCTAACTCAGTGAACAAAATCCCAATCATCTCCTATCCAAAATATTACTTCTGAAAATCTGGCGGGTTTTGGAGTGGGAAATCTGAAAATTTTGGATTGAATTATTTCAAAACCTATTTCGTGTACTTATGAGAAATGACTTGATGTACAAGTTCCCCGTCCAAGTGTTTTTGGGCAAGGAGGACCTCACAAGGATGTCATCGGTTGAGATATGAGCGCTTGGATTGCGTACCACCGAGGTGACGCGAACCTCTATCCTCTCCTGATGGTTGCAGTAAAAATAGTGCAAAGGGTGCACGGAAGGAAATCGTCAAAGCTCACACTGGGCACGTTCATCACTGAGCTTGCCCGGTACCACAGTTGTGACCCCTACGACGGCGACGTCACATACCCGAGCATGCCGATGCAAGTCGAGAGTCAGACGTATAATGGGCAACATGTTACTATTCTGACTTTCTTGGGATGTATTTTCAGGGAAAGGGCTGAGGCAGCCGAAGGGACCGACGAAGACGAGAATGGCGATGAAGTGACAAACGATGAGGATGATGATAGCGAGGGTGACAAAAATGAGAATGCCAAGCATGTCGAGCACAGAGACTACGGAGAAGGTCTCAAGTACGGTGGGTATGGTGGATATAGCGGAGGTTATGACAGAGGATACGGCGAGGGATACTACGACGGTGGTAGTGCCTATGAGAGTGGGCCAAGCGATTACTAGTATTACTCCAACGCGCAGTGGAGATAGACACAAGAGTTCCAGATGAGCGTAATGGAGCAAATGAGGCCGATGAGACTCAATCAAGAGAGCTATGCAAGGGACGCTCGGCAAGATGCATGGGAGGCACACAAGGAGGCCCGGGAGAACGCACGAGCCCGGCGCAAGGAAGCTAGGTCATTCTAGAACACCTTGGTGAGATTTGACGCTAACATCGCCGAGATAAATCAAAATCTCGCCCGCTTGAATGATAATGTCGAGGCAAACCAGGCTATCTCGTCTCCATTGACGGACGCCACATGAGAATGGAGCAGTGCTTTCCACCTCCCCCTCCCGACCTCATGGACATATAGGCGGGCCCGTGCTCCAATTTGTATCAATTTCTATCCGAACTTTTATTTTTCATTTTTGTGTACTGATTTGTTGACTTTTCTATTTTGTGTTGTGTGCATTAGTGTCTGTATTAACTATTTGACTTGATTATTCACATGTTTTTTGTTTAAACTTTTCCTGTCCCCTTATGATTGATTCGTACATTAGCAATCAGGAGATTGCTTATTTTTGTGTGTGCGGGGAGGTAATTCGATCGGATTGTTACATGTAACGATCGGATTCCATCTTTGCAGCACCATCTGACCGAATGTGTGCAGGTAACTGATTTGAGCTTCTGTGTACCTACTTTAAAAATATTTGTCAAATTTTTAAAAGCTCGCTCGCAAGAGTACGAGATCGCGTGTAGGTTGATAAGCTGACTCAAGTCGCCTCTCAAGAAAAACTAAATTCGGAAGTTCATTTTGTGTTTATTTTTCACGAATAATAAATAAAAATAAAAACCTAATTTAAACACATAAAATCAAGAAATTGAATTGAATGAAGAACAATAAAACCAAAATTTTGAGAAGATTTAGGAAAACAAGGGTCCTAGAGCTTCGATTCGTCTTCACGATCTCTTGGGAAAACCCAATTGATGGTTCACAACGAATCTAGGCTCTAGACCCATAAGATCTAACCAACAATCATCATCAATCTCAACATCATAAACCCATACCAATCATCAACACAATCAAGATCCATACAATTCATCATACTTGGGGGGTTTGTTTGTTGAAGATCAATTATTCTAATAAAAATTCTAACAAGCATATAATTAAAAGGATAAGAAATTAATTAAACTAATTAAGCGAAGGAAATTGAAAACTTACTAATTAAACCAGAGAAGATTAACGTCGTCCAAGCAAGAAAATAAACTAGATCTATTAATTAATTAATCTAAGATTTATGAAAATCAAGAACTATCTAACATCTAAACTAGAATTTGAAACTGAGAAAATAGAAGAAAGAAAATAAAGAACACTCTTGGGTTGTCATCCCCAAGAGGTTCGAGAGTTGGGAGAGTTCTCGTGTGTTCTAGGCGTCGCTCCTTTTATAAGATTTGGTGGTCTCCTTTTCTATATCACCAAATCCTTCTTCAAAGAGGTATCTTGGTTTTATTTCCTTTTTTATTCCAAAGACTCCAATAATGATTCTTCTCTTCTAATCCTTCAAATGAAAGGTCTTTTCCCCTTGACCAAGTCTCCCTAACTGTTGTTAATATAGTAGGACCCTTTTAAAAAACGCGTTGGAGCTGGGCTTGCTTATTTTCTGGGCCGAAAGCTCTTATTTTCCGAATTTGCGATCGCATTCGGTAACCCAGTGTCGGCGGATGTACCCAGTGTCGGTAGGGCGTGCGGCGGACTCGGACACTGGGTAACCCAGTGTGGACAACGTACCCAGTGTCAGATGTAACACTTCAAATCGAGGCCCATTCTCGCTAAAACTTCACTCGTAGGCCCACCCTCGACTATCTTCAGGCCAAAACACTTCAAAGTACCTAAAATAAACATAAAACTAATTAATTATAATTAAAATATGATAAAATAAGTTGGAGATAAGAAAATATGAAAATATGCTCAATCTATCCAACTTTTACCAAAATCAACAATAAAAACGAACTAAAATACTAACTAAAATCAAGATAAATTCGTATTAATCAACTACCCCACGCTTTATTGGTTTGTTCGTCCTCGAACAAACGATAATCTCAAAGTATAATAAGAATGAAAATAAGTCCAAGCGAAGAGTCGTGGGATGCTACATAGATAAGTTTGAAAATATAGATACATGTCACACAACTTCAAATACTCCACCCTTATTACATTGTCGCTCCAAAATCAAAATCATGCATCCTCACAAGGGTAATATATGGGTGTACGCTAAAAGCACTCGAGAATTTTTAATGGGGACGTGTTTATGCTCAAATCATACAAATACATGCACAATAAAAAGGCACAGAAAATCAAAAACTTCTCCATCGCATATTAAGTGTGTAACCAACAAAGAACCGGAAAAGGTCTTCTCGGGTTGTAATGTAGGCTCTTTGGACAGGTATGGAATATATAAGTCGTGTAGCTAACTTAGATCTAACGTGATGAATAACTCATCAAACTATTCTAATCACGAAGCAAGGGCTTTACCTTATTCAAAACAAAACCTCACTATACACTCATAACGTAGCCTTTAACTTAGGCTATTTCTCAACTCGGAAACCGTAAACCGACTTTTGCTCAAACCACTTAAACAATCTAGAAGCTTATGATATGCTTCTTCTTCAACACAACTCTTGCCTCTTAAACATTAGGCTTCACAATAAAATAAACAATAATAAACAAGCCTTTATTAGCGTAGGCAATGACTCAACACGATTCACCAAGATTCACCATCCTTCTTATTCTTTTTTTTTTCTTTTCTTTTTTTTATACCCTTTTTATTCTTCTCTTTTTTATGGGGTCTTTTTCTTTCTTTTTTTAATTTTTTTTTAAGATGGTGATCCTTAACACTATTACAGTCTTTCATAAATCCCTAATCAAAACTCAGAACACAAATAACCAATAAAAATAACTAACTCATATCCCATGCTTTTAATGGTTATAGGAGTCGACGCAAAAAACACTCATGGCTAATGGAAATGAATTATTTGGCTATGATTGGCTCATTCAGAATTTATAGTGGCTAATATATATGGATGTGGCCAGAATAAGGGTAATTTCTGAGCCTTAACGTCATGTTCAAAGCTAACTACACACAACGATCTCAAAGAAATTTCAAAATAGAACTCACTCAAGTACATGAAATGATGATAAACAATCAGGCTACTCACTGGATTTTGCATGAAAAAATTTTGAATTGACGCTTCTTTTAAGGTTTTGCGAAATCATTTGCGTCCAAGTACCATTTACAATATATAAATAATAATTTTGAAAATTTTATGCACTTATACACGCTCAAAAGACAAGAACATCAAATCATACTTAGTTAACTTCGATAGGCAAGTTAGACAAATAAAATTCAGTGCGAATATATCAATCAATCACGTAAAATATTAGCTATTACAAATCACGAATTTAAATTGCACAATTATAAATTTCAAATCATACTCAACCGTCCCCCCTCTAAAACTTCGGCAATCTCTTAACAAATTAAAAAAGTAAAGGAGTAAGAAAGCGTCCCTCAAAATTAAATATTCGAGATGCTCCAAATAGCGTTGTGCAAACATCCTTCGTCTTGAATCACGTGATCGAAAATGCCTTGAATAAAAACCTAAAAAGACAAAACAAATGAACAAAAACAAACTAACTAGTAAAACTTAAAGAAGAAGAAAATAAAACAAATACTTGGGTTGCCTCCCAAGAAGCGCTTGTATAATGTCGAAAGCTCGACGCCTTCTATGAACGATGCTATCCTGGATCCAAAAATAAGTGACGATCGTGCCACACCGTAGTGTTCTCTAAGAGTAGGAATGAGCAATTCAAAACACCTAGGTAGGCACAGAAAGCAAGTCATAGAATAAAAATTTCAACTCGCTTCGGAGGTCGAAAAAGCGAGTAGTCGATCACCACGAACATATCAAACATTAATTGGGGCACAGGGTGATCCTCAACCTCTGGAAAAACTAGGAAATCCGTTGAACAAATGGAAAACCCCTCAAACTTCTCGAACTCCTTTAATTTGTCAACATCCCCCTCAACGTTTTGAAAAATATTTAAAGCTATATTCGGGCATATGGGAGGGGGATTGGAATTCTCTTCAACTAACTCGTCCACCATCTCCATCTCAAAATTGATTAGAGCATCGGGTGGCACAGTATGAGGCTCAATGATCTCATCTCTCTCCAATAATTCTTCCACCGCTTCAAAATTAAGATTTAACAACGGTTCGGGTGGAATGAAATGAGGTTCAATATTCGCACCCTTTTCTAAATTGGGTATCGCATCACCTCAATTCTCATTGAGCTTGAGTAGGCCTGTTTCAACGTCGTTCGGATTTTCCAAGGGCAACGCCTCCTCATCATTATCCATGAAATCCTCAAAAAGTGCAAGAGGGGCGATCTCCACCGTATCCCCAATCTTATCCCCCGTACTCATCTCTTCCGAATTCGGTTCCATTACATTATCCGCATAAAACTTGAGAAAACCTGGATTTGTAAGATCCACAATAAGCTCCAACGACAATACCCCAACATTCTTGTCCAAAGCATCATTGATCAGCACAGGGGAGCGATCTCAACATAATTCTCAATAACCTCCTCTTTAACCATATCTCTAAAATAAGCATTCACACTCGAATCTTCAACATCTAAGATACGCTCCACCACATCAAGAATTGGTAGCTCCGGTTGAACTGGAAGTTCGGCTTCTTCGTCCGACGATATTGCTAAAGAAGCTATTAATTGACCTAACGTCGTCTCTAAATTCTTCATACTTTGACGCTTAGACTCATGACTTTGACGTATAGACTCAGAAACTTGATGCATAGATTCAATAGGATCATCTTCCTCTATGGTCAATGGAACAAGTTCGTCTTGAAAACTAGTGCTCCCAGCTTCATGATCTTGCTGCCCCAACATTAATTGATCATTTGGTTGGTAGTCTTCATAGCTCGGGTAGGAAGGAATTAAGTTGGGAGGGGAATAAGATTCGTAACTCGGATAGAAAGAATTAAAGTCGGACAAATTATACGAGCCATATCCCGTTTGATAACATGGTGGTGTGGAGCGTTTGAAGGTTCAGAACTCACCTCTTTCAAAAGACCGTCAAAAATTGAATTGCCATCAATGATTGTGGGATCCACTACGTTAAAGATGGGCATCTCATCAAAATGAGGTTGTTTGAGCTCGTCCACATCGTTGGCAATTTGCTCTACTTGAGTCTCCATGCGAGCGAGGCATTCATCCATTTGTCAAATCGCTTCCACGAGCTCGGCTGAAAGAGACTCGAAGTCCGAGAGTTGGGGCATATACAAATCTTGAGAAAGTGTGGCGTAAGGGTCATCGCTCGAAGTGTACGAGCTCGAGGCGGGTAGATTATAAAAACCGTAGCTCCAAGAATATGAATCATGAATTGGTGGAGCATACGAGTCAAAGCTCGGGTAAGAAAATTGTGGGGCGAGTTGATCATATGGATCGTCAAAACCCGGATCATAAGAATCACGAGTCGGTGTATACGGATCCATGCTTGGATTTTGGGGATATGAAATCGGGAAAGAATATGGAGGGTTTTGGCTGGAATAATCGAAAGAGTGGGCCCATTCTTTACCGATCAAAGCATATGGGTCATCATATGTTGAGGGGACCCGATAGATTGAGGGATTGGTGTACGGATTTGGATACTCGGGAGTTCGGATGTAAGGGTTTGGATAATTGGAATTTTGGATATAAGGGTTTTCGTATGGCAAACTAGCTCGGTAGTTTGCCATCCTCGGCCGGATCAATCAAGCAGCGGAGGCATCCTTTGATTGTCGTGAGTGTGGGCGAGCGGCATCGGGCTTCCCCAATGAGTACCTTGCAAACACAAAACTCAACAAAGGATTACGAGCATCGAAAGTAAAACAAAAATCTTAATTCACTACCATCTAAGATAGCAAGAGAAATAATTTAAAACAACAGTAGCCTTAATCTATCCCCGACAATGGATCCAAAATTTGATCGAGGAATTCTTAGCACTCTAAGAAATCGTCTCCGCAATAGTACGGAGTCGATTGTAGAGCGGTAAGCTTTCCTGAGTCGTGTCTCTCGAGGATAGATATAATCGGCGGTCGGTGTTTTTACTTACTCTCTTGCTAATAAAATTACACTAATCTAAACTAAGAAAGAATTAAGTCATTTGTTTGGTTTGAGTTCTTAAAAGTTAATCAACTAAGACAAGAATTAAAAGAGATTTTAAATGAAAATAATGAAATGAGGTTTTAGGGTGTTCGGTTCATCTCCACGATCAATCAGTTTTTGCCGAGCACTTAATCCACGATTCGGGGTTGTCAATCACAAATTTCGATCAAGTATTGGGGTCGTCAATACCAATTCTAAACAAGCTCTGATTAATGGTTCTAAACGAACTTTTACCCTAAACCCGTAATTTCTAAACTAGTAGCATCAAGTGCAGATTAAAGCTTGCAAGTCTTGAAAGAGGAATGGAGGGAAACAAAAAGCATTTGAAACTTAAAGGAAGTCAAAGAGTATTAAATGGGAAAAATGCCAAATTGATTAAAAAAGAAAGTTCCATACATCTTTCAAAGACCAAAAGTTTGTCTAACTAAACGAGGTAAAAAGTTTCAAGACTATGCTACAATGGAGTTTTGCAAACAAGAAGAACAACAAGCTAGAAAATTAAGAGGATGATTTGAAATGCAATGAACAACTTAAGCTAAAAATTAATCAACCAACACCAAAACAAAATCAACAACACAAATATAACACAACATAAAAGAGAAAGATTACTACCAATTTTTGCATTCCAACAAAAGTTTCAAGTCTTCAAACAACAAGCACCACAAATGAAGGAGGTGTCACCCACTTTAACACTTTCTTAAGAACAACTAACTAACTAAGCTAAACTAGACTAACTACTAAGCTAGCTAAAACTACACTAAACTAGGGTTTTTAAGCAATGGAAATGGTAAAGGCTTGGAGGAAATGGAACAAGTCCAAATTCCACCAAGGAGAGTTGTTGGATAAGGTTGAGTAGCTGGGCCTATTTATACAAAAACACAGGGGCAAAATCGTCAAAATGGGTCAAAAACCACAAAAATACTGCGTTGCAGTCGATCAACTGAAAACAAGTCTATCGACTGGCAGTCGATCGACTGAAAGCTGTCAATCGACTGCTTCGTCCTCAAGACACCAAACTTTCTGTCCAATAGTCGATATGGAGTGGTCCATTCGATCGACTAAAATCCAGTTGATCGACTGGAACGGCTGCATCCGGCTCGGTTTCTTGTTTCCGCTCTAAACATCCGCTGGCTGTTTCTCCTTGTTCGCACTATGTATCCTTGCTTATCTGTCAAATTCGAGTCGAGTGAAATGCTTCTAAATGTGCGCGGGCTCCGCTTGGTCATCCTACGGACAAAAGTACGAAAAAGAGCAAAAATATACAAAAAAAAAACTACTAAAAACCGCACAAAGGTTACAAAAACCTAAAACTAACAAAATAGGCCAAAACGACTCCTAAAACCGATAAATGCAAGCAAAACACATGCAAACGCGATATAAAAAGGTAACAAAAATGCGTACAAAAATGTACGAATCAGCGCTGTGCAGGGGGACGGACTTTGAAGTTCAAGAGGTCCTCGGTAGTATAGATCCAATCAAGGTAGTCATCAGGCAAGCCCGCGCCAGTGAACTCGGGAATATCCAGGCGGAAACCTAATTCCCATATGTTGTCAACGGTGGTGCAGTGGGTTGTCGACAATGGGGTTGAGCGAAGGGGTTGTCATACATCACCGTGTCTTCGTCGTCCGAGGCGGCCAAATGTTCGGACGCGTCGTCTTGAGATATGCCAACTGGAGGGGTGCGATGGCTGCCTTGAGGGCAGTTTCCTTGGAATTTTGCCCGCAATGATTCAAGGGCGGAAGTGAGGGCAGTTACCTGTTCGCGGAGGATAGCAATCTCTTGGGTGTCACGTGTGGGCGGCATCGTGCGATCCCGAAACTGAATCCGAATACAAACTGACGCAGTTGGAGCGTACGATGCAAGAGAGAATGCTTATGAGCACAATTTTATTCAATAATACTCTATCCTTCGAGGAAGGATTACAAGAGTTTAAATAATAAATGGTGATAAGTAAATTCAATGGGTCAAACTCTAAATTCCCGCGAAGTAATAAAAGGCCTTAATTAAATGCATGAATTCAAACTCTAATAAAAACTTGCTAAGTAGATGCATGCATGAGAATATCAATCGGTGATCTATTCTGCATCTGTTTTTAGTGTTGTAAATAGCAATCCCTCATTGGCATTGTATTCATCAGAGATTATCAAGCAATAGTATTTTCGGTGTTTAGCTGTAAGCTTTTAGGGTTCATGTGTTAGTTTTCTCAATAGAGCTTCCTTTTCGTTCGAATTAGCCTACATCGAATTGTGAGATTTGACTGGTTTGACAAATCTATAGTTGGGTTATGATTATCATGAATGTGACTTGTCTACGGCAATTTGGTCATGAGGGTTGGCGAAATTGGTAGCGTTAAAAAATACATCGTTTTCTTCATTTAATTAATCTTTTATAATTCATAATACATTTTATAACATGTTGCTTTCTATATATCTTCTTTAGCTTGCTCCAAGTAAAATCGGTCCGTGTATGGCAAATTTGAGTGTTTTTTCTTGCAAATTTGATTGGAGTCTTGTTTTTTCAACTTGGTCTTCTTTCTTTCTCTCTCTCTCTTTTTTTCTCCTTTTGTTTTTCTTTTTGGCTGTGGGCTGCAAATTACTTATACCATTTCATCAATCAGAAATGCTTTTGGAACATGGATTTTAAATCCTATAAGTTAGTAAAACATTGATTCTAAACAAAGAATTAAAAAAAAAAAAAAAGCACTTAAATATGATTAATTCCAAATGATTTTCCCCACCTCACTGCTCTTTCTCTCTCTCTTTTAATAAATGGAGTGTTTACGAAATTAGTCCGAGTAGGGACAGTATTTTAAATTCCCAGAAGATAAATTGTACACACTGTAGGTACAGCGACGTGTGTCCACATGTCTGCATATCTTGCAGCAACTCACTGGATTTTATTCAGTTTTTCAAACCCAAATCTAGCAAGTGCTTTCCCATAAATTTCTATTGGTCATAAGACTCGTAACCTCATTCATTCAACAGTCGGGTCTGAAAAAATAATAAATGACCGCACTTATTTTTTCAACTTTTCAGTGAGCAAATAATACTCAATAGAAAGAGATGGATCAAGTCAATATCTCTCCATGCATTATCAACCCACTTGTCAAAGCATAAAACTGAATAAACGTCCACATCTTTTCATTTTCATATATTCTCAACTTTGCTATGTAACATCAATTATGAGAATTTTATTTTTGATAATTTTTTTATTTAATATTTGTTTTTCTTAGTTTCAAAATAAATTTGAATTTTTATTTGTTTCCTAAATAGAGTTTAGAACTTTATTTGGTTTCCTAGTATATGTTTTACTTGTTTACCAAGTATAAGATTCTTGTCTATTTAAGACAAGAAGAGCCAAGAGAAGGATAACTTTTGGACGGCTTTTTGAGCAAGAATGCAGCAAGCAACGACGCAAAGCAAAGCAAGAAGAACACAAGCACGTAGAGTACTTGAAGCCATCAGAGATTCATAAATCTTTGAAGTTGCACGACCATGTCATGAATTTGGGATTGAAGAAAGGGGAAGATGAAATCGAATGGCGAAGGAACCCTAATTTAGAACAAAGGGATAAAAATATCACCTTTGAAACGTGTTGTGAACAAAAGAAGAAGAAACAGGGGAAACGGGTAAGGACTCGGGCGGAGGATCGGGTTGCGAGTCAAACATGGAGGACCAGTTGCCGGGACAAATTGCTTAAATGGGCTGGAAGGGAATTGGGCTTATTAAATAATTGTTAATGGGCCAATTTATTTATAGCGGAAAGGGGGTCCAATTACCTTAGATATTTTATGGGTGTTTTAGTCATTACAATCAAGTGGTTCAACTACATTTTGACTTTTATGTAACCAATGGAACAGTATGCAGGAATCAAGCATTTTTACACAAATTATTCATATCTCTAATTTCCTTCCTTCTATCTGCCTTTTCATCTACTTCTCCCTCAAACTTCATCTATCAAAATTACACTGCAAAATTCAACAAATAAATTACAGAAAAATTACAATTGAATACAAGACTAGTTAACCCATAAAAATTGGTACCAGAGCAGACGATCCTCGGCATGGCAGAAATCACCCGCTTCAAAGATCTTCAGGAAGGTCAAAAGTGGCTAGATCAAGTACAGCAAGATGAATCCCAAAAATGAGAAGCTTCAGAGTTAAAGCTGCAGGAACAAATAACAGATATTAATTCAGAAACACAAGCCCAGATTTCAAACATCAGATCTGCTATAAATGAACAGACACAGAACCTGAATAGCAAGCTTGAACATCTCACCACTACCTTAGCAAATTCTGAACCCTCTGAACCCTGACAGGGGGAAGGTTCAGAATGATGGGGAGCGATTCTAGGCAAACCATTCACCACACCTGCAATAGAATCTGTAATCAGACCAACCACAACAACAAGGATGAAGCCACAACTTGAATATACAGGTACCCAAAACACAAACCCACTGCCCAAAATTGAATTTCTCCATTTTGATGGAACACAACCCAGATCGTGGATGTTAAAATGTAATGGGTACTTCAAGTTAGTACCCTACATGAGTGATGCACAGAAAGTTACACTAGCTGAGGAAAAGCTGCCCAGTGGTACCAAAATTTTGGCAGTAATCAAAGTGAGTTGTCTTGGACTCAATTCCTAGACATAATTTCAGCCAGATTTGAATAGCTCAAGGAAACTAAGATCATTGCAGAGTTTAATAAACTCAAACACACAGGGTCATACGTGGACTATGTGGAGAAATTTGAGGAACTCATGGTTTGTATGTTGATGATCAATCAAGGGTATTCAGAACAGTATTTCATAGCAAGTCTTATCAGTGGATTATCATAAGATGTACAAGCTTTCATCACAATGTTTGAACCTACCACACTGCAGCAAGCCATAGATTTGGGCAGAAATCAACTACTTAACCTAGATGCTATCACAAGAAAATTATAAGGGGCCACCAGATTCACTAGTTCATCAATCCTTAAGAGTACAAACTCTTTAACTTATGGGAGGGCTGCTACTACCCACAACTCAAGACCCCCCCACCAAACTTCTGACCTCAAGTGAGATGGCTACCAGTAGAGAGAAGGGATTGTGTTACAACTGTGATGAGAAATTTATGACAGGTCACAGGTGCAAAAATAGAATTAGCTACATGATTGTGACTGAGGAAGAAGAACTAACCTATTTACAAACAGAAGATGTCAGCCACACTGAAAGCCCTATGTTATGGAGGAGGTACAAATGTCTGTCAATGCAATTTCTGGGGAGGATGGGGTCACCGCCATGAGGGTATATGGACAACAAAAGGAACATAAACTACATATAATCATTGACTCACGTAGCACCCTGAGTTTCATTCAAGAAAAGGACTGCTAAATAGCTGGGATGCCACCTCAGTTCAGCCAAACCCTTGCTAGTGAAGGTAGCTAAAGGTCAAAAAATGGTCAGTAATCAATGTGTAAAGGATTTTGGTTGGCAAATGCAAGGGCACCAGTTTAACTACTCCTTGAGGGTACTACAAAATGGGGGGTGTGATCTCATTCTTCGAGGGGATTGGCTCAAGTATTGTACTCCTATTGAACTAGACTATGCCAAGATGGTTTTTACAGTTACTCTCAAAGGGAAGAGAGTGTATCACATTTACAACAGATTGAAAATTCATTTTTGGCCCATCCTTAGATAGGTTGATACATGAAAAACAGTGCACTCAAGTGGAGGAGGTATATTGGGTGACCTTGGCAAAGGCAGAACACCAGGGAGGTAATGTTGACATAGACAGACTGCTAAAAAAATACTGTGATGTCTTTGAGGAACCAAAAGGACTGCCACCAGGAAGGGGGGTTGAACACCAGATTTTGTTAAATCCAGACAACATTCCCAAACACCAGTATCCATACTGGACCACTCATGAACACAAAGAGGCTATAGAATAACTAATTAAGGAAATGCTAGAGGTAGGGGTTATTCAGAACAGCAAGAGTCCTTTTGCAACACCAGTGATTTTAGTAAGGAAGAAGGATACCACTTGGAGATTGTGTGTTGATTAAAGATATCTTAATGGGCTAACAGTCAAACATGATTACCACATACCTGTGATTGATGAACTACTGGATGAGTTGTATGGAGCAAGGTATTTTCCAAAGATATATTTGAGGAGTGGCTACTTCCAGATCTTAATGAAACCTGAGCACAAATTCCTAACTGCTTTTAGAAAACACCATGGGCACTATAAATTCCTAGTCATGCCATTTAGGCTGTGTAATGCACCAGCCACCTTTCAATCACTCATGAACAAGGTTTTCAGGGACCAGCTAAGAAGGAGTGTTTTAGTGTTCTTTGATGATATCCTAGTGTACATTAAGAGTTGGGGAGTGACTCAAACTTTTGTGCACACCGTTTTTAATAATTAATTTAAAAGCACGTCAGTTTGCTTGCAAGTGTACGAGGTAACTGTAGGGTGATGAGTTTGACTCGAGTTGTATCTCTCGAGGAAACAACTGTTCGGTCTTATCAATATTTTTCTCAATTACGAATAACATACATATACATTTGGGGGTTTGAATAGATTAATTCAATCATTATAAACTAAGACGATAATTAAACTAAAACTAATTAAAATAATTACTTTAAACTAGATTATCAATTATGAACTAAGCAGTATATTAAAGTTGATTAAACTAATTATTCTAATTTATCAACTAACAGGAATAACTAAATTATCAATTTAATGCTATGAAGATTAGAACTAATTATAATATCTAAAAGCATGAATTTAAGAAACTATCTCTAAGCAATTGAATCATACGAATCCAAGAACCATTAACTAAGCATAAACTAAATCGCATAAATAAACTAAATTACCAATATCCAATATCCAAGCATAAGAAACAATTAAACTAATTAAAACTAGAATTAACTAAGAATTTATCTAAACAATTAACTAGAAAATTATCTAAGAGTTTAGAAAACTTATTGAAACTAAGGAACGCAATGAAGAGCTCCAGCTATTCCGGAGTTTGAACGCTGATCTTGGGCGAAGATGGATTCTCGAGCGCGAAATTGGTGTTTCGGACGTGTAGAACTTCGATCCTTGATCCGCGTCTCCAAATCTTGTTATAAGACGTGGATTTATTGTTATTATGAGCTAAGGAACTTTAGGGTAGATGTATCTATCGTGGCAATCCCTAAAAACTCAAAATATGAAGGGTTTATATAGGTTTTGCAAGTCTTGGCACTCAAGAAACCCTAATTTCCGAATTCTGGGCCGTCGCGTCGACGGACGCGTGTAGGCGCTCGGCGGGACTCGGCAGACTTGGTCGACAGCGCTCGGCAGGTTTCATCAGCAGGTGCGCATGTCGTCTGGGCAGGTGCGTCGACGGGGTGCGTCGACATCGACGCTTCAGCAAGTTGCGTCGACACTGGTGCATCGACAT
>BMAC01000185.1:1179014-1220393 GCA_014905375.1 Phtheirospermum japonicum
TCCAATATCCAAGCATAAGAAACAATTAAACTAATTAAAACTAGAATTAACTAAGAATTTATCTAAACAATTAACTAGAAAATTATCTAAGAGTTTAGAAAACTTATTGAAACTAAGGAAAGCAATGAAGAGCTCCAGCTATTCCGGAGTTTGAACGCTGATCTTGGGCGAAGATGGATTCTCGAGCGCGAAATTGGTGTTTCGGACGCGTAGAACTTCGATCCTTGATCCGCGTCTCCAAATCTTGTTATAAGACGTGGATTTATTGTTATTATGAGCTAAGGAACCTTAGGGTAGATGTATCTATCGTGGCACTCCCTGAAAACTCGAAATATGAAGGGTTTATATAGGTTTTGCAAGTCTTGGCGCTCAAGAAACCCTAATTTCCGAATTCTGGGCCGTCGCGTCGACGGAGCGTCGACTGACGCGTGCTGGCGCTCGGCAGACTTGGTCGGCAGCGCTCAGCAGGTGTCATCAGCAGGTGCGCGCATCGTCCTGGGCAGGTGCGTCGACATCGACGCTTCAGCAAGTTGCGTCGACACTGCTGCGTCGACATCGACGCTTCAGCAAGTAGCATCGACGTTGCCGTCGACGTAGCGTCGACTGACGCGGTCATGACTCGCTGACACGGCTCGCGTCGACGGTCGCGTCAGTCGACGCGACTGAGCGTCGGTCTCCGTTTCTCGATCGTTTGCTACTCGTTTCACCGGAAAGCTTGTTCTTCTATTCTCGAACATGGAACTTCGTCTTTTACGTGCTAAACTCTTCCGGTTACTTAGCTGTAAGGTGAAAAATAACGAAACATCACCTAATTTCATCAATTAAGATCAAAATGCGGTCAAATAAGTTGGAATTATTAAATTACGGAATTATGCTTAAATCGTCCAACTTATACTAAAAATAAATAGAAAAACGTACTAAAATACTAATAAAAATAAGGACAAATCTACTCTAATCAGGGAGAACATTTGGAGCATTTGGAAGAGGTACTACTGTTGTTGAGGCAAAATAAACTATATGCTAAGGCTAGCAAATGTTGCTTTGGGAAGACAGAGGTGGAGTATTTAGGGCATATCATATCCCAGGAAGGGGTTTCCACAGACCCACAAAAGATAACCAGCATGGTTCACTGGCCTATTCCCAAGACATTGAAGCAACTCAGTGGATTTCTAGGGTTAACTGGATACTACAAAAAACATGTCAAAGGGTATGGAGTTATGAGTAGGCCACTGACTGGCCTCTTAAAGAAGGATCAGTTTAAATGGAACCAGGAAGCACAATTGGCTTTTAAAGGTTAGAAACAGGCCATGACTACAAAACCTGTTCTGACCTTACCTGGTTTCTCCAAGAAATTCATATTGGAGACTGATGCTAGTGGAAAAGGAATAGGAGCAGTGTTAATGCAAGAGGGAAGACCATTGGATTTTTTGAGCAAGGTTGTATGCCCTAAGAATCAAGCACTATCTATCTATGAGAGGGAATTCCTTGCAATCCTCATGTCTATTGACAGGTGGAAACATTATTTGCATGGGGGCAAGTTTATAATCAAGACTGATCAACAGGCTCTCAAATACCTATTGGATCAGAAAATGATGACTCCAACTCAACAGAAGTGGATGACTAAATTGCTGGGGTTAAATTATGAGATACAATATAAAAAGTGGGTAGAGAATAAGGATGCTGATGCCCTATCTAGGAGGTGGCCAGATGAGGAAACTTGCACCACTATTACCACACTCAAACCAAAATGGATGAGGGAGGTTGTACACAGCTACACTTATGATGAATTTTTCAAGAAGATTAAAGAGGGTAAGACCTTGGATCCTACTGCTTTCCCTGATTTTACCCTTCTAGGTGATTTGATAAGGTATAAAGGGAGATTGTGTGTGGGAAATGAACACAACCTTAAGAAGATGATCCTAACAGCTATGCACAGTTCAGCCTATGGAGGTCATTCAGAAATGTTAGGCACATACATGAGGACTAAAAGGGTTTTCTATTGGCCAAAAATGAAGGGGGGTAATGAGGGATGGGTAAAGGAATGTGAGGTCTGCCAGAAGAGAAAATCAGAACATGGGGGATATCCTGGACTGCTGCAGCCACTTCCTATTCCTGAACAGGCATGGAGCCACATAACTATGGATTTTATTGAGGGCTTACCGAAATCACAGGGAAAGGATGTTATTTTAGTGGTGGTAGACAGTTTTACTAAGTATGCTCACTTCACTGCTCTATCCCACCCATTCACTGACCTCAAAGTGGCTAACCTATTCCTTGACACTATCTATAAACTGCATCGGTTGCTAACATACATAGTATCATACAAGGACAAGGTTTTTACCAGTAACATTTGGAAGGAGTTGTTTAAGCTGATGGGGGTACAATTGAATATGTTAACTGCTTATCACCCCAAATCTGATGGCCAGACTGAAAGGGTAAATCAATGCCTAGAGAACTACCTTAGGTGCATGGTTCATCACAGTCCAAAAAAATAGATGAAGTGGCTAAGTCTGGATGAGTTTTGGTATAATACAAACTACCATATTGGGTTAAAGACTACACCTTTTGAGGCATTATATGGGTACACTCCTACTGTAGGGTCTATAGGGCAGTATGCATGCAGTGAAAATGATGATGTTAAGCAATTAGTAATGCAAAGAGAGGCAGCAAGGCAGTTAATCAGGGAAAATTTATCACAGGCACAACAAAGGATGCAGATGTATGCAAACAAACACATGCAAGAAAAAAATTTTAAAATTGGGGATACGGTCTTTTTGAAATTACAACCTTTCAGACAAAACTCGGTCACACTTAGAAAAAAGCTCAAATTATCTGCAAGGTACTATGGTCCTTTTACAGTTACAGAAAGGTTAGGTCAGGTTGCTTACCGACTAGATCTGCCAGAAGGGTCATGAATTCATCCTGTGTTTCATGTGTCGCTCCTTAAACCGAGGATAGGGGCCGGCACCTCCGTCGCTCCAGATCTACCCGCAACCACCTCAGAAGGGGACTTCTTGATTGAACCAGTTGTCGCTCTGGGCACACGAACCATCAATAGGAACAGGATTGATGTTGAGCAGGTCCTGGTTCAGTGGTTGAATGCTGCACCCAGAACACTACTTGGGAGGATTCGAAATTTATGCGAAATAAATTCCCCAAATTCGATCCTTGGGGTCAAGGATCTGTCGATGCGGGGGGTATTGTCATGAATTTTGGATTGAAAAAGGGGAAGATGAAATCGAATGGCGAAGGAACCCTAATTTAGAATAAAGGATAAAAATATCACCTTTGAGACGGGTTGTGAACAAAAGAAGAAGAATCAGGAAATGGGTAAGGACTCGGGCGGAGGATCGGGTTACGAGTCAAACATGGAGGACCAGTTGCCGGGCCCAATTGCTTAAATGGGATGGAAGGGAATTGGGCCTATTAATTAATTGTTACTGGGACAATTTATTTATAGGGGAAAGGGGGTCCAATTTCCTTAGATATTTTATGGGTGTTTTAGTCATTACAATCAAGTGGTCCAACCACATTTTTGCTTTTATGTAACCAATGGAACAGTATCCAGGAATCAAGCATTTTTACACAAATTATTCCTATCTCTGATTTCCTTCCTTCTATCTGCCTTTTCATCTACTTCTCCCTCAAGCTTCATCTATCAAAACTACACTGCAAAATTAAACAAATAAATTATAGAAAAATCACAATTGAATACAAGACTAGTTAACTTATAATAGACCAACGGAGAAGATCATCCTTTTTGGAGACAAGTATTTTAGTATCATAGTGTTTTGATACTTTGTTTTTCATATATTACTTTACATCTTTCGTAATTGATTTTGAACATGAAAAGTAATATTGTTTTCGGATTTGTATACCCAAGTTCGTAAGTATTTTTACTTACGAACGAAATTTAAATTACTGTGTTCTCTTTTTAATATTTATTCCGCTGCATATTTTAACAACTCTGTTTGATGTTAGTTTCGGTGTTTTAACACCAATCTTAACATCTGAATTAAAACTGTTTTTATTTTATATTTACAAACTTTGAAACTGTTTGATATTAGTTCTAGTGTTGTAACACTGAACCTAACATCGTCTTACTGAGACTTATTTCAAAACCATAGGTGCTACAAATTTACATTTGGTATCAGAGCAGGTTACTTGACGTACTAAGTTTACTGATCCTTATTTGTAGGACGCTATGGATGCTCAGGGGAATCCTCGACCCCTATCCACAATGGAGAGAATTACTCTATCTTGAAATAGAGGATGTGCTGGCACATTAAAAATACTGATGAACGTGCGTGGAGAACCATCGTGGTTGGATGGTAAAACCATGTGTCACTGATGCTAACGGCGATACAATTATCAAAAAAGAAATAAACTTGACTGCTGATGAAATAGCTCAATCGAAGTGGAAATCCAAGACCATCAACACCCTTTGTGGATATGTTGACTCTCACTATTACAAAGTTATCAAAAAGTGTGAGTCAGCAAAAGATGCATGGGATTCATTGCAGAGGGTATGTGAAGGAACCCAAAGTGTGAAGAATTCCGGATTGAGAATGCTGACAACTACCTTAGAGTCGATTAGGATGGATGACAAAGAGTCCATCATGGAAAAAGGCATGAGACTTTCAGACATCGCAAACGAGTGCAGGGAACTTGTGCAGAAATCATCAAATAAAGAAGATACATTTTCTCCTCCACGATGGATTATCAAGTTCTTTATTTGAAAGACAAATTATTTTTTCAACTTGGATCTTGAACTCTTGAAAACATGAAAGAGCTTGGGATTCTTCTTGACAATAAAGACCTAATTTTTGTCATATATAATCATTGACGAACAACAAGAAATATTTACCTCCTTCAAGGGATGGAACTTGCATAGGACCACAAAGATCTGTGTGCACTATCTCCAATGGTGATTACGACTACCACTTTGATTTAGATGGGAAAGATTCATGGTGTTGTTTTCTCAATTGACATTCTTCACACACTTCATCGATCACATCGATTTTGGGCAGACCTTGAACCATGCAACTTTTGGAAAACTCTTTTAATTTAGGTGCCCGGATCTTTCATGCCACAACTTCAAAACTTGGTCTTCAGAAGTGAGATAACAATTGCCATTCACGACATTAAGTTTGATAGGGAAAATTTTTTTCGATCCCAATCTAATATTTGCAACTTGATGACTTTTATTTTCATGATGCAAATATCTCCAACAAAGCGAATATCAAACCCTTTCCTCAACAAATGGCCGATGCATAATAAATTACTATGCAATCTAGGGACATAGTACACCTCCGACATTTTTCAATTTTGCTGGTCTTCGTCTTGAAAGATATATCTCCAACACCTTGGATTTTATATGACTTGGCATCTCCAATCGTCAGTTGACCATGATTCGCTTCTTCAAGTATTAGAAACAAATCTTTATTTCCAGTCATATGCTAACTTGCACCACTATCCAAGTACCAAATATTTTTTCTATCGCCATCAGAAGCAATTAAGAGAGTTTTGGAGGTTTCAACTTCGTATTGATGTAGAAACCCTGTCTCGCATTTTTTCTCCGGATACTTTTCCCAACAAGTATATATTTTGTGACCAGGTTTATGAAAATGATCACACTCAATATAAGGTTTCCTACCTTTATAGGTACCTCGGCCTCCGCCTCTTTGATTATTTTGAAAAGATTGTCTCTCCTTCTTTTGAGACTCATCATTTATTTTTTCTTGTATTTGTTGATCGTAGTATTGTCGACCACTTCCTTGATTATGACCTCTTCCTTGACCACGAAAAAATCCACGGTCTCCCGTAGAAGAGAGTTGGGATTTAAAAGCTTGATCTTGAGGCATGACCTATGAGACAGAAGCGACGAGACTTTGGGGCGGAACTAGACAAGGTGATTGAAGAGGAGGTACATAAATAATTGAAACCTGGACAAATCTGGGTTTTCCAATTCCCGGAGTACTTATCCAACGTGGTGATGGTGCCAAAACCTATACAGAAGTGGAGGATGTGCGTGGATTTCAGCAAATTAAACAAAGCATGTCCAAAGGATCACTACCCATTATGGTGAATTGACCAACTTGTCGACTTTAGGCTGCGAACTATTGAGCATGATGGATGCGTCATACCACCAGATCCCATTTTCATAACAGGACCAACCCAAGGTGAGATTTGTCACCACGACAGGTACATATTGTTTTGTTTCTATGCTGATTGGGTTGAAGAATGCGGGGGCCACCTATCAGAGGTTGGTGAATAAAATGTTCAGAGACCTGCTGGTGTCCACCATGGAGGTTTACGTGGATGACATGTTGGTGAAGAGGAAAAAGGAAAAATCGCATGTAGAGGGTTTACGAAAGCCCTTTATTATACTAAGGCATTATGGCATGCGTCTTAATTCGAATAAGTGCGCATTTGGCATGCGGTCAGGTAAATTCTTGGTATATATGGTGACGGAGAGAGGTATTAAGGTGAATACTGAGAAAGTACCGGTTATTATGGATATGCCCCATTCCTGAATAGTGTGAGATGTACAGGTGTTAACCGGTCGTACTGCAGGGTTAGTCGTTTTATCTCCAGGTCGGCAGAAAATGGTATTCCCTTTTTCAGAACATTGAGGAAGGGATCCAAGTTCGAATGGAGAAAGGAGGCGGCAAAAGCTTTTGTTAAGCTTAAGGAGTACTTGGCACAGATCCCATTGCTGACCAAGCCAATGTCGGGCGGATATTTGATCCTATACATATCAGTTGGCAAGGTCGCAGTAATCTCAGTACTTATTAGCAGGATGTTAAGGGGAGCTGAGGTAAACTACTCGGTGCTGGAGAACGGTGGATTTATGTTGATCTATATGACGAAGAAATTCTGACCTTATTTTTTGGGTCAAAAGGTTAAGGTACGCATCAACTTAGCTCTTAAGCAGATTTTGACTAACCCCAATGTATCGGGTCGATTGGGGAAGTGGGCAGTTGAGCTTAGCGAATACGATGTGGTTTACGAATTGAGGACGACGATTACGGCTCATATGCTAACATATTTTTTTACAAGAGATGGTGTGTTCGGCAGAAAATGAAGCTGAACATAATGCGTGGTTGTTGCATATTGATGGGTCAACTATGTTATCTAGAGCTGGATTGGGGATTGTTTTGACTAGTCCAGAAGGGGAGAATCTTGACTTCATGATCAATCTAGGATTTAAGACTTCTAATAACGAGGCAGAATATGAGTCATACAGGGCCTTAAAATGGCAAGAAACCTAGGAGAACGATGGGTTTGGCATATACAGATTCTCAACTGATAGCTCGTCAGTTCGATGTATCTTTTGAGGCAAGGGAAGAACGCATGAAGGATTACTTAAAGATACTAAAGGGGGCAATAACTCAATTCAATGAGTTTAAATTGGAGCATTTACCGTGAGATGATAATATTCGGGCAGATCAACTCGCCAAGTTGCTAGGAACCTTGGGAACTTTTGATACAAGGAAAATCACATTGATGGGTTTGACGCATAACAGTGTGGAAAAAAGGAAGGAGATTATGGATATAGATGAAAGAGAAGATTGGCAGACACCAATTCGGGAGACTCTCGATAATGAGGTCGCAGGAGGCACACAATTATCCACTAAGGAAGCCAGAACTGCAACACACTTTTGTTTAATGAACTGAGACTTGTACAAGAGTTCGCACTTCGGACAATATTTGAAGTGCTTGTCAAAATAGGAAGGGTTTGAGGTACTGTGGGAGATAAATGAGGGGTATTGTGGTGATCACGCTAAAAGTAGAGCGCTAGTTGGGATAGCTTTGTGAGCTAGTTTCTTTTGGACAAGAATGAAAGGTATGGCAGACGAGCTAGTTATGACCTGTAAGAAATGTCAAATGCACGCTCCTTTCATTCACGTGCCCGCCGAGGATATGTTGGTGATGAGCTTGCCTTTCCCTTTTGCACAATGGGGGATTGATATAGTGGAGCCTTTCCAAGGACACATTGCAAGAAACGCCACTTAGTGGTTGTGGTGAACTACTTCACAAAGTGGGTGGAGGCTGAGGCTGTCACGGGCATCAGTGAGCAAGACATCATCGATTTTATTTTTAACAGTATTTTTTGAAGGTATGGCATCCCACGGGTGTTGTTCTCAGACAATGGAACCTAATTTAATGGGAAGATGATCCACGAATGGTGAAAAACAATGAGGATGAAGCAGCGATTTGCCTCTGTGGCACTGTTAGAATAAGGTGACCAACAAGCCAACTTGTGGCTGTGGTCTGACCATTTTCTTGTAACACAATCGGTTTTTATTCGTAATAATATCTTTTATAATTATTGGCATTCCATATCTTTTATCCCATGCTTGTTGCATAGGTATGGTCCTGATGAAGTTACTTTATTACGGTGGATTGGTCTAGCAGAACCGTGAGATAATCCAGCACGTAATGTAACTCGTCGAACTTGTTCCTAGTCAAAGGGTTACGCCATAATGAGGATACAGGCCTTTCCCATTAAGACTAGTACTTAGTGTATGTGGACCGCGTCTCATCGGTCACGGTGTCTGGACATCGACATACATAAGTAGGTGCTCATAAGATGAGTTCACTGAACTCCCTCACCTAGAAATCTCTAAGTGGTTCCCACTCATCGAGTAGATGATTTCTATGGTATAGCGTACAACATTAATCCTTAAGACCCAGACCTCACGTGACTTCACTAGAGGACAGGCTATGTTGTGACCTGTCTCTGTGTCTCTCTGGAGGCCAATCAAAAGGGGCAACGTTCACATAGTCGGGAATCTAGTGGGAAGTCTGTGCATGGTAGTAGGGGATTCGGACGCATGATAAGTCATGGATGTCCTGTGTGTTCTGATGGTTGATGAATCCCCGGAGTCTCTGGCCAGAGCAAATAGTGAGGTGTTTGGAGAAATGTGTTTCTCTAAGTCACACACGAACGGATTATCTTGAATCTAGAACGTACACACAGTTATTGAACTAHAAAGAGGTCTCGATGAACCAATATCTCTTGTTCAATCGGGATATAGATCGCAAAGGGATCGTACTGTACATATAAGGTATATCACAAGGTTCTTGCAGGCACTTCATTTGTATCTAGGGAATTATGATGCGTWGTTGCTAGGCGCCTCTCATAATTCGATGGGCTCTGGTTTGACCAGTGATTAAGTAAAATGAGTTTTATTTAATCAGGGACTCTAAGGGACGAGTTCATATAAGAAAAATGTGTTGTTCGAATCACAATGTGTTGTGAACCCACGGCTAGCTTACACCTGAACCATTGAGGGTCACACCACGTGTTTCCTGATTATTGAAAACGATAGCTAGAAATTAATTGTTAATTTTAGCAAAGTTAGATATCAATATGATTGAATCTAAGGTTCGTAATTGTGATTATGAATTGAGAAAAATACGAGAGAATTATTCTGGACGTGAAAATATAATTGTTATATTTTTCGGAGGTATCGTTTGTGAGAAATGATTTAATTCCAATGGGCTATTTGTTTTAAAATTGGGTCGTCCCAATAAGCCCCTTTAAAGTTATTGGGCCGGTACTATTTTAAAATTAAAAACTTGTTTTTGTTTTTTAATTGGGCCCAACTTCTTTGAACCCTTTTTAGTATTGGGCTTGAGTTTTTTAAACAAATAATTGAGCCAGCCCACATTGTATTTGGGCTTGGGCTTGAGTTTAATTAAAAAAAAAACTTAAAAAGATAGATGAGAGAATAAAAGGAAGCAGACGGCTTTTAATAACTGACGAAAAAAAAAAGGGTATTCGGAAAGGGGTTGAGAACCCTAGCCACCACCTCCAGCCGTCCTACTCTCAGCCGCCGCCGCTAGCCGTCGGCCGCCGTCGCACCGAAACGTTCGGTCCTCGTTGTTTTTTGTTTCGTTGTTCTCAATCTTACGATGAATCTAGTGTACCGTCGTAAGGACGTCAGAACGTACGGTGTGTGACACCAATTCGTCGGAGATGCGTCGCATCCGTCGGACCACCGCCTTTGTGGACGCATCGCAGCCGAGGATCGCTGGGACCACGCATCTCCGCACCGCTGCTGTCCGGCGTCTCTGCCGCAGCCACCGTCGAGAGCCGCACACTGCCGCTGCTGCGCCTCGCTGCCAACGCGCCGCCGCACTGGACCGTAGTCTCCTGCCGCTGCCGCACCGCTGCCCCCTGTCATCGCCGCCGGATTGCTTCTGTCGAGCCGGAGTCGCTGCAACCGAGGACTGCTCGTCGCCGTCGAACGCAGCGCCTTCCCGTCGCTGCCGCGTCTCGCCGCTTGCCGAAGCCGAGAACGTCGCAGCCCGCTGCTGTCATCGCGGGGCGCCTGCCGTCTCTTCGTGTCATCGCGCCAGCCGTTCCGAACGCCGCGCCGTCGCCGCTTCGTCGCCGGAGCTCAAGCGTTCCCGCACCTCCCCGTCGCTCCTCCTCCGCCGTGCCGAGAGGTACAATGGGCTGAGTATATATGTATATTGTATATATGTTGCTGTGATAATATATATATATATATATATATATATATGATATGTGTATTGTGGGATGATTATATGCATGCAGTGTGTGTAATCTGCTTATATATATAAATAGATGCATGTATGTGTGTGTACTATATTACATGTATATATATATGTTATGTTGCATGCATGTATGATGTATGATGTATTATATATATAAATATATATATATTACATGTTTTGTTATGTTATAATATATTAAATAGAAACTTATCATGCTCGTTCGATTTTATGAAAATCGAATTGTTTCATTTGAAAAGTAATTAAAAACATTGTTTGAATTAATTGAAATTAAAATGGGCCGTCGTCAATTGAATTTGATTCAAAATTCCGTTTATTTAAAAATTTTTGTTTTCCGCTGCGCGACGGCACCATCAAATCCCAACAGTGGTATCAGAGCTACTGGTTTTTTAAATCAATTAATTGCTTATGTGTTTTTGCTTTCGAGAGCATGTTGAATTTGTTGAATTGTTGATTTGGATATTATCTTGTGTTGGGAATTTCTTATAGCTGAATATTTGGTTGGCCTTAGAATTTCACGGGAAATCACGTGTCAGAGTGTCCGACAGTCTTACGTGTCAGACTGTTTGACAGTTCTTATCCTAAAACTTAAATATTCTCGAGTCTCTATAAGAAAAATTAGTTGATCCTTAATTTAAAGAAATTAAAATCAATTAGAGCCCAATAAGATAATCGGTTTTCAAATCAATTTGAATTCGATAAATAGGTGCTGGATTAATTTATTTAATTTAAATTGTTAAATTAATTTGAAATTAATAGAACACCAACTGAATCGTTTTAGTTTATCGTTCATATGATGACTGGATGAAACTAAGTTTCGATGATGATCCTAAATTGTAAAGAATCAACAATTGATCATAACTAAATTTCGGATGAGATATAAAATTAAAATTCCTTATTCATAAAAGTTAAGAATTAAAATCAGGCTATAAAGAAAAACCGAATCGTCGTTCTTTTCTTTCCTTCTACCAACGGTTAGATTATGTGATAGCCTCTTATGGCAGTGCAGTATGCCGTGTTAGCGGGGAGTGTTGTCATAAGAAAAGCTGTAATCTAGTTGACATTAGATGGAGATTTGTATGTGAGATTCTATTGGTTTGACGTGATTGGTCAGATTAACTGGGGATTGCGTTGACCTGATAAAGTTGAGCTTATACATCTCACATTGGTAGGTCAGACCTGACACACAAAGATTTTGATATTCGCTGGATTAACCTAGGTCATTATCAAGTGTGAGGAAATCTATCTTTAGGGTCACATTTTGATGTGATTGAAATTGTTTCTACCTTTGAACAAACATGGCTGGTCAGATTAACTGGGGGTCATGTTTGCGTCATTGGACCTAAAGCCCATTAAAGAAAAATATGTTTTCTCATATTCTGCTAGAGGGTGGTGGAACTCGAATAAATTAGTGGGAGAACAATTAATATGTAAAAGTCCAATCTAATGATTGTATTGATTATTTCGAATAAAACTCTAATAATTATCTTTCTCTAATTCCTCAGCAATTATGTCTAAGAATCCTCTTGCCTCGATCCTTGACCAAAATAAACTCACTGGCCCAAATTTTCTGGATTGGATCCGAAATTTGAAATTGGTGCTCACTGTTGATGAGCGTCTCTATGTGCTAAKTGAGAGACCCCCTTCTGAACCCCTTCCTAATGATGCCACTGATGCTCAACGTGCCGAACTTGAGAYATGGAAGAAAGATGACGTCCATGCGAAGTGCTATATGATAGCATCCYTYGTCCRTGAACTTGCAAGGAAGTATGAGGTTTTTGCTCATGCAGCCGACATCAAGGAGAACCTTGAGTCGATGTATAGTGAGAATACTCGGGTGAAGTAGAATCTTAGTTACCTCTTGTTTACTTTCATCTATCAGATTCATGATTGGTTGTGATCAAGGGTGGTTGTACTTACGATTCTGGGGTGTTTTTCTATAACCATCTTATGGCAGGTTTCATGTTAACATGGGATAGGTCGCACACAACAAGATTCATAAACAAGGAAATATTTTCCAATATTAAGTCATAGCAGGTGACAACATTCATACATGGCGGTTGTAAAAGCTGGGATAGTAGATATATTATTACAAAAATAGCCTAACAGGTCAGGAAGGGGTGCATTCAGAAATCAATTCGTCTAAGAGTTCATAAGGCTCGGTAGCGAGCCCAGCTTTCCGGATTGCCTCGTCCTTGTAGGTGGTCCACCAATATGCTTCTACAAGTTTATTTTGATCACCTCGCTAAAAGGATAAGGCAGGGAGCGCGACTTCTAAGGCCTTTACATCTGGCTCCAACTTGATATTGGCTGCGGTGAGTTGGGCCTTGATTCTTTCCATAGTGAAGTCCAACCACTCTTGGGCTCCTCTCCCTACCTTCCCCAGGAAATATGTTGTGTGCCGATAGGTCTTCATCAGTTTGATTCTATATGCTTCCACGAATCTCTTGCCTACTTCACTTCTCAGGAACATGCGGTGACCCTCGGCTACCCCCTCAGCTCTTCTCTCGGCTTTCCCCTCAGCTTGGCCTTCAGTTTTTCCTTTAGCAATCCCTTACTGTCGAGATATGTGGCCTACTTCTTGCACTTTCCTCTCTTTCTCCTGCACCAGATCCTCTAATTTCACCAAACGACCCCCCAGCCTAGTGTTTTTGTCCCTTAGGGTTTCTAGCTAACTCTTGGTGATGTTTAGCTCTTCTTCTCGGGTTTCCAATTGACGACGAGCTTCATCTAGCTCTCCTTGTGTCAAGGAAAGTTATTGAGTTTGCTTTTTTGCCTGAGCTGTCAGCTCATCGCATGATTTCTTCAGTTCTTTCTCGGGGGTCGCTGATAATAAATAACTCGACAAAGAAGCCATCCAAGGTTGCAGCTATAAAATATGTATAATGAGTATGGTGATATGTAAAATCAATAACATGGTATCGAGTATCTGATAAGATCAGGAATACATAAATAACTTGGGTCCACATTTGCTTTTGAAGAAGGGATTGGACCTGGTCGACGTCATGACATTGTGCAAGACCTTTCTTCAGGGGGCTCAAAGTAGATGCCTTCTGAGTGTGGCGATGTTTAGGGGCTGGAGGCATACGTTGTGCGGAATTTTCTCGAGAGGTACTCTCTTCCCGCTTCCTTTTGCCAACATGCAGCCAAGGCGAGCTCCACCTCTTTGTGGACATCTATGACAGGAGCTGAAATTGCCGATGTTATTGCTAGGCTGGAGTCTGGTTGAATCATGACTCCTCCCTATGAGCTCGGAGACTTGCAGCTAAAAATAGTCCTCTCTACAATAGAAGATGGGTTATTGTCTATTTTGATACAAGGTCACAGTTAAAAGGATTGAGATGTGATAAAACCTACAAAATTCAGATCTTGTTAACTGCATAGGTCGTTGGCTAAGCCCTATGAAGGAATAGACCCTCTCCCACTCTGTGAATCTCATTACATTGTAAGGACATTTACTCCATTTATTTAGCAAATCAAAGTATTTTTGGAAAAAAGTGGATTGGTTTTTCTTTGAACGATCTGTTTCTTCGGGGGGAGTTTTCTGCTGCCATTCGGTAAGATATGGCCATGATTCAAAAGAAAAGATAAAAAAGAATTTAGCTCGCCATTCATGGACCTTCGACTAAGGATTCACCAGAAAGCGCATCTTATGGCGCAAAGAAAGGTGGAAGGAGCCTTTCTAATATTTTATTTGAAAGCAAATATGAAAAAAAAACTACATCTGTGATTTGTACATATTTGTGATTGATTTTTGTGTATTATTGCATTTTGTTTTGCGTGTTATAATGGGTTATAGGTTGTTGTTCTTCTCGTTTTTATTCTTTTTAGTATTTTCGTAGGTCGTTTCATTTTTATCCCATTTAACACTTTTTCTCTCTTATTTCGTAAGTTGCCATTCTAATTATGCTTAATTCCCTTTTTCAGTTTCGAAACGACAAAAATCGGATGAGGGACCAAGAGCTGTCGTCGATCGACACGTCGTTGACACTGCCCACCGGCGCAGCATTGACGCTGACGTCGAGTGCTACTGTCAATCGACGTGCTGATATTTTCTAGCATCCATCGATTGACATAGCATGTCGATGCGACATCGATGGGCACCACCACCAGAGTCGACTATCCATATCGATCGACATGACGAGAGCCGCACGCCATCGTCGACAAATGGTCGGCATCGAAAAAGATCAATGCCTGAACTACTATCGATCTACACGAATTAACGGCCGATCGACGGTTTTGATTTTGATGTAAATTACCACGATGCCCTCCTCGTCTGAAACTATAAATATGATGTCTCTCTTCAGCTGGACATCAGACCTAACCAGATAATAAGGCTTACATTTTTGGAACCCTAGTTTCCATAGTTTAAACATTTGAGTCTCTCTTCACTAATTCATCATTTTCATCTTTAATTTTTCTTCACTTTTGATTATTAAATTCGAACGATCCGGCGTTTAGATCAAATAAATTAGCTTTTCGATAGCTTGTGGTTTATATTTATGCAACTCGTGTTCTAATCCATTTGGGTAATTCTTAGTTCAATTCTTGACCTTGTTTCGTGCATTTTGAATTGTTGAATTTCGTAGTATTGTTTGTGTTGATTTTAGATTTCATTGAATTGGGAGTTTCGGTGTTGTTTCTATTTGAATTAGAAAGTGAAATTGTTGGGTTATTTTATCGTCGTTGCATTTTAGCTATTTGTTTTTTCAATCATGTTTATTTTTGTTCTCGTCATTTGATCGAGCACATTTAGTTATTGTTTGAGTTTTGTTGTTTATCCTTTTCATTTTAAATTTTCATGTTTGAAATTCAGTTTGAAAATTTTGTTGAACCTTTTAATTGCTTGGTTAATTTGGAAGACAATTTGATCATTGAATTTTAGTGTTTTAAATAAAGCAAACAACATACTTATTTAATCGAGTGTTTAGATTAAATTTGTGTCTTAAAGAACATCTTTAAACTCCGATTGTCATTCTTCGAGAGATTCGACTCGAGTCAACTTGTCACTTACGACTGCTCCGTTCTCTTGCGGACGAGCTTTTTATTTTTATAAAAAGTAGTGTTTAAAAAGTTCAATTCAAAATTTGGCGTCATTGCAGGGAATGTCAATAGTTTTCAAAAATGTTCGTTCGTATGTGATTAGTCAATTTATTTTAATTTATTTTTATTTTGTCTCGACTTGTTTGATCATTTGTTGAGTGCATGTAAGGACATAGGTTATTTTGTGAAGAGCTCATCCCGTTCATTGAAAATATTCACCGGGTCAATAGAATGAGAGCCGCACCCGGTAGAGTTGGGGGAGAGAATTCTCAAGAAGATCCAATAGACGAGTCATTGATGGGTCCTCCCGACATAAACCCAAACTCACTGGAAGAACAAAATGGTGTACCAAATTTGTACGTGAACCCGAACGTGAACCAAAATCCACCCGACGCACGGACGCCTTACACCAATCATAATCAAGGCCCACACAAAGCTCCACCATACAATAAGGGTCCCTAAAACCAACAACCATACAATCAAGGCCCACGACCAAATCAACCATCGCACCAACACGTCCCACATCTCCAGCACGAAGTGCAATAACATAACAATCAACCATTGTACAATCAACAACAACAACCACCGTATAATCATCAACAGCACCAACCGTACTACCAACAAGCCCGAGGCTCGTATATGCCACCTAACGGGCCTTACCATCAACAAGAGACTCAGATGACCCGGATGAGAGAGTTGGATTAACCTGTGATCGGCCCGTCTACATCATGCATCCGCTTGGGCCCCGCGGCCCGAGTTTACAAGCTCAAGCCAACTCACTTTAATCTACTGCCCTCCTTCTATGGGCTCCCAAACAAAGACCCCATCAACTTCATTCGGGAATTTTACTCTGTCATCCAAACCTTTCCGCTCCAAGGCCTTCATGAAGATGAATTGAAAATGCAGCATTTCCCATACACTTTGAAGGATCAAGTGGAAACTTGGCTCATGACGTTGGAGCCCGATTCTCTTACAAATTGGGATATGGTGTACGACCGTTTTATGGGGAAGTACTATTCGAATCAAACGACGGCTTAGCTCTAAGTGAAGCTAGCCTCGTTCAATAAAGCAGATGGGGAAACGTTCCACGAGGCTTAGAAACATTTCAAAGGACTTCTGACGCAATGCCCACATCATCACTACCCATGCGAACTCGTCAACTGATTCTTGTACAAAGGGCTCATCCTTGCATTTCAATATATGTTTGACAATGCTGCCCAGGGGGATATAAGATCACAAACGGCCCAAGAAGTATACTATATTTGCGATTCGATGTCTATAATGCTCAACAAAAGAGCTCGCAAACAAAGAAAGTAGTCGTTCATGAAGTAGAGATGTCGCGTGCGTCTCATGATGACACAAAAAGGATTGCCGAGTTGACGAGGCAAGTGGCCTCATTGCAAACTCAAAACAAGCTTCTCTCTCAAAACGTGCCCCAATCACCGACGCCAACCAAAATGTGTGGAATATGTGGAGTGAACAAACATGGAGCGAATCCTTTCCAAGTTACCTTTGAGCGGACCAAAGAATTTGAAGAGCAAGCTCAAGCCATTCAAATCTTCCAAGAGAATTAAGTCGGACAAGGGTATCAAAATCGTTACCCACGCAACAATGACCCATTTTCGTAAACTTACAATCCAGGTTGGAGGAATCACCCGAATTTCTCTTAATCAAACAACCAAAACGGGGGGAACCATGCGTCCAACTCTAGACCACAAGGCAATTTTGACCCACAACAACCATACCAACAACAAAGGGGGCAAATTTCGTGATTGGTACGACCTAATAGCACCTGACCTGAGAAAGAAGATAGGAAGTGAAATAAAGTAAAACTGGTTGGGATGACCTGAGTTGGTACCCCCGCGAGGGAAATAAGAACAGAGGGACAAGCTCATGGCTTAAGGGAATATGATCGACCTGACCTTAACTCGGGAGCGAGATCTTATTAAGATCAGATCAGGAATACGAGATGGGACTGGCCTTGGTTTTCCCTGAGAAGGTTACCTGATCAGGTCATCCCAGAGGAGAATGTCCTGATCAGGTCATCAGATATAACGGCCTAAGATTTGTGGGTTTGTTTCTGGGATCTCGGAAGGGTCCCCACCTGGGTTGATTTATAAATACCTTGATTTGGAGGCTGAGAAGGGTAACACATTCTGGTTATCCACTTGGTATATTCCGATATAAAACACTTATTGACTTAAGCATCGAACAGGATTCCACCGGAATTTCCCCGGTGGTCCTTTCTAACATGTTCTTGTGATACAGGTCAGGCGTGATTTCAAGGAAAGAAGTAAAACAAAATTTGGGCTCACATTTTACGGATGAAACAATTGGCGCCGTCTGTGGGAAGAGACGTGAGACAAAATCATGTGATCAGACAGACTCAAGCAAAATCTCGTGGCGGAGCTGGGCGGTACACCAAGTTCTGCCATCCCGATGGGGGCTCTGGAGGCGACAGGGGAATTGACAACAGCTAGGCAAAGCACATCGTAACCTCCTCAGGAAGCAACAGCACATGCTAATGGCGGATCGCTGAATGACACCTTCTTGTGACAAATATCTGACCACATCGGCAAAGGGGTGGAGGTAGCCATGAAAAAGAAATTTTCCTAACTTTGAACACCCCCTCCTAAAGTAGCTCAACTGCCATAGGTGGAGCCAGGCCGAACCACCCAACGCAAGACCAGGACTCCTGCTCAGGAGGAGGAGGAGAGCTCTTTTGGCTCAGTCAATGACACTTCGAGCAAGACCAACCCCGACCTCACTGATCAGATGCAGAATTTGCAAAAAGAGGTCAGGGAGGTTAAGCAAAAGATGGCGGGCAGTGCGGCAGGTCAGGTGCAGAGAAGCACCATTCACAGAGAACCTAATAATGGATTATCTTCCAGCTACTTACCGTTCCTTGGGCTTCGAGTATACTGGAATGACGGACCCGTGGGATCACCTTTGCCGGTTTGAGAACATAGCTACTTTACATAAGTTTTCTGATGCGGTGATGTGTTGGGTCTTTCCGATGACCTTTACTAAATCAGCCCAACTATGGTTCTACCAGTTGCCACCTCGGACTATCAGCAAATTTGGTCAGTTCAGCTCAGCATTCCTACACCAATACCAGCTGTAGGAAATACCAGAAGATGCCATTAGAGCTGTTTAGCTTGAAGCAGAAAGAGGGAGAAGGCCTGAGGGGATACATTAAGCATTTCACAGATGATAAAATGGAGGTACCATCAGCATCTGATGAGCTCTTGATTAACGCCCTGGCTCATGGACTGAGGAATGTAGAGTTCTTTCAATCGCTGGTTGTTAAACCAGCGCAGACGTTCGGCGAACTTGAGCTGAAAAATATATCCATCTGAAGGAGGCCCTAAGACTGAAAGATGATGGGGATAGACGAAGGGAGCGAGTTTATAGGGACAAGAAGGCACAGCTAAAGAAACCCAGGACTGACTTGGGAAGGGGATGACCCAGGTTTGATAAGTACACACCCCTGGCCTTGCCACAAGGGGAGATAATTCAGCCCATTGAACAACATCTTGACCTCAAGGCCATGAGAATATGCATAAAAGACGAAAAAGGATAGATTTGATCGATTCTGTAAGTATCATAATGAATATGGTCATGACACAGACCAGTGCACGCATCTAAAGGATGAGCTCGAGTGGATGGTGCAATTAGGGCACCTTAAGAGTTTGTGCACGCAAGGAGGGAGGAGCCCAGATCTGACCCCTTTAGATGGAACTGACTCTAGGGGAATAAGCGTGAGCAAGAGGGCAGTTGTAGTAGTGGAAATATAGAAAACTAAGCCCAGGAAATAAGGGGATAGATCTAAATGATTTCATGAGGGGACTGGGACGAGCACCGCGACGTGCCTAGAATAATTACGTATGAGCTGCAAGAGATTTGTCAAGAAAATCAAGTGAGGTGGGAAAGTTAGCCCCAAGGCCAATCATCTGTTTTGGGTCCGAGGACGAGAATGGTATTCTTGCACCTCATATAGATACTTTAGTAATAACTGCCACCATCGCTAACTACAACGTGTGATGCATCTTTGTGGATATGGGTAGCTCTACGGACATCCTGTTTTACGATTGCTTTTGAGAAACTGAACTTCGATTTAGAATTAGAGGAGGTCACGACCTCATTGGTCGGTTTTTCCGGGGGAGCTCTACGGCTGTTGGGAGCGGTAAACCTCCCAGTTTCACTAGGAGAGGATCTATTTAGGAAAACCAGATCAGTATTCTTCTTTGTGGTAGATGCCCCGTACTCATAATTTCATGCTGGGGAGACCATCATTGAGCCAGTACAAGGCAGTTATTTCGGTTTACCATATGAAGTTGAAATTCCATATTAAAGACGGGGTTGGTGAAGTCCAAGGGGACCAGTATGCGTCTCGCAGGGCGTATGTGGAGAGTATTCAGAGAAATGGAGAGGATAGGAGGTCCAAGAAACCTAGGACAGAGGTGATTGTGCCAGAGCTGGACTCGTGTGAAGAAGACTTGATGACGGTAGAGATAGTCCCCGGGGATGATACCCGGGACGTACGAGTGGGAATGAACTTGAGCCCAGAGGTGTTGGTTGAGCTTGTGTCCTTCTTGAGAATCAATGTGGATGTTTTTTCATGGTCTCCCCAGGATTTAGTGGGAATTGACCCGGCGGTAGCTGAACATCACCTCAACATTAACCCTGCAGCAGAACCAGTGAAATAAAGAAAGTGAAACTTTGGACCAGAGAAAGAGCCCATCATTGAGGCAGAGGTGGAAAAGCTATTGCGGGCCAGACACATTCAAGAGATACAATTTCCAGAATGGATTTTCAATGCGGTGTTAGTGCCGAAAACAGAAGAAGATTGGCGGATGTGTATCGATTTTAGAGATCTTAACCGCGCCTGCCCCAAAGATCATTACCCACTACCGAGGATAGATCAGCTCGTGGATTCTGCCTATGGCTGTGAATTGCTCAGTATGATGGATGCCTCTGAAGGGTACCATCAGATCAGGTTGGCCGAGGAAGACCAGAAGCGGGTTAGTTTTATAACCCCAAAGGGTACATATTGCTACGTAGTTATACCCTTTGGACTTAAAAACACAGGGGCTACGTACCAATGATTGGTTGACAAGATGTTTAAAGCTCAGCTCGGGTGAAACATGGAGGTGTATGTAGATGACATACTAGTCAAAAGCGGTAGAGCAACCTTGCATGTAGATGACCTGAGAGAGACTTTTAGTACCCTACGAAAGTATAGATAAAAGCTCAATCCTAAAAAGTGTGCATTTGGGGTAAGAGCTGGCAAATTCCTGAGATACTTGGTTACAGAAAAGGGAATAGAGGCTAATTCAGATAAGTTTAAAGCTACTATGGATATGCAGCATCCACGGAATGTCAAGGAAATGCAATGCTTGACAGGATGGATGGCAGCCCTAAGTAGATTTATCTCTCATTCAGCGGGAAAGAGTTTACCTTTTTTCGAGCTTTGCAAAAGAGGACTCGATTTCACTGGGATGATGAATGCCAGATAGCATTCCAGAGGTTGAAGGATCATTTAGTTAGTATGTCGCTACTAACTAAGCCAGTAGTGGGTGAACCCTTAATTTTATACATGCCCGTTGGCAAGCAGGCATTGAGCACGCTCTTGCTCAGGGAGGAGAATAGGATACATAAGCCAAGGTATTATTCGGGACAGCTCGCAAGCTTCGACCCTATTTCCTTTCACATGAGATAATAGTCCAAACTAATTTATCCCTTAAGGCAATAATGAACAAACCAGAAGTCTCGGGACATTTGGTAAAGTTGATTATCAAGCTGTGTGAGTTCGATATTAAATTTGAGGGACAGGAAGCAATCAAAGCCCAGGCATTAGCTGACTTCATGCAAGAAATGACCAACTCTCCCGAGAAAGAGAAGGAATGGACGATATACACCGATGGCTCGGTAGGAAGCTTGGGTTGTGGTGCAGGGATACTACTGGTAGACCCAGAAGTCTCGGCGTTGCCCCTCTCGTGCTTCTTGTACATGTTGTAGTGGAAAGTGAGGGGGAGTCACCTTTGGGGTTTCCAACGGCACTTGGAATGTTGAGTTCACTTGCTCTTGGCGAGGAAGACGAAGTAATGCCATTTTTGGAGTATGTGGAGACACTTGAGCCTATTTTTCCACCACCCGATGCTTTATGTCCACTTGAACAACATGAGGTGGAAGAGGTAGCGGGGGATGTGTTGGATCCTACTCTCTCATGCCCGAATATTACTACTTCTAAAGTCGAGAGAGGGGAGATGGCGGTCGGGGAGACGAATGAGTACGTCGACCCATTTTGTGACGATCAAGTTTTGATGGTCGACTACTCACTCTCCCGACCTCCGAAGCAAGCCCGCACTTTTTTTTGTTTTGATTATCCGTCTTGCTCGAATTTCCCGCTTTGGTGACTTTTGCCACCCAGTGTGTCTACTAGAGAACACCAAGGCGTATCCTGGTCGTCACCTCTTCTTGGATCCCGGATAGCATCAATTGTATAAATCGTCAAGCTATAGACGTTAAAGTAGCGCTTATTGGGAGGCAACCCAATTTCAAAAAAAAAAAAAAAGAGAAAAAAAATTCCAAACAAAATAGAATATTGAAAACCCCAAAAAGATTTTCACTTTTTGTACATAACTTGTTTTTGCAACCCCACATTTGCTTATTTCTTGTAGATTGCTTGCCTCGACTCCCGAAGAGGACTTATGCACGACCGCATCATCCTAAGCTCGAGAATAGGGGCGTTTTCTTTTCCCTTAAACTTTTTACCGCTTTTTGGCTTAATTAGCAATGAGGACATTGCTAGGTTTTAAGTGTGGGGTGGTTAGAGTTCGCTTTAGGATTTTAATATTGTTTGTATGCTTGCTTGTGATGATTTGAGAAGTATGTGTGTTATATTGCTTGGAACCTTGGCGAAGTGACACGGTTTTGATGATTTGATTTTGAAGTTTAGAACTTCGATCGGATTTAGTGTACTTATGTAATTTGATATGTTGGAAACTTTGTTCGGCTTTAGCTTTGTGCTATCCTTGAGCTCAATATAGAACTAGTTCATTAACCAACCTCATCATCAAATACTCTCTATAGGATTTTTGTTTTATATTTTGGAGTCGTCAATTGCTCAATGGGCTCAATCAAGAATATTGTAAGTTTCTAGTAGCAAAGAGTGATCGGGGCCATTGAATTCTCCTTATATTGTATATACCCAAAAAACGAAAAAGGAAAAAAAAGAAAAAAATATATATATAATAAAAAAAATAAGAAAGAAAAAAAATGAAGAAATAATAAAAAAATGATGAATAACCAAGGATACGTTATAAATCCTTGGAGTTATTATGTAATAAACGTGCAACCCCTGCACATTTCTCTTTTCCTTTTTAGATTTTGTTTGTCAAAGAGAGTCATAGATGATTGAGGCTAGTAGGGATCCAATTAACGGTTCGAGTGTGGATAAACCTTAGCCGGGGCAAGGACGAGGGGACCAACTTGGAAGGTTACCTAGTACTTTTAGGTTCCGGGAGTTGATCTACACTTTTCTTATCAACGCACTTTTGTTGTCAATTTTGATCGAGCTAATGAGCATTGTAGCATGCGAAGTCTCGAATTAGGTTTTTGTGCATTAGTTTAGGATCATCCGGGGGTAGTTTCATAATTCTACATTAGATTTGCTTGAGGACAAGCAATCCTTCTAGTGTGGTTTTGTTGATTTGCACGTTTTTGTACGTGTTTTTGTTAAATTTTTGTGTCATGTTTGCATGTGTTTCTCTTTCATTGATGGGTGTTAGGAGTAGATTAGGGCTTATTTTGTAGTTTTAGGTTTTTGTATCATTTGCGCGGTTTTCATTATGTTTTCATAGTTTTTCACTCGTTTTTATATTTTTGGACGTAGAATGACCAAGCGGGACCCGTGCATATTTGGGGCATTCCATTCGACTCGCTATGGAATGAGAAAGCGAAGATGAGCAAGGGAACATAGCGTAAGCAAGGAACGACAACTGGCAGATAGTTGGAGCGAAAAACGAGAAAACCGAGTCGGGAGAAGCCATGTCAGTCGATCAACTAGTATGCAGTCGATCGATTGAACCAGTCCAAATCGACTGCTCGGCAAAAAGTTTGGCCATTCTAGATGAAGGAGTCGATAGACTTTCTGTCAATAGACTGCCAGTCGATAGACTGAACCAGTCCAAATCGACTGCGTCGCAGAAAATTTCGTAACTTTGGCCCCTTTTAACGATTTTGCCCCTGCGACTTGGTTTATATATCCCAGCCCTTTTCACCACAAACCTTATCCCTTCTTTGGTGATTTCGGACTTGTTCCATCTCCTTCAAACTCCATCTTCGTTTTTCAAGATCCTAGTTGATAATCCTTAGTTTAGTGTAGTTTAGCTTAGTTAGTTAGTTAGGTTTCTTAGCAAGTGTTGGAGAGGGTGACACCTCCTTCGTTTGTGGCCTTAATTGTGTTTAAGACTTGAATTTTCTTTTGAAGATTGTAAATTAGACTTGAAGCTTTTAATGGAATGCAAATATTGGTAGTAATCTTTCCCTTTTATGTTATGTGTTATTATTGTGTTGTGTTATGATTTCTCTTGTGATGGTTGTAAGGTTTTAGTTTGTATTGTTGTTCGTTGCATTTTAAATCTTCCTTTTCATTTTCTAGCTTGTTGTCCTCCTTTCTTGCAAACTCCATGGATGCTTTCAACTGTAAGCTTTTTACCTCTTTTAGTTAGACAAACATTTGGGTCTTTGAAAGAACTATGAAGCATTCCTCTTTAGTCAATTTGTCTTGTTCATATTAATTGCTCTTTGACTTCTCTTCAATTTTAAATGCTTTGTTTTTCCCTCCATGTTATCTTTCAATGTACAAGCTTTCTTAGGTTTAGTAGTTTTTAATTTAATTAATGTTTAATTAATATCATTAGAATTAGTACTTTAAATCAAGCTTTTAATTCTCTTAAACCTTTGCATTTTTGCATTAGTTAGTAATTTCAACCTTTCATTTCAATTCAAGTTCTAGCATAAAACTCAAACGAAACCAATGACTTAATGCTTTCTTAGGAGTAGATTAGTTTAAGTAAGATTAACAAGAGATTAAGTGAAAACACTGATCGTCGATTATATCTATCATCGAGAGACACGACTCGGGAAAACTTACCGCTCTACAATCGACTCCGTACTATTGCAGAGATGATTTCTTAGAGTGCTAAGAAATCTTCGATCAAATTTTGGCGCCATTGCCGGGGATAGATTAAGGCTAATGGTGTTTTTAATTACTTCTCTTATCTTAGTTTGTAGTTAGTTTAGATTTTTATTTTACTTTCGATGCCCGTAATCCTTTGTTGAGTGTTGTGCATGCTAAGTAGGCGATAATTCGGACGAGAGGCCAAGAAAATCAACTTATTCTAGGATCCGATTTCGGCCGCCCACACACACTACGATCAAGAGGTGCCTTCACATCACGTGTCAACTGGGCTCTCACCATCACCTCACGGCCCGCTTGATTAATCCGACCGAGGATGGAAGAATACTATGCTAGTTTGCCTCGTGATGACCCTTATATCCAAACTCCCGAATATCCAAATCCATACACCACTCCGCCAAGTTATCGGGTCCCTTCGATTTATGATGACCCGTATTCTTCGAGCGGTCGAGAATGGGCAAAAAGTTTTGATTATCCCGGCCCAAGCCCTTCTTATTCTTCATCGGTTTCATATTCCTATAATCTGAGCGTGGATCCTTGTTCACCGCCTCGTGGTTCTTATGATCCGGGTTTTAGCAATCCCTATGCTCCACTTGACCCGCCTTCTTCTTACCCAAAATTTGACTCGTATGCCCCATCAATCTATGCTTCTGATTATTCGAGCTACGATTTTTATAATCTATCCCCCTTGAGCTAGTATAATTCGAGCGATGACCCTTATACCTCACTTTTTCAAGATTCGTCTATGCCCCAACTCCTGGACTTAGAGTCTCTCTTAGCCAAGCTCGTGGAACGCCTTGGTCTCATGGAGACTCAAGTAGAGCAAATAGCCAACGATGTGGACGAGCTTAAAATAACGTGTCTTGATGAGATGCCCATCTTTGATGTGGTGGATCCCACCGTTATTGATGGCAACTCAATTTTTGATGGTCTTTTGAAAGAGTTGTGTAAGGAGGTGGAGTTAGAGAGTGAGGAGAGAGGGTCAGAAGTCGGCGTTGCCCCTCTCGTGCTTCTTGAAGATGTTGTAGTGGAAAGTGAGGGGGAGTCACCTTAGGGGTTTCCAACGGCACTTGGAATGTTGAGTTCACTTGCTCTTGGCGAGGACGATGAAGTAGTGCCGTTTTTGGAGTATGTGGAGACATTTAAGCCTATTTTCCCACCACCCGATGCTTTATGTCCACTTGAACAACATGAGGTGGAAGAGTTAGTGGGGGATGTGTTGGATCCTACTCTCTCATGCCCGAATATTACTACTTCTAAAGTCGAGAGAGGGGAGATGGCGGTCGGGGAGACGGATGGGTACGTCGACCCATTTTGTGACGATCAAGTTTTGATGGTCGACTAATCACTCTCCCGACCTCCGAAGCAAGCCCACGCTTTTGTTGTTTTGATTATCCGGCTTGCTCGACTTGCCCGCCTTGGTGATTTTTGTCACCCGGTGTGTCTACTAGAGAACACCAAGGCGTGGCCTGATCGGCACCTTTTCTTGGATCCAGGATAGCGTCAATTGTATAAATCGTCGATCTATAGACGTTAAAGTAGCGCTTATTGGGAGGCAACCCGATTTTAAAAAAAAAGAGAGAAAAAGATCCAAACAAAATAGAAATTTTGAAAACCCCAAAAATATTTTTACTTTTTGTACATAACTTGTTTTTGCAACCCCCCATTTGTTTATTTCTTTTAGATTGCTTGCCTCGACTCCCGGAGAGGACTTATTCACGACTGCATCATCCCAAGCTCGAGAATAGGGGCGTTTTCTTTTCCCTTAAACTTTTTACCACTTTTTGGCATGATTTGAAATGAGGACATTGCTAGGTTTTAAGTGTGGGGTGTTTAGAGTTCGCTTTAGGTTTTTAAGATTGTTTGTATGCTTGCTTGTGATGATTCGAGAAGTATGTGTGTTATATTGCTTGGAACCTTGGCGAAGTGACGCGGTTTTGATGATTTGATTAGGAAGTTTAGAACCTCGATTGGATTTAGTGTACTTAGGTAATTTTATATGTTGGAAACTTTGTTCGGCTTTAGCTTCGTGCTATCCTTGAGCTTAATATAGAACTAGTGCCTCAACTAGCCTCGTCATCGAATACTCTCTATATGATTTTTGTTTTGTATTTTGGAGTCGTCAATTGCTCCATGTGATCGATCAAGAATATTATAAGTTTCTAGTAGCAACGAGTGATCGAAGCCATTGAATTCTCCTTGTATTGTATATACCCAAAAAAAAAAGAAGAAAAATATATATATTTAATAAAAAAAGAAGAAAGAAAAGAATGGAGAAATAATAAAAAAAAATGATGAATAAGCAAGGATACGTTATAAATCCTTGGAGTTATTATGAAATAAATGTGAAACCCTTGCACATTTCTCTTTTTGTTTTTAGATTTTATTTGTCAAAGAGAGTCATAGATGATTGAGGCTTGTAGAAGCCGATTTACGGTTTGAGTGTGGATAGACCTTAGCCGGGGCAAGGACGAAGGGATCGACTTGGAGGGTTACTTAGTACTTTTAGGTTCCGGGAGTTGATCTAGACTTTTCTTGTCAATGCATTTCTATCGTCACTTTTGATCGAGCTGATGAGCATTGTAGCATGCGAAGTCTCGAATTAGGTCTTTGTGCATTAGTTTAGGATCATCCGAGGGTAGTTCGTAATTCTAGATTGGATTTTCTTGAGTACAAGCAATCATTCTAAGTATGGGGTGGTTGATTTGCACGTTTTTGTACAAGTTTTTGTTAACTTTTTGTGTCGTGTTTACATGTGTTTCGCTTGCATTGATGAGTATTAGGAGTCTATTAGGCCTTATTTTGTAGTTTTAGGTTTTTGTATCATTTGCGCGATTTCTATTATGTTTCGTAGTTTTTTACTCATTTTTATATTTTAGGTTGTAGAATGACCAAGCGGTACCCGCGCACGTTTAGGGCATTCCATTCGACTCGCTATGGAATGGGAAAATGAAGACGAGCAAGGGAACATAGTGCAATCAAGGAACGACAACCGGCGGATGGCTGGAGTAGAAAATGAGAAAACCGAGCCGAGAGCAGCCATGTTAGTCGATCGACTGAACTAGTCCAAATCGACTGCTCAGCAAAAAGTTTGGCCGTTCGAGGATGAGGCAGTCGATAGACTGAACAAGTCCAAATCGATTGTGTCGCATAAAATTTCATAATTTTAGCCCCTTTTGACGATTTTGCGCCTGCGACTTCGTTTATATATCCCAGCCCTTTTCACCACAAACGTTATCCTTTCCTTGGTGGTTTTGGACTTGTTCCATCTCCTCCAAGCTCCATCTTCATTTCCATTGCAAAATCCTAGTTGATAATCCTTAGTTTAGTGTAGTTTAGCCTAGTTAGTTAGTTAGGTTTTCTTAGCAAGTGTTGGAGTGGGTGACACCTCCTTCATTTGTGGCCTTAATTGTGTTGAAGACTTGAATTTTCTTTTGAAGATTGTAATTTGGACTTGAAACTTTTGTTGGAATGCAAATATCGGTAGTAATCTTTCCCTTTTATGTTATGTGTTATTATTATGTTGTGTTGTGATTTCTCCATTGATGGTTGTTAGGTTTTAGTTTGTATTGTTGTTCATTTCATTTTAAATCCTCATTTTCATTTTCTAGCTTGTTGTTCTCCTTTCTTGCAAAACTCCATGGATGCTTTAAACTTGAAGCTTTTTACCTCTTTTAGTTAGAAAAACATTTGGTCTTTGAGAGAACTATGAAGCTTTCCTCTTTAGTCAGTTTGTCTTGTTCATATTAATTGCTTTTTGACTTCTCTTCAATTTTAAATGCTTTGTTTTTCCCTCCATGTTCTCTTTCAATTTACAAGCTTTCTTAGGTTTAGTAGTTTTTATATTAATTAAGGTTTTTAATTTATGTTTAATTAATGTCAATAGAATTAGTACTTTAAATCAAGCTTTTGATTCTCTTAAACCTTTGCATTAGTTAGTAATTTCAATCTTTCATTTCAATTCAAGTTCTAGTATAAACTCAAACCAAACCAATGACTTAATGCTTTCTTAGGAGTATATTAGTTTAAGTAAGACTAACAAGAGATTAAGTGAAACACCGATCGCCAATATCTGTCGTCGAGAGACACAACTCGGGAAAACCTACCGCTCTACAATCGACTTCGTACTATTGCGGAGATGACTTCTTAGAGTGCTAATAAATCTTTGATCAAATGGCACATCGAGAATTTAGTGAAGAGGAACTAAATAAATTGGAAGGGGAAGAGGAAGATTGGCATTTTCCCCTCAAGACATACTTGGACAAAGGAAAGCTACCTGATGATAAGAGAGAGGCAGCGAAAGTATGAATCAGGTCATCTAGGTTCTGTCTAATTAAGGGAGAGCTGTTCATAAGGGGTTTCGGACAACCCCTCCTATGATTCTTAAGCCCGAGGGAGGGCGCCCACGTTCTTAAAGAAGTGCACGAGGGGTGTTGCAGTAATCACATGGGTTCTAGGACTTTATCACGCAAGATAATGAGAGCTTGTTACTTTTAGCCACAATTAAGGAAGGATGCAGAAAACTTTATGAAGAAATGTGACAAATTCCAAAAGCACTCTCCCCTCATACATCGACCTGCATAGGAGCTCATGATAGTGAGCTCTCCCTTCCCCTTTGCAAAATGGGGGATAGATCTGGTTGGGCCATTCCCTACAGCTCCAGGCCAAAAGAAATTCTTGATAGTAGCTATAGACTATTTTAGTAAATGGGTGGAGGCAGAAGCCATAGCAAAAATAACGGAGGAGGTAGTTATGCATTTCTTGTGGAGAAATGTGGTGTGTCGATTTGGTATCCCAAGGATCCTGGTGTCAGATAATGGCACACAGTTTATAGGAGCTCGAATTCAGGCCTTGTGTACAAAAATGAAGATAAAGCAGCATTTCACATCTATCTATCACCCCCAGGCGAATTGCCGGTTTGAGGTAACTAATCGCATTTTGATACAAGGGATTAAAGCGTGCCTGGAAAGGTCGGGAGGCAAGTGGGTAGAAGATCTCAGTTCGACCCTATGGGCATACAGAACTAATCCTAAAGAGAGCACGGGAGAGACATCGTTCAGCTTGGTGTACGACATGGATGTTGTGATTCCTGCGGAGTTTGGTGTGAAAACTCATCGAATACAGAAAATTTTGATGAAGAACATAATGAATTATTAAGGCAAGATGCATTGGATTTAATAGAGGAAAAGAGAGAACGAGTTGCCGTAAAAATGGAGCACATGAGGGGACAAATTCGAGCAACTTCTAATAAACCAGTGTTCAGACGGCAGTTTCGAGTAGGAGATCTTGTTCTTTGCCGACCTGATTTGGGCAAGGCCAAGGGGAAATTGGATGCTGCATTGTAGGGGCCATACAAGATTGCCAGGATTCTGGCAGGAGGAGCTTACGAGCTTGAGCAAGTGAACGGAGTCAAATTGCCACGGGCATGGAATGTGGCGAACTTGCAAAAATATTATGTATGAAATTAATATACTAAGTTATCCATAAAAGAAGTTGTGGTTTGTTTAATTTATGCCCCAAAAAATTGGCCCGATTGGCCAAGGGATGGATATCCCTAAGAAACCTGACCTGGTTGTCAATTAAGGGAATGAGCCCCAAAAAATTCGCCCGATTGGCCAAGGGATGGATATCCCTAAAAAACCTGACCTGATTGTCAGCTAAGGGCATGAGCCCCAAAAATTGGCCCGATTGGTCGAGGGATAGATATCCCTAAAAACCTGACCTGATTGTCAGTTAAGAGCATGAGCCCCGAAAATTGGCCTGATTGGCCATGGGATATATATATATATATATATCCCTAAAAAACCTAACCTGATTGTCAGCTAAGGGCATGAGCCCCCAAAAGTGGCCCGATTGGCCAAGGGATGGATATCCCTAAAAAACCTGACCTGATTGTCGGCTAAGGGCAGGAGCCCCAAAAATTGGCCCGATTGGCTAAGGGATGGATATCCCTAAAAACCTGAACTGATTGTCAGCTAAGGACATGAGCCCTAAAAAATCGTCCCGATTGGCCAAGGGACGAATATCCCTAAGAGACCTGACCTGATTTTTAGCATGGGGATGGGCCTCAGAAGTTGACTTGATTGATCTAGGGGTAGATACCCTAAAAATTTTGATTAAAGGCATGAGAATAAGAAAATTTCCATGAAACAAATGAGCCGGTTGACTAGTCAGAAGCAAGATCTCAGGAATTCAAAGGTAAAACATCCCTTGTGAAAATAAAATCGATCTAATCATACAGACATGAGAAAAGAAAAACACAAAGAATCGAGAATAGAAATATTGGCATTATCCAAAGAAACTACAAGGAGGGAAACCCCATAGGTTATCAGGAAAATTCAACGCTTATGACATCAAAACAAAAACATGACCAGAATGACCTTAACGATAGGACGAGGAGGTACTCCAGTCTGCGGCTAAGACTTGTCGGATGTGCCAGAGATCTCGCTTGGTTTCATGAAGGCGACAGAGGTACCTATCTGCCTACTCGGTTTCAGAATGAGTGTCGCCAGTGGCATTGGTCAAACTGTATACCGATTCGAGCAGATCGGCTCGTTCCTCTTGAAGTTGATGATTTAGTTGGCGAAGTTAGCCCACTCATGTTTGTAGTGGCGTTTCTTCTGCCTCTTCCTTTCTAAGAGTTTGCGCAATTGGGAGAATTTTTCATGAAGCTGAGCATTTTCCTCAGAAAGATGGGAATTCTCGTTCCTAAAATATTACAAAATGACAAAATCAGAAAAAGAAGAAAGAATATTGTTCAAATACAGACCAGAAATGAAAAAGTACAGATCATCCAAAAGCATGAGACTACAGGGCAGCCAGTCTACGCCTCATAATCTTCGGTGCTCAATTCGTCACCTACCTTGCCAGCCATTCCAGATCTTTCTTCAAAGTCCTTCTCGAACTGAGAGCCCACTGCCAGCTCGCAAAGACCAACAAAGGTTGGGGAGGAAGCAGCTGCTGGCAAGGAAAGGGTAAAGGCTGAAATCTGGGCAAGGGGAAGAAACTGAGGTGTGGGCATTGAAGACCTGGATAATGTGCTCAACACACTCTGGGGCACCAAGCAAATGAAGGCGATTGGCATCTTCTTCATAGGTAAAACCCAAAAGCTCGGGAGGACTAGCCAAGGTCTTTTGGCAATCAAAAAAGATAGAGGATACCTCCTTGGATCACTTTTCATAAGCATCTAGCCCAAAGTGGTAGAAAGACTCAGCTTCTGGAAGGAGAATCAATTCCTTTGAGTGCAAGAAAGCTTGCTTGGTCACGTCCCGAGCTGTTTGGATGAGCTTTAACCCTACTTATAAGTAAAGAGACTCGGTCCACCCCTTGGCTTGGCCTTCAGATAAGCCCTCCACTCGAGCCTCTATGGCTCGCTTCTTTGCCTCTTCTGTTTCAGCTCGGGCCTCCTTCAGATAAGCCGAGCCTTGACGTCCCTAGTCTCAGCACCCCTTTCTTTACAAAGGTTCACCAACCTTTTTTCTCACTCTTTCAAAGCCTCGCGCTCCTTGGCTAAATTGGTATTCATCAAGGAGCCCTGTGCCCACGCCACCAGCACTTCCCTTTTGACGGCAGCCTAAAAAAAAGGAGAAGGAGGGGGGAAAGAACAGTAAGTAGAGTAGTAACTAAAAAGCATAAGAAAATTAGGCAGAGCAGTGAGATGATAACCTTACCCTCGTCCTGGCAGAAGGACTCTACCAACTCATGATCTGACCATTTTTCCAGAGCACGGTGATCAACAGAAGGTCATTATCTTCTGATGAAATGGACCTCCACGTCTTTAGGACAGTCCAACACGGATGAGCTGTTTAAAAAGCTCTGGTTAGGGATGACCACCTTGGACCCCGAAGGCGCAATTCTTTTCCCGGAGCGAGCTCACTTTCAATCAAGGGCCGCCTGCTCACCCTCCGATTCAAGATGGACCGTTAGGTCCACAACAGGTCTGGCCGACCACTGACGATCGTTTTCCAGATCTGGGTAGTTCTGAGGACAGATTCATCTCTGCGGGGGGAGCAGACTATCACTGACGATCGACGATTATCTTCTTCATCATTGTAACTATAAAGAAATTAGTTACAGGTTAGTAAAAGTACAAGGGCCGTGTTAATTCTTTAACAGGAAGAAAACAATAAGAGCAAATAGAGAGGCGGTGCTAGATAATCTCCTCCGTATACCGATCTCAGGATCTAGAGGTTCGGGCTCCTCTGTGGAGTTGAAAAAGTTCAGGACGGTGCAGGAAAAGAGTTTGGACAGATGGAAGAGGTTACTGTTTAGGGTAGAGATGATTTTTTGCAAGGAGGGGGATCGATCTCCTCGGGTTAGGTGTGCTTGAGCTGGAAGGGCATTGATGGATTGGGAGGGAAACCCCAACTACCCGAGCAATGGACAAAAAAGAATTTTTTTCTCCAAGCCTTTTTTGAGGAAGGATTGTCGGTCAGAAAACGAACACCGGCCCTGGCCGTGAGATAGAAGAAGCCAAAGATGAGCTCTTGGCCTGAAATAAGGAATATAGTAATTGGGCTTTGGGGATGAGCCTAGAAAACTGGGCAGCGAGGTGAAACCCTATGACAATCCGGAAAGAATTAGGTACGAATTGATGCACCGGGATCCGGTACATTCGCGCGGACAGAATAAAAGGGTTAACAAGAAGACGCAACCCAGCCTGAAATTGATCTACAAAGAAGTTCAGGTGGTCCACCGACGGCTGGTAGGCCATCTGACCAGCGTCAAGATTAACAAGGGAAAATTCACCGGGGATCTGGAATTTGGCTCTTAGCCCTTCCATAGTCCTATAGCTAAGAATGGAGACGACGTTGTCCAGGTGACTTGAAATCAAAGGATTCCGTTCATCGAAAGAGGTTAGGGACAATGTCGCCGAAAAAGAAGAGGTCGATAAATGAAGAGAAGAAGAAGAAGAGGAATGCAAAGACATAACCGAAAAAATTTGAGAAAGCCCAAAAAAAGTACCTGGTTTGAAGAGAGAGAGAGCCTTGAATTGTAGAAGAAGGTGAGTTTCTCTTGACAGAGGAGAATTCAAATTGGTAGAAGAAATTGGTAAAGTTACGAATTAAGGGAAAATATAGGTTTTGAAAATGATATTTTAGGAAAAGGAGGATTTGGCGAGATTTGCTCATTTAATGCGTGTCAGCGTACAGTACTTGAGGAGATGTGTTGTGAATCCCAATCGATTGGGTGGAATTCGAAGCATTACATCTCACCCCAACCATTTGGTGGGAGGGATAGATTGGTATAACTTAATCGCACCAGGCCTGAGCAAGAAGATAGGATGTGAAATAAAGTAGAATTGGTTGGGATGACCTGAGATGATACCCCCGCGAGGGAAAAAAGAACAGAGGGACAAGCTCATGGATTGAGGGAATATGATCGACCTGACCTCAAATCGGGAGCGAGATCTTATTAAGATGAGGTCAGGAATACGAGACGGGGCTGGACTTGGTCTTCCCCGAGTAGTCTACCTGATCAGGTCATCAGATATAATGGCCCAAGATTCGCGAGTTTATTTTCGGGATCTCGAAAGGGTCCCCACCTGGGTTGATTTATAAATACCCTAGCTTGGAGGGTGAGAAGGGTAAGACATTTTAGTTATCCACTTGATATATTCCGAACAAAACACTTACTGACTTAAGCATCGGAGAGGATTTCACTGGAATTCCCCTGGTGGTCCTATCTAACGAGTTCTTGTGATACAGGTCAAGCATGATTTCAAGGAAGGAAGTAAAACAAAATTTGGGCTCACATTTTCCGGGTGAAACAGATCGTTCCAAATGCGGCCACCTTACCAACCGTCATCGCAAGAACAATCATCCTTTCAACCACCTCCACCAACTCAAGCGCCCGTTATCGAAGAGACATTGCGTACACTTACACAATTCATGCAACGCACCAAAAAATGGATGGATAGGCTTGAGACAACCATTGGCCAACTTGCTGCGAAAAATCGGGAAAAAAAATTGGGAAAGTTGTCGAGTCAACCATCACAAGCACAAGCCATCACTGTGCCTTGGAGTGGCTGAGTCGTGAACAAAAATGTTGCCTCACCTGAAGAAAGTTTTACGCAATTCAGAACAATGGCGTGGAGACAAACACTACCCCGTCTTCGAAAAATGTTGAAAAGGAGGTCGAACCCACTAAGGTTCTCCATAAAGCATCCAATCCATATCGGCTTCCTATTCCAAATCCGAGCCGTCTCCAACTGAAAAAGCAATATAAGAAATTCATTTATTTATAATATGCTTTCTAAAGTTAATGTGAATTTGTTGTTGCTTGATGTGATAAGAAACGTTCCCGCATTTGTTAAGTTTATCATAGACTTAGAATCAAAAAAGAGACGTTTTTCTGAAAATGAAATAATTCGTTTTTCAAATGCTCCAAGCGTTATCTTTCGCAATCCCCTTCCCTCTAAGGAAAGCGACCCCAGGAGTTTTTGTATAAAAGTCACTTTGGGAAATGGTAAAGAAAATCGGGGTATGCTCGACCTTGGGGCGGGGATCAATTGAATGCCTTTCTCTATTTTTGAGCAGTTTGATCTAGGTGAGCTCAAACCGATAAAGATAAGACTTCAGTTGGTGGATCGGTCTATCCGGTGTCCTAAGAGGATTATCAAGGATGTCCTCGTGCAAGTCGGAAGCCTCATCGTCCCCCTTGACTTTGTGAGATTGGTCATGGGGAAAGTGCAAGACGATAGCCTAGAGCACATGATTCTTTTGGCCGACCCTTCATGGCCATGACCAACACGCTCATTGATGTGAAGAACGATAGCATGACCTTGTCCGTTTTGGACGAGTCGGTCACTTTCTCCATCCATGACTTCCAAGCGACACCATATATATCCATGAATGCCGAATGTTCATTCGTCGATCCCATTGCCCAGCTCTTGGAAGACAAACTAGAAGATGAATCCATCATCCGTGATTTCCTCACTCAAGATGGCAACTCATGGCTCGCCGAGGATGACGATTGGCATGAGCCCAATTCTGAGAGGGTGATTGACCTTTGCGAACTTGGAGGCGAGAAACCAGACATCAAACCAAAGGCCGAGCTTAAACCTCTTCCGAGTCACCTGAAGTATGTGTTTTTTGAAGATGGCGGAATGAAGGACGTTATCATTTTCGCCGAATTATCGAGGGAAGAAGAGGAGGCCTTGATCGTTGTTCTTAAAAAGTTTCAAGGAGCCATCGGGTGGAGCTTGGGGGACATTAATGGGATAAGTCCAGCCACGTGCATGCACCGTATAGTGTTGGAGGAAGGTATGAAGCCGGTTCATGACGGTGAATGCCGTTTGAACCCAATTTTGACAGAGGTGGTGAGGAGAGATATTTTCAAGTTGATCGACGAGGGAATTATCTTCCCGGTTCCCGATAGTGAATAGGTGAGTCCCGTTCATGTGGTTTCGAAGAAAGACAAAATCACGATCATAGAATATGGCAAGGAACGATCGTGCCGATGAGTTTGACCATTAGGTGGCACATATGATTCGACTACAGGAAACTTAATGTCGCTATGAGGAAATATCACTTTCCACTCCCATTCATCGATCAGCTGCTCGATAAGTTAGTCGGGCATCGGTATTATTACTTCCTCAATGGCCAATCCGGGCATTACCAAGTTTCTATAGCTTCGGAAGATCAGAAGAAAACAATGTTCACTTGCCCATTCGGGACATTCGCCTTCAGAAGGATGATGTTTGGCCTATGCAATGCACCAACAACTTTTCAACATTGCATGTTGTCCATTTTCAGGTATATGATTGACGACTTCCTTGAGGTCTTCATGGGTGACTTTCCGGTATTTAGCTCATCCTTTAGCTCTTGTCTTAATAATTTATCCAAAGTGCTTGAAAGTTGTGTTGATAGTCATCTGACTTTGAGTTGGGAGAAAAGTCATTTTATGGTTAAGAGCGGTATCGTGATTAACGTAGATTTGTCCTTATTTTTATTTGCTTTTAGTTCGTTTTTCTATTTGATTTTGGGTAAAGTTGGATGATTTAAGCTTAATTTCGTATTTTTATATTTCCAGCTTATTTTACCGTATTTTGATCATAATTGATGAGAATAAGTGATTATTCGTTGTTTTTAACCTTACAGCTAACTAACCAGAAGAGTTCAGCTCATAAATAGATGAGTTCGATGTTTAAAAGTGGAGAACGAGCTTTCCGGTGAACGAGTAGCAGAAAAATCGAGAAAATGAGACAGAGCCTCAGTAGCGTCGACGCGAGTCCCTGCCCGCGACGATCGATGCTCAGTCGACGCAACTCTCTAAAGCGTCAATCCAAGAGTGCGTCAGTCGATGCCAAGTCGACGCAACTCTCTGAAGCGTCGATGCATGTCCGTGTCAGTCGACGCCACCGCCCAGTCGATGTGAGCACCCAGGCAGCGTCGACGCCGAGAGACATCCTGCGTCGATCGACGCTGCGTTGACGTGACGGCCAGAAATGTATTTTTAGGGTTTCTTGTGCGCCAAGACATGCTATATCTCAATATACCCTTCATATTTCGGATTTTTAGAGAGACAGATGACTACCTAGAGTATTTGGGCTTAGAATTATCATAATTCCACATCTCATAACGAGATTTGAAGAACGAGATGAAGGATCGAAGAACGACGAGTCCGAAACTTCAATTTCACGTTCGGGATTCAATCTTCGCCCAAGATCAACGTTCGACTCTGGAATAGCTGGAGATTTTCATCGCTTTTATTAGATCCAATAAGTATTCTAAACTCTTAGTTAATTACGTAGTTATTTTCCTAGTTAATTGCTTAGTTAAATTCTTAGTTAATTATAGAACTAGTTTAATTAGTTTAATCGTTTCATGCTTGGATATTGAATTAATTTAGTTTATTTATGCGATTCGATTTATGCTTAGTTTTTCATTTTTAGATTCTTATGATATAATTTTGTCGTGATAGTTAATTAAATTCATGTTTTTAGATTTGCTACTTTTACTTCTTAGTTCTTAAGTTCGAATAATTTAACTATTGCTCGTAGTTGATAATTTAGTTAGAATAATTAGTTTAATTAGCCTTAGTTCAATTATTGCTTTAGCTATAATGATCAATTCAAAATCTTTTAAAACCCCAATTGTACATGTATTTTATTCTAGTTCGTAAATTGAGAAAAACATCCAAAAGACCGAACAGTTGTTTCCTCGAGAGATTCGACTTGAGTCAAACTCACCACCCTACAAGTTACTCGTACTCTTGCGAGAAAACTTACGTGTTTTTAATTAAATATCTTAAAAGGGGTGCACAAAAGTTTGGATCAAAATTTTGGCGCCGTTGCCGGGGAAGCAACGAGTAGGAATATAAGATGTTTTTTATTTTATTTTCTTTTTAAGTTATTAGTGTCTTTTTATTCTCGCACTTGGTCTTTGCCATTTGGTACGTTGATGTGATTTTGAGTTTATGCAAGGAAGGCGATCAATTCAACGCGACCTTTCACCATTCATTGACAACATCCATCGTTCAAACCCACCAAGACCAAGGCCCTTTTTTATTCCCGAGGACGATTCTTCAACAGCAACTGATTTTGCTTGTGACCAAGCTCTCGACGTAATGTTAGGAGCACAATCAATTCGAGACGGAGATTCCCCACCAAGATCACCACCACGCCACATTCGAAATGGGTATGGTAGTGAACCAATCGTTTTGCAAGGACAACCACAACCCCGAGCCTACTGGGCTAGTTACCAGCAAAACGTGGAGAACATGAGACGAGACGAAGGGAGAAATGAAAGATTCGACCAACAGCACAACATAGTCCATCACCAACCCAACATGGCATATATGAGGCAAAACGAAGAAAAGAACGACGATCTCAATTGACAACGAAACATCGAGAACATGCCATTCAGAAATGAAGATTTTTTTCAGCATAACAAACATGCTAACAATCATAGGCACGTGAATGATTGGTTGGCACATCAAAACCATGGTTACGAACAAGACAATTTTGAAGGGCGATACGAGCGCGACAACGATTACGGAATAAATGCTTATGACAACCGCTACGAAAGAGCTCATCACCAAGTTAGAGAAACAAAGGGAGATAGAGCACCTAAACAGCGCAACTTAGCGCGTCCGAAGGTTGTTCCTTTTAGGTCCGCTATTGTTCTTGGACCAACTGCAAGAGAAGTGGAGATCAAACCACACCAACTTAATTTACTCCCGACTTTCCACGGAGGATCCCATGAAGACCCTTTGGAGTTTTTGAACTATTTCGTTGATGAGGTTGGAAGATTTGTGGTTCATGGCCTTAACCAAGAGGAGGTGCAAATGATTTGTTTCCCGTATAGCATGAAGGACAAGGCGAAGTCATGGCTACTGTCCCTAGAGCCTGGGTCATTGATTGACTGGGATATGATCACCGAGAAGTTTTTAAATCAATACTATTCAGCACAAACAACAGGGCATCTTCGGAGGAAAATTGCCACCTTTGAGCAGTTGGAGGGACAGCTATTTCATGAAACTTGGGAACGTTACAAGACATTTTTGCGGGCTTGTCCCCACCACAACTACTCTCCGGAGATGACTAACCAGTTTTTCTTCGATGGTTTATTGGTGTTGGGATTTGATGGTGCCGTCGCGCAGCGGAAAACAAAAATTTTTAAATAAAAGGAATTTGAATCGTATTCAAATGACGATGGCCCAATTTTAATTTCAATTAATTCAAACAATGTTTTAAATTGCTTTCGAAATGTAACAATTTGATTTTCGTAAAATCGAACGAGCATGATAATTTTTCTATTTAATATATTAATCATATATATAACAATTATATATATATTAATATATTAATCATGTATTTAATAATATATATATAATAACATAAAAATCATATATATATTATTATATATTATATACATATATCAACAGTATATATATATATTTGTAACATATATATATGTTCAGCATGCACATATATATATAACATTATGCATGCAATATAATCTATAAATATATATATTACAGCATGCATTTTACTTATATGTACTCATTATATATATGAATATGTCATGCATAGTACATATAAGTCACACACAGCACACACATATATAGCTATATATATATTATCATGCACAAACAAATATTACAGTATGCATGTAATATAATCTGTATATATATATTAACACACACAACACACTTATATATTTCATATATATATATATATATATATATACGGGCCGCCATGTACCTCTCGGCTAGGAGGTCCTCGGCTTGGCAGCGGCCGGACGCGGCAGCGACGCGACGACAGTGACGGTGCGGCAGTGGCTGCGGTAACTGCTCGAGGACGGCGAGGCGGATGGAAAACTAGCTGGAACTCCGGCGCGAGGACGACAGGGCGCGCTGGCGGCGAACTTGCGAGGTTCGGGACGACGGCAACGGGCTGTCTCTTTCGGCAGTTGGACCGGCACAGCAGCAGGCAACGGCGGCGCTGTCGGCAGTCAGCGAGGCAGAGTCCGGCGCGGGAATAGCTTCGAAGCGGCGATCCTCGGTGCGGAGAAGCAGCAGGTCGCTGCCGGGAGCGGCTGGAACTCCGGCGCGGGGCTAGCGGCAGCGACGGGCGGTGCGTGGCATCCGGCACGACTTCGTTGTTGCCGACGGCTTGACACAGTCGTGTGGAGATAACGCGGCGTGAAGGCTAAAACACCGGGCTGCGACTGACTCCGGCTTGACACGGCAGCGGCAGGCGCGTCCGGCGACGGACAGACTATGGCAAGAGGCGTCCTCGGCGGCGGTCCGGCGGCTGCACACAACACGATGCGTCTCCGGCGTATCGATGTCACACACCGTATTACCCGACGTACTCGCAACGATGCACTAGTCTCGTCGTGAGGATTGAGAAACGACGAGAACAACGAGAACCGAACGATTCGGTGTGGTGGCGGCCGGCGGCAAGCGGCGGCGGCTGAGGTGGACGGATGGGTTCGGTTGCTAGGGTTTTTGTTCTTGCCCGAAAAGAAAAGAAAAATCGTCTCATCTGTCTATTTTCGTTCTTCTTCTTTTTCCTTCTTTATAATATTTTTTTTTTTAATTAAAGAGGCATAAGCCCAACTTATAAGTGGGCTGGCCCAAAAAATAAAAACAAAATAAAACCAAGCCTTATTAAATAAAGTACAAGACTGGCCCATTAACAAAACCAACCTTTTAAAATATCACCGGCCCAATAACTTTAAAAGGGCTTATTGGGCCGACCCAATTTTAAAACAAATAGCCCATTGGAATTAAATCATTTCTCACAAACGATACCTCCGAAAAATATAACAATTATATTTTCGCGTCCAGAATAATTTTCTCGTATTTTTCTCAATTCATAATCACAATTACGAATCTTAGATTCAATCATATTGACATCTAACTTTGCTAAAATTAACAATTAATTTCTAGCTATCGTTTTCAATAATCAGGAAACACGTGGTGTGACCCTCAATGGTTCAGGTGTAAGCTAGCCGTGGGTTCACAACACATTGTGATTCGAACAACATATTATTCTTATATGAACTCGTCCCTTAGAGTCCCTGATTAAATAAAACTCATTTTACTTAATCACTGGTACAAACCAGAAC
>BMAC01000185.1:1220418-1329417 GCA_014905375.1 Phtheirospermum japonicum
TACTCGATGAGTGGGAACCACTTAGAGATTTCTAGGTGAGTGAGTTCAGTGAACTCATCTTATGAGCACCTACTTATGTATGTCGATGTCCAGACACCGTGACCGATGAGATGCGGTCTACATACACTAAGTACTAGTCTTAATGGGAAAGGCCTGTATCCTCATTATGGCGTAACCCTTTGACTAGGAACAAGTTCGATGAGTTACATTACGTGCTGAATTATCTCACGGTTCTGCTAGACCAATCCGCCGTAATAAAGTAACTTCATCAGGACCATACCTATGCAACTAGCATGGGATAAAAGATATGGAATGCCAATAAGTATAAAAGATATTATTACGAATAAAAACCAATTGTGTTACAAGAGAATGGTCAGGCCACAGCCACAAGTTTGCTTGTTGGTCACCTTATTCTAACAATTGGACCATGGGAAACGAGAAGTAGAGATAGCAGCAGGAGGAGACTTCGGAGACTTGACAGCCACCGAGGTGAGATGAGTATTGGAAAATAAAAGCGAGAAATCTAGACAAACCAATTCTCAGCCTCGTAAAATGAAGGTTCATGAGATTTCCATTCCCGGTCCTGATTTAGATGACGGCAAATTAGTCAAGGCGAAATGTGAAGAGATATTTGACAAGAAATTAGCTGCTTGGAAGGCCGAGCGAGCTAGCAAGGCCGCTGCACAGAAGATGGCCGCAACATGTAACCAATGCGGATCTTCCCAGCACCTAACTGACATGTGTCCCAACAATATTGAGCAGCAAGAAGACGTTAATCCAATTCAGAATTATACGAATCAAAAAAAGTACACTCCGCAACGTGATAATCCTATTTTCAAGTGGGGCCCAGAAAATCCAAATTATATGCCACCCGATCCGCAATATCCACCACCACAACATGCTCAAGCACCATTGACACCTCCACAAAATAATTTTTATACGCAAGGACAGGTGCCTACAACAGTTCAGTCAACGGATCAGCTATTGGTTTGGGAGCAGAACCAAGTGGCCGAGACTCTTAAAAATTGAGATTGACTCGCTGATGTTAGAAATGAAATCACTGACATGAAGAAGGCTATCCTTGAAAATACACCCGGATAGAGGAAACCTGAAACAGCAATATGCCAATTATCGACTCACCTAGCCAAACTCTCGGATGAAAAAGGTAAACTTCCAAGCCAAGCAGAACAGGCATCGGCAGTTCATGTCCTTCGCAGTGGAAAGAAGATCGATAATGGCATAGTGGACTGAGAAGACGAGGTCGAGAATAAATCACCAATTCTTAGCAAGAGAGATGATTCTGAACCAGTAGATCAGCTGCATACATCCTCTAATCGATATGTTCCTTGATCCATTCAAAGGATGATTCTGAGTAACACCCTTGGCAAAAACGATGTTCCTAAACCACCACCGCCGAAGCAGTCAACAACTCCCATTAAGGATGATATTCCTTTTCCAAGCTGGTTGCGTCCAGCGAAAGAGAACAAAAGGTTCATGGAACTTTATAACTTATTGAAGAACGTCAATATCAACTTGCCACTTTTGGAGGTAATCAAAATAATGTCTGCCTATGTGAAGTTTTTCGAAGAACTTGCCACGAGGGAGAGATGCTTGGCATCAAACCAATTTGTAACACTGCCAAAGGAAGTTAGCGCGGTTTTTAAAAATCCATTTCCACTAAAGGAACGCGATCCTGGAAGTTTCTGCATCACCATTTCATTAGCTAATGGACAAAAGGCAATAGGAATGTTAGATCTTGGAGCATGAGTGAATCTACTGTCATATTCGCTTTATCAAGAATTTGATCTTGGACCACTAAAGCCGACGACCATGGAGGAAAGTTGGATGATTTAAGCTTAATTTCGTATTTTTATATTTCCAGCTTATTTTACCGTATTTTGATCATAATTGATGAGAATAAGTGATAATTCGTTTTTTTTCACCTTACAGCTAAGTAACCGGAAGAGTTCAGCGCGTAAATAGACGAGTTCGATGTTTAAAAGTGGAGAAGGAGTAGCAGAAAAATCGAGAAAATGAGGCAGAGCCTCAGTAGCGTCGATCGACGCAAGCGTCGACGCTACGTCAATGCGAGTCCCTGCCCACGACGATCGACGCCAAGCCGACGCAACTCTCTGAAGCGTCGATCCAAGAGTGCGTCAGTCGACGCCAAGTCGACACAACTCTCTGAAGCATCGATGCATGTCCGCGTCAGTCGATGCCACCGCCCAGTCGACGCGAGCACCCAGGCGGCATTGACGCCAAGAGCCAACCTGCGTCGATCGACGCTGCGTCGACGTGACGGCCAAAAATGTATTTTTAGGATTTCTTGTGCGCTAAGACATGCTATATCTATATATACCCTTCATATATCGGACTTTTAGAGAGACAGACGACTACCTAGAGTATTTGGGTTTAGAATAAACATAATTCCACATCTCATAACGAGATTTGAAGACCGAGATCAAAGATCAAAGAACGACGAGTCCGAAACTTCAATTTCACGTTCGGGATTCAATCTTCGCCCAAGATCAACGTTCAACTCCGGAATAGCTGGAGATTTTCATCGCTTTTATTAGTTCCAATAAGTATTCTAAACTCTTAGTAAATTATGTAGTTATTTTCCTAGTTAATTGCTTAGTTAAATTCTTAGTTAATTCTAGAACTAGTTTAATTAGTTTAATCGTTTCATGCTTGGATATTGAATTAATTTAGTTTATTTATGCGATTCCATTTATGCTTAGTTATTCATTTTTAGATTCTTATGATATAATTGTGTTGTGATAGTTAATTAAATTCATGTTTTTAGATTCTCTACTTTTACTTCTTAGTTCTTAAGTCCGAATAATTTAATTATTGCTCGTAGTTGATAATTTAGTTAGAATAATTAGTTTAATTAGCCTTAGTTCAATTATTGCTTTATCTATAATGATCAATTCAAAATATTTTAAAACCCCAATTGTACATGTATAAATTGAGAAAAACATCCAAAAGACCGAACAGTTGTTTCCTCGAGAGATTCGATTTGAGTCAAACTCACCACCATACAAGTTCCTCGTACTTTTGCGAGCAAACTTACGTGTTTTTAATTAAATATCTTAAAAGGGGTGCATAAACGTTTGGATCATATTGTTCTTGGTCATGTTGTGTCTAGTAGGGGTTTAGAGGTTGATAAGGCAAAATTTTATGTTATTCAGAGTCTACCCCCTCCCACAAACGTAAAGGGCATTAGAAGTATCTTAGGCTACGCGGGATTTTATAAACGTTTTATAAAAGATTTTTTGAAAATTAGTCGCCCGTTGTGTCAATTTTTGACGAAATTGCCTGAATACCCCGGGATTCTCACGAGCCTCTCTTTCCTTTTTTTGCCCCCATGTCGCCCCACGGGGGACATGCCCTAGCCCTGCATTTTACTACTCTATCCCCACGCCTTTATTAATTTCATTCGAGTTTGAACCCCAGTCTCGCAGACGATGAATCCACTTCTATTCTTTCTCTTTCGTCCCTTATTCTAAAAATAAGAAATAAAAAAAGGGAAAAAAGAGAAAAAAGGGGAGGGGTTTCGACCATACTATCTATCTCTTATGTTTGAACGCATTTAATTTGCCAAAAGAAAAGTTGACCACGGCTACATTGGTCGTTGCCCCAAATTGGTCCCTCCCTTTTGAAATTATGTATGGTGCATCGAAGAATGTGGTGGGGGCCATTTTGGCTCAACGAGTGGACAGTCGTATCCGTGTGATTTACTATTCAAGTCTTATGTTGAATGAGGCTTAGAGATACTATACCACCACTGAAAAATAACTTTTAACCGTGGTGTTTTAACTTGAAAATTTTCGATCGTATATAATTTGGTCTAGAGTCATTGTTTATAACTATCACGAGGCTCTCCGTCACCTTTTTAACAAAACTCAAAGTAAGTCGCGTTTGATCTAATGGATACTCTTACTTCAAGAACTCGATGTCGAAATTAAAGATAGGAAAGGTTGTGAAAATGTGGTGGCGGATCATTTGTCCCGTTTGAGTGTTGAGGGAAATGTGCATGAGCGTGAACATATAAATGATGCATTTCCTTATAAAATAACATATGCTATTTCTTCTCACCCCACCCATTGGTTTGCTGACATTGTTAACTATCTTGCTTGTGGCCATTTGAGAGATGAATTATCCTTCCAAGAACCGAAGAGATTTCTTTCTATTTGCAAGAATCACTTTTGGGAGGACCCGTTCCTTTTTCGATTTGGGAAAGATGGCATCATTCGAAAATACATTCCCGAGGACGAGCAAAAGAGCATCTTAATGTTTTGCCATGATCAACAATGTGGCGGCCACTTCGGAGGACAAAAGAATGCTTTCAAGGTCCTCCAGTCGGGATTCTATTGGCAGATGTTGTTCAAGGATGCTCACGAGTTTTGTAAGTCCTGCGATCATTGCCAATGAACGGGAAACATCGGTAATAGGAATGAGATGCCGCCGACGAGCAATCATGTGGTGGAAATTTTTGACGTATGGGGCATCGACTTCATGGGACCACTTCCCGACATCTTTTGGGTAAGAGTACATCTTAGTCACCATCGAATACGTGTCCATATGGGTGGAAGCCATCCCCACCAAGACATGCGACGCTAAGTTCTTACTCAAATTTCTACAAGAGAATGTTTTAGTCGGTTCGTGTTCCTGAGGGCCATTATCAGCGACGGAAGCACCCATTTCGGCAACAAATCATTTGAGAAATTGATGACAAGATATGGGATCAGGCATAAGGTTGCCACGACTTGTCATCAGACTTCGGGCCAAGTCGAGACAAGCAACAGGCAAATCAAGGTCGTTCTTGAGAAAACCATTAAATTAAGCCAAAAATATTGGTCAATTAAGCTCATCGACGCTCTTTGGGTGTACCGGACGGCGTACAAGACGGTCTTAGGATCCGGCCCTTATTGGATGGTATATGGCAAGGCATGCCATCTTCCGGTCAAGATGGAGCACCGATCCTATTGGGCTATACGAGCGGTCAATTTCGATTTGATGCAAGATGGCACTGTACGAGGGCTACAACTTAAAGAGCTCGACGAGATACAGAACGAGGCTTATGAGAATGCTGATATATACAAGAAGAAAGTGAAGCTTCAACATGACAAGAAGCTCATCACTAAAGATCTCAGAGCCGGCATGCAAGTCTTACTGTACAACTCTCATCTCCAATTGTTCCCGGGAAGCTCAAGCCACGATGGAGTGGCCCCTTTCTAGTTGAAGACGTGATGTCATACGGGGTGGTGAAGTTGGTCAATGAGAGGACCAAAGAGAGTTTTCAAGTCAACAGTCATCGCCTCAAGCCGTATTTCCAAGGATCGAGGGTGATTCACACTGAGGAGACTGAAGCTCTCGACGACCCGTGTACGGCCTAGACGGCGCAAATTTCTCAAGCTAGTGATGTCAAACAAGCGCTTTTTAGGAGGCATCCTAAGCATTTTGTATCCTTTTTACAATTTTTGTATATTTTCTTTCTAATTTTTTGTTGTTTTCATATTTGTTTTAATTTTTTCTCCTTTACCGTTAGAATAGTTGGGGGAATTAGTGCAGGTCTGGGCTTCTGATCGAAGAACATTGACCATTTGAGCAAAAACAAAGCGCAAGAAATAAGTCGTCGATCGACGGCCAGCGTTGATGCAGCATCGACGCCACCATGCTATCGGCATCGATCGACCACATAATCAACGATGTGTCAATGAGGTCTCTGTTCATTCCGTCGATGCTCCATCGGCCAACACAAATAGTTGACGAAGTCCTTGTCCCGACCGTCGATGCTCCATCAGTCAACGTAAGCAATCGATGAGGTCTCTAGCCCAACCGTCAACGCTCCATCGATCGATGCCATAGATCGACGAACTCTCTGTCCCACCCATGGATCCCTCGTCGATCAACGACCTATCGACGCCGACCCAAAAATATCCCGTTTTATGACTAAAAAGTTGGATTTTCAAACCGCCTGCCCAGAATGTTAAACTAACCCGTGGCTCCCTATAAAAAAAATCAGTCTTCCCTTTCCTTCCTCATTTTTTTTGCAACACCAAAGCGAGCAACGGTCATATTCTTATTCCCCTTCCAATCCAACAACTTCTCCTCAACTTTTCGATGATTCATCCCATTCTCCGGTGATATTAACATCCAACTTCACACAATTCTGGAGAACTTCCAACACCAAGTGTATATCTCCCCAATTCTTTCCCCAACTTAGACAAAAAGGGGAGGGGGGCTACAAATCCAGTTTCGAGTCCAATTGTCAAGGTAATCTGCTTAGACAGTACCTTTGGGGTATCAATGCTTTTTATTTTTTGAATGGTTGTGAATGGGGTGCTTTGGGTTCAAGTTTTCTTGAAACTCCCTTTCTTTCGAACACGCACACCAAGTGTTCGACAAAAGTCCTCAAAGAACCCAAACTCCAATTTTTCCTTCTTTTCGAGCCCCTTTAAATCCTACATTCGTTAAATATGTCTCGGCGGGCAAACGTAAAGGTGTCTCGGGGAAATGTGGTGCCCCATTTCCCATTTATGATAAGGAGGAGGGTAAGGTTTTAAACTCGATTCAAGGTTCGGAGAGTGCGTCCCATCGGACCATTGACGTCGACGACATAGAGGAAAGTGAAGCTTCAACATGACAAGAAGCTCATCACTAAATATCTTAGGGCCGGCATGCAAGTCTTACTGTACAACTCTCTTCTCCAATTGTTTCCCGGGAAGCTCAAGCTACGATGGAGTGGCCCCTTTCTAGTTGAAGACGTGATGCCATACGGGGTGGTGAAGTTAGTCAATGAGAGAACCAAAGAGAGTTTTCAAGTCAACATTTATCGCCTCAAGCCGTGTTTCCAAGGATCGAGAGTGATTCACACTGAGGAGACTGAAGCTCTCGACGACCTGTGTACGGCCTAGACGGCACAAATGAGTTTGTTTTAAGATAAGGGATGGAAAGTTTTTATAGATTGTTTTTGATGTGATTTGTTCAGGAAAGGATCATATTTTTTTGATAAGTATTTTTTTGTATAATCGTCATTACACAGCCGAGTCCTTGTTTCAAGTATATTCAAAAAATTAACTCATTGTCTAGAGCTTCAGTTCGATTTAGAAACTCGTTGTTGAAACTTTTATAATTTTGTTTATTGGACTCAGTCTTTCAACGATCCATTTGATTCACAACCCCACTTATGGAATATTTGAAGAAGCGCAGGCTAGTGATGTTAAACAAGCGCTTTTGGGAGGCAACCTAAGCATTTTGTATCCTTTTTGCGATTTTTGTATATTTTCTCTCTAACTTTTCGTTGTTTTCGTATTTGTTTTGTTATGATTTATTTTCCTTTGCCATTAGAATAGTCGGGGGAATTAGTGCATACCTGGACTTCTAATCGAAGAACATTGACCATCTAAGCCAAAACAAGGCGCAGGAAGTCAATCATCGATCGACGGCCAGCGTTGATGCAGTGTCGATGCCACCATGCTATCAGCGTCGATCGACCACATAATCAACGGTGTGTCGATGAGGTCTCTGTACGTTTCGTCGATGCTCCATTGGTCGACGCAAATGGTTGATAAAGTCTTTGTCCCGACCGTCGATGCTCCGTCGGTCGATGCAAGCAATCAACGAAGTCTCTAGCCCGACCGTCAACGCTCTATCGATCGATGCCATAGATTGGCAAACTCTCTATCCCACCTGTCGACCCCTCGTCGATCGACGGCCTAACGACGCTGACCCAAAAATAGCCCATTTTGTAACTAAAAACTCGGATTTTCAACCCGCCCCCTCAGAATGCTAAACTAACCCGCGGCTCCCTATAAATAAAAACCAGTCTTCCCATTTCTTCCTCATTTTTTTGCAACACCAAAGCGAGCAACAGTCATATTCTTCTTCCCCTTCCAATCCCATAACTTCTCCACAACTTTCCGACGATTCATCCCATTCTCCGGTGATATTAACATCCAATTTCACACAATTCTGGAGAACTTCCAACACCAAGTGTATATCTCCTCAATTGTTTCCCCAACTTAGACAAAAAGGGGAGAGGGGCTACAAATCCAATTACGAGTCCAATTGTAAAGGTAATCTGCTTAGACAATACCTTTGGGGTATCAATGTTTTTTATTTGTTGATTGGTTGTGAATGAGGTTCTTTGGGTTCAAGTTTTCCTCAAACTCCCTTTCTTTCGAACACGCACACCAAGTGTTCGACAAAAGTCCTCAAAGAACCCAAACTCCAATTTTTCCTTCTTTTCGAACCCCTTTCAATCCTACATTCGTTAACTATGTCTCGGCGGGCAAACGTAAAGGTGTCTCGGGGAAATGTGGTGCCCCATTTCCAATTTATTATAAGGAGGAGGGTAAGGTTTTAACCTCAATTCAAGGTTCGGAGAGTGCGTCCCATCGGACCATTGACATCGACGACATAGAGAAACGAGCCCAAGAAGGGTCGGAGCACCATACCAACGTCCTTCACTACATTGAAGGAATTGGTTACGCCACATTCCCCAGATGGACATACTCGGTTTCCATGAGCTTATGCTCGAATTCTTCTCAACATTGAACGTATATGACGATAATACGTTCTCGTGTCGATTGGGCGGTATTGGAATTCGGGTGAACGAGCGCATTTTCGAGGAAGTGTTTGTGTTGACAAGCGAGGGTCTCACTCATTTCCACAAGATGTCGAATTCAACGACGGCCTCTTTGGGGCCAAAATATCGAGGAGACGTCCAGGAAACTACACCCGGTATTCTTGTATGTTGATTAGCAACGATGTCGTGTACGTCGCCAACAAAGTATTAGCACACGTGGTGTTGTGAAAGCAAGAAGCCACAAACGTCACCAAATCAGAGCTCTTCGTGCTCCAATGCTTGATTAACGGTCACCAGCCCTGGCTTTATCCTCTTATCCTGAATGGACTCCACAATATCGTGGAGAAGAAGCCGGAAAGAAAATTACCATGCCTTTCATTTGCACTGTACATCACCGGTCTCACCCATCACTTTGGGTACGACTCGGCCGATAATGGCCTTTCTCCTCTCGGGACCTTAGCTCTCTTGTTGATACATGGACCGGTGCCTCGAGCACAGAACACCGGACAAGGTGGATCTTCGTCGCGGCTAATCGACGAGCATGACGAGGTGGCCCTGTAAATGGCCCCAAGAACCGGTCCGGGCCCAAACCCCATTTGGAATCATTTTTTCGAGGAGAATCATGACTTCCAGACGAGGATGTTAGAGAGGCTCCAAATTATCGACGAGAAGAAGGATACTCATCACCAAAGCAACCGTCGGAGCTTTAGAAAGCTCAAATCTCATCTATCCTGACTCGAGGAGTAATTTGCCGAAGTCAACCCCTCTCTCGTGATCGAGTCCCAGCTTGACATGAAGCTCGACGACTCTCCTTCCAAAAAGTTCTAATTAAAGAAAATGTTTTTTGCTTTTGCCTGGTGTGTTTTTGTTTTCTTTTTACAGGCTCCTATCGACTTTGAAGCCCATTGGAAGGACCACCATACCAACGTCCTTCAGTACATTGAAGGACTTGGTTACGCCACATTCGCCCGGATCGACTTACCCGATTTCCTCGAGCTTATGCTCAAATTCTTCTCAACGTTGAGCGTATATACCGATAATACATTCTCGTATCGATTGGGCGGTATTGATATTCGGGTGAACGAGCGTATTTTCTTGGAAGTGTTTGGGTTGACAAGCGAGGGGCTCACTCGTTTCCACGAGATGGTGAGTTCAACGACGGCATCTTTTGGGCCAAAATATCGAGGAGACGTCCGGGAAACTACACCCGGTATGCTTGTATATGGATTAGCGATGATGCCATGTACGTTGCCTACAAAATATTAGCACACGTGGTGTTGTGCAAGCAAGAAGCCACAAATTTCACCAAATCAGAGCTCTTCGTGCTCCAATGCATGTTTAACGGTCACCAGCCCTGGCTTTATCCTCTTATCCTGAATGGACTCCACAATATCGTGGAGAAGAAGCTGGAAATCAAATTACCACGCCTTCTGTTTGCACTGTACATCACCGGTCTCGCCCATCACTTCGGGTACGACTCGGCCGACAACGGCCTTTCTCCTCTCAGGACCTTAGCTCTCTCGTTGATAGATGGACCGGTGCCTCGAGCATAGAACACCGAACAAGGTGGATCTTCCTCCTGACTAACCGACGAGCATGACGATGTGGCCCCGTAAATGGCCCCAAAACCGGTCCGGGCCCAAACCCCATTTGGAATCATTTTTTCGAGGAGAATCAGAACTTCCAGACGAGGATGTTTGAGAGGCTCCAAATTATCAATGAGAAGAAGGATACTCATCACCAAAGCAATTGTCGGAGCTTTCGAAAGCTCAAATCTCGTATATCCCGACTCGGGGAGTAATTTGCCGAAGTCAACCCCTCTCTCGTGATCGAGTCCCAACTGGACATGGAGCTCTACGACACTCCTTCCAACAAGTTCTAATTAAAGAAAATGTTTTCTGCTTTTGCTTGGTGTGTTTTTGTTTTCTTTTTACAGGCTCCTATCGACTTTGAAGCCCATTGGACACTCTTGGACACTCAACTCATCACCACATGCACGATCATAGAGACGTCTCTCTCTCTTTCCTTTTTACAGCCAGCGTTGATGCAGCGTCGATGCCACCATGCTACTGGCATCAATCGACCATATAATCAATGATGTATCGATGAGGTCTCTGTTTGTTTTTCATCGATGCAACGTCAGTCAATGACATAGATCGACGAACTCTCTGTCCCACCCGTCGACCCCTCGTCGATCGATGGCCTGTCAATGCCTACCCGAAAATAGTCCGTTTTGTGACTAAAAACTCGGATTTTCAACTCGCCTGCTCAGAATGCTAAACTAACCCGCGGCTCCTTATAAATAAAAACCAGTCTTCCCTTTTCTTCCTCATCTTTTTTGTAACACCAAAGTGAGCAATGGTCATATTCTTCTTCCCCTTCAAATCCCACAACTTCTCCTCAACTTTTCGACAATTTATCCCATTCTCCGGCGATGTTAACATCCAACTTCACACAATTCCGGATAACTTCCAACACCAAGCGTATATCTCCTCAATTCTTTCCCCAACTTAAACAAAAAGGGGAGGGGGGCTACAAATCCAATTTCGAGTCCAATTGTCAAGGTAAGCCGCTTAGACAATACCTTTGGGGTATCAATGTTTTTTATTTGTTGATTGATTGTGAATGGGGTTCTTTGGGTTCAAGTTTTCTTCAAACTCCCTTTCTTTCGAACACGCACACCAAGTGTTCGACAAAAGTCCTCAAAGAACCCAAACTCCAATTTTTCCTTTTTTTCGAACCCCTTTAAATCCTACATTCGTTAACTATGTCTTGGCGGGCAAACGTAAAGGTGTCTGGGGGAAATGTGGTGCCCCATTTCCGATTTATAACAAGGAGGAGGGTAAGGTTTTAACCTCGATTCAAGGTTCGGAGAGTGCGTCCCATTGGACCAATGATGTCGACGACATAGAGGAACGGGCCCAAGAAGGGTCGGAGCACCATACCAACGTCCTTCAGTACATTGAAGGACTTGGTTACGCCACATTCGCCCGGATGGACTTACCCAGTTTCCGCGAGCTTATGCTCGAGTTCTTCTCAACGTTGAGCATATATGCCGATAGTACATTCTCGTGTCGATTGGGAGGTATTGAAATTTGGGTGAACGAGCGCATTTTCGAGGAAGTGTTTGGGTTGACCAGATAGGGGCTCACTTAATTCCACAAGATGGCGAATTCAACGATGGCCTCTTTTGGGCCAAAATACCGAGGAGACGTATAGAAAAATACACCCGGTATACTTGTACGTGGATTAGCGACGACGACGTGTACGTCGCCTACAAAATATTAGCACACGTGGTGTTGTGCAAGCAAGAAGCCACAAACGTCACTAAATCAGAGCTTTTCGTGCTCCAATGCTTGCTTAATAGTCACCAACCCCTTTAATCCTCTTATCCTGAATGGACTCCACAATATCGTGGAGAAGAAGCCGGGAAGAAAATTACCACTCCTTTCGTTTTCACTGTACATCACTGGTCTCGCCCATCACTTCGGGTACATCCCAGCCGACAATGGCCTTTCTCCTTTTGGGACCTTAGCTCTCTCGTTGATACATGGAACAGTGCCTCGAGCACAGAACACTGGACAAAGTGGATCCTTGTCGCGACTAACTGACGAGCATGACGAGGCGGCCCTGCAAATGGCCCCAAAAACTAGTTCGGGCCCAAGCCCCGATCGGAACTGGTTTTTCGAGGGGAATCAGGACTTCCAAACGAGGATGTTCGAGAGGCTCCAACTTATCGATGAGAAGAAGGATACTTATCACCAAAGCAATCGTCGGAGCTTTCGGAAGCTCAAATCTCATATATCCCGAATCGAGGAGTAATTTTCCGAAGCCAACCCCTCTCTCGCTATCGAGTCCCACCCGGACATAGATCTTGAGGACACTCCCTCCAATGAGTTCTAATTAAATAAAATGTTTTCTGCTTTTGCCTGGTGTGTTTTGGTTTTCTTTTTACAGACTCCTCTCGAGTTTGAATCCCGTTGGACGTTTTTGGATGCTCGACTCATCACCACAAGCACGATCATAGAGGACATCTCTCTCTCTCTTTCCTTTTACCATACCTCGTTTAGTTTTACTTGTTTCAATGTAGACATTGTATAGTTTAGGTGTGAGGGGAGTTTTATCTTTGGTTAGTAACTCTTTTGTATGCTTGCTTGTGTTTGATTTGAGTCGTTTAGTTATATTGACTGGAAACTTGACGAAGTGACGTGGTTAGATACTTTGGTTAAGTTGTTTAGACTTTCGTTCGATAATAGTATAATTATGGGGAATGAAGTGTAAAGAACCTATGAAGTGTTTAGTTCTTTGTTCTATTCATGTTTCGTTCTAAAAAGTCGAATACTCGCTACTAGCCTCATTTTCAAATACCCTCTATAGGAACTTGTGTAATTTCTCTTTTTTTTTTTAATTCTTGGAGACGTCAAATAACTCCATGTGCATATCAAAAGATGTTATAAGTTACACTTAGCAACATAAGATTGGAGTCAATGAACTCTCTTTCTTGTTTTGTGTGTATCTTGCTCATTTAGTACCTCACCTCTATGGGTACTCAAAAAAAAGAGAGAGAGAGAGGAAAGAAAATGAGATTTAAAAAAAGGAGGAAGTACAAGAAGAGAAGTCCTTGTACAAGTGAAGTTCTTATAATTAGTCGTGCATCATTTGTACGTATTTTTATTCTCAATTTTTTTATTTTATTGTAAAAGAGGTGTATAGATGACTGGGTTAGTCGGGTGCCGACTTGGCGGTTTGAACATGAATAGACTTGGGCCGAGACATGGATGGGGGACGTACATGGAGGGCAACATATTAACTTTAGGTGTTCTGAAGATAGTCTAAATTTCTTATCTCAACGTGTCGTGTCGTCCTTTTAGTTGAATTTCCTGTCGATTTAATACATTAACTTCTCGAATCATTTGAATGCATTAGTGTTAGTTCATCGGGTGTCTAGCCTTTTATAATCTACATCTAGATTCGATTTTGCTTGAGGATAAGCAAAAACCAAAGTGTGGGGGAGTTGATTTGTACATACTTGTGTGTCATTTTTGTGTGTTTTGCATTTTGTTTTGCGTGTTATAACGGGTTCTAGGTTGTTGTTCTTCTCTTTTTTTTCTTTTAAGTATTTTCGTAGGTCGTTTCGTTTTAATCCTGTTTAACACTTTTTATCTCTCGTTTCGTAAGTTGCCATTCTAATTACGCTTAATTCTCTTTTTCAGCTTTGAAATGACAAAACCCGAATGATGATGCAGAGCTGCCGTCGACCAACGTGTCGTCAACCCTGCCCACCGATGCAGCACCGACGTTGATGTCCAATGTTATTGTCGATAGACGTGCCGAGATTTTCCAGCATTCGTCGATCGACGTCGCCCGTCGACGCGACATCGACTGGCACCACCAGCAAAGTCGACAAGCCATGTCGATCGGCATGCTGAGAGCCACGCACCACCATCGACTGACGACCGACGGCGACGGAGGTTGATGCCATAGATACCGTCGATCGATACAAATCGATGGTCGATCAACGGTCGTCATTTTGATGCGAAATTACCACGACACCCTCCTTGTCCGACACTATAAATATGATGTCTCTCTTCAGTTGGACATCAGACTCGACTAGACACTAAGGCTTACCTTTTTTGGAACCCTAGTTTCCATAGTTTAAACATTTGAATCTCTCTTCACAAGTTCATCATATACATCTTTGATTTTATTTACTTTAGATTCTCAAACTCGAACGATCCGGCATTTGGATCGAAGAACTTAGCTTTTCGATAGCTTGTGGTTTATATTCCTGCAACTCGTGTACTAATCCATTTGTAATTCTTAGTTCAATTCGTGACCTTGTTTCGTGCATTTTGAATTGTTGGATTTCGTAGTATTATTTGTATTGATTCTAGATTTCGTTGAATTGGGAGTTTTGGTGCTGTTTCTATTTGAATTAGAAAGTGAGATTGTTGGGTTATTTTATGGCTGATGCATTCTAGCTATTTGTTTCGTCGTTGTCTAGACGTTAGTCGATTTCATATTTATTTTCGTTCTCGTCATTTGATCGAGCACGTTTAGTTATTGTTTGGGTTTCGTTGTTTATCCTTTTCATTATCAATCTTCATGTTTGAAATTCAGCTTGAAAAATCCATTGAACCTTTTAATTGTTAATTTAAAAGTCAATTTGATCGTTGAATTTTAGTGTTTTAATAAAGCAAACAACCAACTTATTTGATCGAGTGTTTAGATTAAATTTGTGTCTTAACGAACATTTCTAAACTCCGATTGTCATTCCTCGAGAGATTCGACTCGAGTCAACTTGTCACTTATAACTGCTCCGTTCTCTTGCGGACGAGCTTTTTATTTTTATAAAAAGTAAGTGTTTAAAAAGTTCAATTCAATCGGGATCTACATTGTAGTATTTACACAGAATTATATAGCCGGAGATAAACCTAATGGAGTTCGGGGTCATTTGTAAGAGGGCGACCTTGTATTTTGCTGAGATAGCAATCATAAAAGGGTGCGGGAGGAATCTGAAGCCCGCTCTTATGTGTTCATCAAAAAGAGTGATGTGGTGTGGAGGAGGATGGCTCGTTTCGGTTTGCATGATATTGGGGAAGATTGGTTTGGCAGTTTCAGGAAGGTTGAGGAATTTTATGAACTTCTCAAGATTACTCCAATCAGGGAGTTCCCAGGGATTTTCCGCGGCTATTCTGGTAGCTCGCGGGAGGGAAGCTAGGTCGGTGTGAGCCAATGGTGGTACTACGGTTACAGGGTTATTAACGAAAAAATCGGGTTAGGAAGATGAGGGCATTTCTGGTGGGCTGGGGATGCCTTCTGGGATGTTGTCAGTTAGGACTCTGGTTTGGACATCTAGTTTGGGCCAGGTGATATTTTCCTCCGGTTCATTAATTAAACCGGGTTTGGGTGCGATTGGGGTTTTTCTTTTTTTTTTTAGGGCGGATTAAGGGAATCTCTACAAATTCCATTTCAGATGATATATCTCGAGGAGGGGGTGAGTTCGGGTTCTGAGAATCAGAGGTAGACGAAGTTAAGTTTGCCATATGATTAGGTTAGTTTAAAAAAAGAGAAGAAGAAGAATAAAAGAAAAGGAAAAAAGTATACTCACCAAGCAGCAATTTACAGAAAATGTGGGATAATTAATATTATGACGATGAATTATGGAGACTTACTTATCATGATGATTGATGAATCTGGTGCAGTTGATTGCGCTCGTTATTTTTGCAGAAATCCGAAGGTGTTTTTTGCAAAGAAAAACGGTGTAAAACTGTGTTTGCTTTTGTGTAAATGTGGATGTTGAAGATGATAAGGTGTCGTGTACAGGGAGCGGCGCAAAAAAGTTGAAAAGACACGAGAGTTCTTCGATAGGCATGAAATTTGGTAGGGTTTATAGTGGGCCTTTCATTCTCGGTCCACAATACTAAATATTTTACGAGGTAAGGTGCTGGCGAAGCGTGTCCGACATTTTGCAGAAGCGCATTTAATGTTCTTAAATGAGAAGTGATAGCTGGGTTCGCGCTTTTTTCAAGAAGCATGATTATTTGGCTTCTAGGGTTAACTTATGATTACATTTTACTTGGTTTTCTAACTCAACCAACCAGAATGTGGGGGATTGACTGATACGATATCAAATATTCATGTCGGCAAATATGCAAGTATAGTATGAATTTAATAGGCGACCTCATCTTTCAGAAGGTGTAATTTTGGGGGTGGGCGAGCTGTTCTGGGAGCGGCGACCTCTCGTATAAGAGTATCGAGCTCTTATGTGAGGTGGCGAGCTCTTATGATATAAGCGATATTATGGTAGCTCTGTAATGCATGATTTTTTGGGCCATGTTGGGCTGCTACAATGTATTTTACGGGGTCCCGGCGGATTACACTTATGAACATGGTTATATTTCCATGGCTATTTCGGTAATTTAGCAAGAGTTCTTACATCTATTGAAACTTAACATACATGAGGAATCATAATTTTAAATCGGTCGCTATTTATGAAATTATAGTTCTAATAGGAGATAAGAACCCTAAATTGGGAATACATCTCTCATCTATATAAAGAGTACTCAGACTTCATTCTTTTCTTTTTAAGTTGATTTCACATCCTATGTTTTAACTTTCGCAACTCTCTCGAACACTTTCTAATAAGTATTGGAGGGCCTACGCAAGGATCGTTCACCTCCTTAGTTTGAATTTTGTTTTGCAGGAAGGATCAATCAGGTCGATTGAAGTTTTATGAAGAATTTTTTAGTGCTTCCAGACACTGCCTTTGTATTAATGCACGGCCCTCTCCGTGTCAGTGCATGCCAGCTTGGGAAAGATAATTATATAGGAAAAGTGTGGTTTTTTCAGCTTTTACTCGCTAGTTCTTTCCCTTTCACTATTTTTTACTTCTTGAAGAAATGATTTGATTAAGACAAATCCTACGTTTTTCTTTGGCTGTGCAGTAATACTAACCTGCTAGCTAATTTAAACAAGTTTATATCTGAAAGATTAAATGCATGTAAGGTTTTAATTAAATCTGATTTACCATTATTGGGTGAGTAGAGAGCAATTTATCATTTAGATTGAAAATGACATTACAAATGCAAACTTTACTTTTGATCAGTTATACCCAGAAAATAAAAAAATTAATAAAATGAAGTGGGAATAAATAAAGGGTGTGGTGTAGATTTTCCTTGTGCACATATATTCTATTCCTTTCCAAATATTGAAAGGTGGATGTTTTTCTAACTATGACAAAGGGTTCTTAAAAATATAATATTAAATATATCAAAAATTAATATAATTATCATAAGCTATCGTGTCAAATTCGATATTTATTGAAGTTTCACCATTATTAATATATAAATGTGTGCATATAATATGATATAATATATGATTGATGGTTGCATGGTACAATAAATAAATAAATGGCAATTGGTTACATTTTTCTTATCCTTTCACATTTTGATACCGAACACATTATTCCTCAAGTCATTTCTAGGGTCAACATTAAATTTCTGCAAAAATATAAATCCCCAGAATTTAAAAACGAATCACAAGAAATGGTGGTGCTGTAAAGGGGTTTCAATCGTGTCGTGTTTCGTATTTGCGGGTCGTGTTGAGACACAGGTATTACACGGTTGACACGAACACGACACGAATAATTATTCGTATCAAAATACACGACACGAACACGAACATATTTATTACACGGGTAACCCGACCCGACACGAAAAATTTATATAAGAAAAAAAAAATCAATAGCTATTTGATAAGAAAATATTTTTTAAAAAAAAAACATGAAAATAACACGATCTTTGTCTTCTTTTGTTCGAAAGAAGTTCGAGCACCAAATCAAATTACACGTCGAACTAGAAACCAAAATTAATCCTATTTACAAGAGATAATTTATTAAATTACTATTATACCATTAAATATAAATGGGTTAAATAGGTCAATTGTGTCAACCCAATCTGACCTATTTGTTTCGCGTGTTACTCGTGTCCGACACGAATAACTCTCGAAAGGTTATATCTGTACATTATGCTAAATTTGTGTTGAGTTCGTGTCGGGTTAAAAATATCAACCCTACTTTAAACATCCTTAACAAGATTGTCTGTCCCCCAACATGTCATGTAACAACGATTAGACCTTTTCAAGACCAAAATTAGGAAAGGTGAGACATGATATGAAACGACACCGTCGTAGTTTATTGAGGGAAAATCTCAGTTGACCACCACGTACGACTTTCCAATCTGGGCCACAACCACTGAACCACTGTATACATCATCATCATTCGTAATCATTTTATATTATATATATATCCCATATATTTTCAACTAGGGTGTCTCCTTGAGGAGACAACGCAGTTCACTTTACTCAATTCATTAGTAATTGACGTCCATTTATTTTTAATCATCATCAAACACACTAAGTATTAAGAAATCCATTTAGTTTTAATCATCATCACACACTATTTATTAAAGTAAAAAAACTTAGAATGACGGTCACACATATAATTTCTTGACCTACATTAACAATCGAATTTAATACAAAAAGAGAAAAAATATATATATTGCATAGTAACTCTTTCTTCTCCTCCTTTTCTCTCTGCTTGATCCCTCAATTCTCAAAAATACCTCTGTTTTGCGCCTCCACTGATTGTAGATCCTCCTCCGACGATACTTACACTGTTGTCGTCAACTTACAGAGGTAGTTACTTTGCTAATTTTAATTTTTTGCCCTAAATTTATGTTATCAGTAACCATAATTTGTGTGCAAATTAGATGTTTCTATTGTGTTAATGTTAGATTGTACAATATCTTTTTAAATATCGGGAGTACATTAACTAGAATCCGTGTATGTTTCCTTTTGCATTTAGAAAATGTGTTGAAGAAAGTAAAAAATGGTGCTCATTCGCTGATTTTGATTGAGGTGTTGGATATTTTGATTTATACATTTTTCTTTACACAATTACCAGCATATGCACACTATTTTCATGCTTAGAGGTTCTTTTGGTTCACTGGTTGTTGTTTACAGTGATAAAGGTGGTGTAGAAATTAACAGCAATTTTCTCTTTAAAACTGACGGTTTGCCTGAAAAATGTGATACTTCTCCTATAAGAAATGTCACTTTCTTTGTAAAAACTATTACTTTTACTTACAAAAGCGTCAGGTAAAATAGGTTTTAGTACTTTTTCGTGTAGCATAATGAATATTTAGGTTTGAGTACTTATAACATAGTGTGAATATTTAAGCACCAAAGAAGGAGAAGACTCCACTAGTGTCCAAGCCAGCAAAATCTAAGTTAATGTTTTGGTCAATGTGTTTGTTTTTTTAAGTTGACGTGTCCTTTTTGGGTTTCAGAATCTAATCTTTTGAAAATGTTGTGGCGAATTTTTAATAATTTGCAGAAGTGGAGCAAGGGAAAGCAAAAGGTGAAGTGAACAACATGGTGTATGATAGGGTGAGCTACGACAATTTGTTATCTGAGGAACCTAAGTGCAAGCTCATCATTACTTCCATTCTCTCTGATGTTTGAAGGTGATTTTATTTGTTGTTTTTTGGCAATAAATTGGATATTCATATATTGCTTTTATAATTTTTAGGTTCATTTTTATTGGTTATTTGTATGATTGAAGCATTCTTTTTGCCCTGCTTGTTATTTGTTATTTGCTAGCCTTTTCCTTGTTTTATGTTATTGGGATCCACATTTTTGTATGTATAGTTGTTTATGTTACTTAAGCACAATGACGATGATGTAGATGTAGAAGTGGATATAGGGTGTTCTAAAAAAATATAATTTTTTTTTTTATTTGTCTTATGGTTATGCTTTTTGTCGATAGTTAAAAACCGAGCATCTAATGTTCTACAATTTGTTCGAGCGCAACAAATTTTGATTCAATGCAAGTGCTTCATTTTTCTCACCATAATGATTATATTGCTGAAAACTCTATTTATATTATATGACATTTTAACTTGAGAATATGTTGATGGGATTAGTAAATTGATTTTGTGCTTTGTTTTTGTTGATTTTTATTTATTTTGAAACGTGATTCATTTAGAATTTCTTTTTCGTGGGTAGGGATCATATTATTGCACACCTTACTCAGAATCACTTAACTCCTTGATTTATTGCTGGTTGATGGGTAGTTGGTCTTCATTTGTATGAACATGAACGCTGCCAATTTTATGAGATTTATGTTAAATTTACACTTGAGGCCTCATTGTTCATTTAAAATGATCTTTTATGACCTCTTTGGAGTCAGAAAAATATAGTGTATGATGCTTTCTTCTAGTTGTTTGCCATTTATTTAAACAAATGATGAAAATCGGTCGAGTAGAGGCAGCTGGAAATCATCATGTTTTTAAATTAGCAACATCATTTTGTTTCTAAAAAATTTTACTTTTTGCCTAAATTTCTTAATTTTAATCTTAGAATTTTCACTTTTTTTTTTCCCTTGGAGTCTCAGTTGTTTATTGAAATCACCTTATATAAATCTTAATTTTCTTTTTGGCATAAAGTTCTCTTCAAAATGTAAACCTCAAAGTTTGGTCAAAATAGTGGAGGCAATGTCATCAAAACAGAAAGAAACCATCGAGAAATTTGAACTTGGTGTGTTATGAAGATAAATGTGATGCAATTCGTTACCGAGATGTTGGGATACGAAATGAAATTGGATGACAAGTGTTATTTTTTGTGAAACTTTTTAATTATTTTACACCGAGACTAATTTAGCATATATATATGGATCTCTTGCTAGAGAGTATTAACAAACTCTGTATTTTTCTGTTTTGACGTGTCAAAGTAGTTAGGGGTCAACTTTGTGTAACTAACTACGGTTAGGGTTAACAAATTCTTGTTACTTTGTTGCTGTTCACATGGCAAAAATGCAGCATAGATTTTGGGGTTTAAATACCCATTCCTGTAATCATTTTGATACAATTGAAATCACAATTAATTTTCTCATAACTTTTTTACAAACTTTAGCATGGTATCAGCAACCAATCTTCTCTCTCTTCGTTTTTTTTTCTCTCAGATATCTCATCGTCTTCGTCAAGCTTTCTCAAGCCTGTTAATGGTGAAAATTGATCTCCTTCGTCTTAAAGCTCTCTAGCCACAAAATCCAAATCAACGAAATCAAATCTCAGTTTTATCCTCGATCCTACGCTTCCCGCTTCATTTTTTTTCTCCTTCCCTGAGCTTCATTCATGGCGACTGTTATCCTACCAACTCTAAATACCCTCACCATTCATCTGGATCGGAACAATTATTCGTACTGGCGTTCCCAAATTTTAGCCACTGTTCGTGCACACGGCTTTGATGAATATCTCACCGGAAATCAGTCGAATATTCCGGCGGCTAGGGTTGGCGCAACCACCAATCCAGAATTTGAGATATGGAATCGTCGTGATCAATTCCTGATGAGTTGGCATTAAGCTCGATCTCTGAAAACATGCTCGGTCATGTTAATCGCTGCAAACACGCTTTTGAAATCTGGAACACGTTTGAAAATCTCTTCAGGTCTCGATCCAAAGAAAGAGCTATGAACTACGTTTCCAACTACAAACTCAAAAAAAAAGGAGATAAGAGTATTGAGGAATTCGTAATGCAGATGCAGAATCTTGCAGATCAAATCCAAGCTGCTGGTCAAGACCTAAAAGACGATGACCTAATTCTCTATATTCTTGGTGGCTTAGGACCTGAATATGAGAGTGTAATTGTCAACCTCACAACCCGTGGTGATATGCTGTCTCTTTCTGAAGTACAATTCATCCTTCAAATACATGAAATGCGTCTCTCTCAGATGCAATCCTCCTCTTCCCATGCAGCTCCTCCCAATTCTGGTAATCCTTTGGCAAATCTTGCTGCTCAAAAGTCTGGTGGTGATTATCGTCCATCTAGAGCTAGTTATGCTGGCAGAGGCCGAGGAAGAGGTCGTTTTGGTCGTGGAGGATCCAAAATCATCTGTCAGTTATGTGACAAAAACAACCACATAGCCAGTAAGTGCTTCAAGCGTTTTGATGTCAATTTTCAAGGATTGGAATTCTCAGGTCCTACCAGCAACTCAAACATGCTACAGTCCTCAGCACAAGCTAACTTTGTCTACTCTGGCTACTCTTCAAGGCCTCCAAACACCAATCCCCCTCTCAATAACACCAACACCTACTCATATCCTCCTTCACCAGCTCCACAATATAACTTGTACTCTCCTAATAGACCACTCTATCAGTCAACCTCAAAACCACCACATGGTCAAGATAGCTCAGAATGGTTCTTAGACAGTGGAGCAACTCATCACATCACATCAATTCTTGGGAACTTAAATCTACATGATCCATACAAGGGTAAGGCTCAATTAATTGTTGGCAATGGCTTTTCCATACCTATCACCCACACTGGAACCACTAAGATACCAACTCTTGTTCTCTCAAAAATGTGTTAAATGTTCGTGATATCACTCACAATCTGTTAAGCATCTCAAAGTTTCTTCAAGACAATCATGCTTTAATTGAGTTTCATGCTACTTATTGTCTTGTTAAGGATCTGAATTCCCACAAGGTACTTTTGAGGGGCAAGCTTAGAGATGGGTTATATCAGCTTGATCTCTCACATCTTTCCAGCCTCAACTCATCACATACAGTGGCTTTTCAAACATCTATTTCCCAGATCAACAAATCTCCAAGTCAATCCACTTTTCTACAATGCAGCAATAAAGAAAACAGCAATAAAGAATCTCTATGGCATAATAGATTAGGTCATCCTTGTAATAACACCTTAAAAAAGGTTTTACAACTCATTCATGTACCATACTCTGTAAATAAAGCACCATTCTGTGAGGCATGCAAACTAGGAAAGCAACACCAAATTCACTGTCCTTCTGTAATTCATACCACCAATAAACCACTTGAAATTGTTCACTCTGATGTATGGGGCCCTGCATCTATTTCAACCAGTGATGGTTACAGATTTTATGTCTTGTTTGTGGATGACTTTACTAGGTTTTCTTGGATTTACCCAATGTCTCAAAAATCTGAAGTTGCTTCAATCTTCAAAAACTCCCTGATAATGGCAGAAAAACAATTTAACTGTCCTCTAAAAGCTTTACAATGTGACATGGGAGGAGAATACAAATCCCTCACTCACTTTTGCCATACCACTGGAATCATACTCAGACACTCTTGTCCATATACTCACCCTCAAAATGGTTTAGTGGAAAGAAAACACCGACACATTACTGAAACTGGCCTTTCCCTATTGGCTCTTGCTAACCTACCATCCAAATTTTGGTGGGATGCCTTCAGCACAGCTGTATACCTCATAAACAGACTACCCACCCCAGTTTTACAAAACATCTCACCTTATCAGAAACTTCTCCTCAAGGAACCTGACTACACTTTTCTTAAAACCTTTGGTTGTGCTTGCTTTCCTTTCCTAAGGCCTTATAACTCTTCAAAACTACAGTTCAGAAGCTCTAAATGTATTTTTTCTGGATTATAGTCAAATGCACAAGGGCTACAAATGTCTACATCCATCTGGCAGATTATACATTTCCAGGAAAGTGGACTTCAATGAACAAGATTTTCCCTATCCACTCCTTTTCCCCTCTGAAACATCTTTACCATCCAATCACATCACATCTCACCTTCCTATTCTCCCCACACCTGGTCCTATCAATCAATCCAGTACCCTTACTTCATCTCCATCTATAACATCATCCTCATCAACCTCAGCTAATTCATCCACCACTGCTCACATGTCTCATCAAGCACCACCTCAGCAAGCACCTTCACCTCAGCAAGCACCACCTCAGCAAAACATACCTATTCAACTCCAAGATCCACCTCAATCCACCTCAACACACTCCATGATAACCAGAGCTAAAAATGGTATTCACAAACCCAAAACTTTCCTCACACACCAATCACCTATCACAAAACCTTTAACAGTCAGTGAAGCACTGTCTCATCCATTATGGAAAGCAGCTATGGATGATGAATTCAAGGCTCTCATTAACAACAACACATGGACTCTGGTCCCTTTTTCCCAAGATATGAATGTCATCAGCAACAAATGGATCTTCAGAGTCAAAAGAAAAGCAGATGGCTCACTGGACAAATGCAAGGCTAGATTAGTGGCCAGAGTTTTCCAACAAACAGCAGGTGTTAACTATTTTGACACCTTTAGTCCAGTCATCAAACCACTTACCATCAGATTAGTCTTTTCTCTTGCTATCACCAAAGGCTGGCAGATTCAACAGGTAGATGTCAACAATGCCTTTTTAAAGGGTGATCTAAAGGAGGAAATCTTCATGCAACAACCTGAGGGCTACATAAATCAACACAGCCCTCACTCTGTCTGCAAGCTAATCAAGTCCTTGTATGGACTTAAACAGGCACCCAAGGCCTGGTATGACAAACTTAAAGGCTTCCTATATCAATTGGGATTCAAGAACTCCATATCAGACTCCTCTCTCTTTTTTCTTAAACAACAGGGCAAGTTACTTCTCATTCTCATCTATGTTGATGATATTCTCATCACTAGTGATGATCCCACAGCAATCCAACATATTATCAAAGTCTTGATCAAAAATTCTCCCTCAAACATCTTGGAGAGGTCAATTTTTTTCTAGGCATTGAAGCCACAAGATCCTCAGCAGGCATTTTCCTCAAACAAAGCAAGTGCATCGGAGAGTTACTACACAAAGCAGCCATGGCAAACTGCAAATCCAGTCCCACTCCTTATTGCACAAACCTCAAACTCTCCCTTTATGACAGCAGAGCATTTGATCAGCCTACTATATATAGAAGCATTGTGGGTTCTCTTCAATATCTCACACTGACCAGGCCAGACATTTCATTCATTGTCAACAAGCTCAGTCAATTTCTAGTATCACCAACAGTTCATCATTGGAAGGCATGCAAAAGAGTACTCAGATATCTTCAAGTCACCTTGAGCAATGGCATTCTTTTCAAACCTATCTCCAGATTGGTTCTTCATAGATTTGCTGATGCAGATCTTGCTAGTTGCATAGATGACAGAAAAAGCACGAGTGGTTATTGCATTTTTCTGGGATCTAATCCTATCACTTGGAGCTCAAAAAAGCAACATGTTGTTGCAAGAAGCAGTACGGAAGCTGAATATAGGGCCCTTGCTCTTGCCACAACTGAGCTTGTTTGGATCAAAACCCTATTTGCAGAATTAGGACTATCAACTCCTCAGTTTCCGGTTCTCTAGTGGGACAATATGGGGGCAATCACCTTAGCATTCAATCCATCATTCCATGCACGTACCAGACATATAGAAATTGGTGTCCATTTCCTGAGAGAGAAGGTCCAGAGAAAGGAACTAGATGTTCGGTATGTGCCCACTGAGTTTCAAATGGCTGATATATTCACCAAGGGTTTATCTTCAAATCGCCTCCAATTTTTAAACCAGCGGCTATCTCTTCAAGCCCCACCGAGTTAACCTTGCATTGGCGCGTATTAACAAACTCTGTATTTTTCTGTTTTGACGTGTCAATGTAGTTAGGGTCAACTTTGTGTAACTAACTACAGTTAGGGTTAACAAATTCTTGTTACTCTGTTGCTGTTCACGTGACAAAAAGGCAACATAAATTTTGGGGTTTAAATACCCATTCCTCTAATCATTTTGATACAATTGAAATCATAATTAATTTTCTCAGATTTTTTTACAAACTTTAGCAAAGAGAATGTCTTTTGTTGTTTCTACGTAGACGTGAAGATGGTTCTGGAACTGAAGGTATTTAGTTCCTTAAATGGAGGACCGTAACCGGAATCATGTTCTCACGGTCTAGTCTCACCAAGATTCTAATTTTAATTTTAAATGGAATTGTCTATTTTTATTATATTAGAATTTTATATAATACTTTATTTTATATATATATATATATATGGATGGGTTCACATGAAAACCAATCCATAATTGGGAACTTAAGAACTGTTATATTACATAATATGTGATGATATTTATGAATTATGTGCATGTTAATTAAGATAGTAGTAAAAATTAAGGGAACACAAAAATAGAAATGTAGAAATATAAACAATATTTTACATTACTTAAATTAGCATCACATACAATGTAAAATAGCGGGTTCCTAGCCTTCTCACATAGGGGATTGGTTCTCATATGATCTAAACACACTCTCTCTCTCTCTCTCTCTCTCTCTCTCTCTCTCTCTCTCTCTCTCTCTCTGTATATATATATATATATATATAGGACTCTTGTTAGTCCAGATTAACGGGTCTCTCCCATTAGACCAGGCTAAACCCGTATCCAATTTGTATGCGTATATTTAAACTATTTTTTCAGAATTTTGGCATGTCTCTCTCTAACCATCCCCGTGCGCATCTCCATATTTCCCTCTCTCTCACCATCCCCATCTGCGCATCTCCTTCTCCAGCAAAAATTTGTCTCTCTCACCATCCCTGTCTGCGCATCTCCATCTCCAGCAAAAATTTGGCCCGTGTATCTCTCTCTATGCATTTTCATTTCCAATTTTGCAGAAATTTGGGCCCGTCTCTTTCCACCATACACAATTTCTCCATCTTCATCGGTCGTTTCTCTTCGCCGTCGCCGTCGCCGTCAGCATTCTCGTCGTGAAAAAATCGCAATACCAGGTAAACAACTTCTTGAACAATCAATTTGATTTTGATCTAATTGTATCAATTTGATTTCGACCTAATTGTGAGAATTTTTGTAATTGTTCGCAGGTTTTGGCCAATTTTATAAACTACGGAAGGAAATTGAAGGCGAGATGGGTGATTTGGGACTATACATGGGCGAAAATCCAATGTTGACGATGGTAATATAGTATAGGTCTTATAACTATGATGTATTGGTCTTCTGACTGCATGGTACTTGATTTTATTTTTTTGTTATGTCGAAATATTCACAGTAAAACATTAGTGATCTTGTCTGAAACTATGAGTTATTATTCCATTAGTGTATTGGTTTTGGGAATGTGATGTATTGGTTTTTTGCTACATGGTTTTTGTTTTAGTTGTTGTTTGATCGATGGATTCTCGACGCTCTAGTTTGAGAATCCAACTCCGCAAGAGTACGGAGCCGGTTGTAGGGCGGCGAGTTCTTCCCGAGTCGTGTCTCTCGAGGATGGATGTTATCGGCTTATCGGTGTCTTATTTGCCCTTATCGTCGATTGAAATTAAACTAATCTAAACTAGAAAAGCAGTAGTCATTGATTTGGTTTGGGTTTTTGTAACTAAACTTAAATTGAAATAGAAGTTTTGAAAGCATTAAAGTATGAAAAGGAAATTAAAACTTATTTTAAAACGATTAATCTAAACAACACAAATTAAACCTAAATTAAGCTAAACTATTCAACTGAAAAAGCTTATAATTTGAATTAAGGAAAAAGGAGGGAAAATTAAAGTCTTACTATTTGAAAGAGTCAACAACATTAATTTAGTAAAAATCAAATTTTAAGAAGGAAGATTTTATTAAGGCTTCTAAAAGATTGAGAAATTTGTCTAAACAAGAAAACAACTTAAAAGCATAAGTTCAAAAGCTCAAAAGCTATAAAATGAAAAGAAAGGAAGTTTGAGAATCAAAACAACAATTAAACTATGATCCACACATCAAAACAAGGATTAAAGCGACAACATAAAAACAAAACAAGCTTAATAGAAAGATATTACCAAACTTTTGATTCAACCAAAGCTTCAAATGGAAAGTTCAAGTCTCAATAATGGAAATGTCAACTTGAAGGATTCTTCACAAAACAAATTCCAAACAAAGGCTTCAACAACTAGCTAATGAAGATCTAACACTTAACTAAACTAGAGCTAATTAACTAATTACTAGCTTTGAAAATTGATTAAAATAAGATGGAAAAAATCTTCAATGGTTGGAAGGAACTTTCCTTGGTGAACAAAGTCCTCCTGCAAGTTGGTGACATGAGTGAAATGACGTTGGTTATTTTTTTTATCCTTCACGCAGGGGCAAAAACGTCCAAAAGCATTGGAAAATCTGCTTTTCAATCGATCGACTGCAAAAGAAGTCGATCGACAGACAGTCGATCGGCTGCGCTGTCCAAAACGGCCAAAGTCCCTGGAATCCAATCGATTTTGGGGTTCCAGTCGATCGACTAGAAGGGCAGTCGATCGACTGAACTTCCAGTCGGTCGACTGGATTGCTGCACCCGGCTCGATTCCTCGTTCTCTTCACGTCCGCCGGTTTATCGATCCTCATTCGCTGTGAATCCTTGCCTGTCCATACAATCCTGAGTCGAGTGAAAACAGTACCAAACGAGCGCGGGCCCCGCTTGGACGTCATGTGGCCAAGAAAAATGAAATAGTGAAAGAAACTACAAAAACTAATAAAAAACGTACAAAAACTAAGAAAACCTAGAACTAACGAAAAACGGCCATCTCAACTCCTAAAATACCTAAAAGCAAGCGAAACACACGCAACGTGATACAAAAATGGTAACAAAAATATGTACAAAAAGATGCAAATCATTGTTGATGGCAGAACTTTTACAGTTAAAATATCATGGCCCTGTTTTTAAACTATGAGTGATTAAACTAGTGTGTTTTGGAGGTGTGATGTATTGGTCTCCTTAATGCATGTAAAGTGTGTGTATTTTTATTGTTGTATGAAGTTGGAACTTTCACAATAAAGCATCGTCGGGGCCTGTCTTAATCTATGAGTGATTAGTCGATAATGTATTATTTTTTAGGTGCGATGTATTGTTATTCTGATTGCATGATATTTTTATTTTTTTTTTGGGATTAATTTTTTTATTCAATTAAAGGGCTGTGATAATTCAGGATTCTAATAATAAAGAAGGTGGAAGTAACATTGATAATGAATTGATAAATAATATCTTATTGAATGATGAAGGTAAGAAATTATTAGACCTTTTCTAAATAATATTTGTTTTACGTTTTGATAATTTTCATTTTTGTATTTAGATGATACCATCTGGTTCTCTTGTTGGTGTAAAGAGGAAGAATTTTGAAGACATCTATGAGTTGTATTGTGGCCATGCACGTCAAATTAGTTTTAGTGTTCGGAAAAGCAAGAAGAAGAATAAGAGAGAAGGGGAGAAAAGTATTTTGGATTCTGCAAGGGAAATTACAAAGGGGAGAAAAGTAAGAGAGAATTCATATCTTGAGAAAAGCAAGAAAAGGAATAAGATCATTAACACATCAAATAGATCAAGTCAATCAAAGGAGTTTGATTCTAAAACTCCTAGTCCTCGATTATTTTAACATAACGGTTGTTGTTGAATATTTATATTTATAGGTGTACTCACATTAAATGGTGTAAATTGGTATTTTGATAGTGTGATATTTATTTGCTGCTATTTTCATGCTTTAAGGTAGTTTCTGCTTGTATTTGATAAGTGTATTGGTTTTTGTATTCAAGCGTATTGGTCTTTCTGTTCAATCGTATTGGTTTATATATTTGCAGTGTGTTTGGAAAATAAAATACATCGCATAACAAACTCAACACATCTTATTTGCAAAAAATAAAAATAAAAATCTTAACTTATACTACATAAATAACTACTTAATTATAGGAAAACTTTTGTGATTGCAAAGTAAAACCATACATTCTTACAAAAACTCAATACATTACAGTACATAAACCAATACATTATTTTATAAAAACTAATACAAAGTATTTTGTCAAGGATTTACAAAAAATGGGGAATAAAATTTCCATATTTGAAGTTCTAATTTGATGAGTTTGTGCTTCACATTTGACAAACAAATAATATTTTTCATTTTGAAACACCAATACTTTTTTATCAAAAAACCAATATCTAATTATAAAAAAACTAATAAAAATAACTTTCTTTTGGAGAAACTTTTACTACTTGTGCATATTCTAAAAACCTCCATAAAAAATAAAGGGTACAATAGTTCAACAAACAACACCATTAATATAAACTAGCAACTCCATCAATATTTCAGTAACAAACCAAGAGTCTAAGATAAACAAATTGACACACATACTAGTACGTCCAAGTATAAACTCCAATACTTCATAACAGAAAATAAATACATATTAATCAAAATATAAATATCCCTTGGAATCTTGAAAGACTTGGACATCATTTCTTTGTTCCCTTACTCGAATTCGAAAATTTAATTACATCTTTCTCCAACTGTTTCTTCATGTCGTTGGCATCGCTCAAGAGAATTATTGGACAATACTTAGCCCTCAATAAACATCTTCCACCACGCAGCCACATAAACATATAAAAAAAGATTTAGATACACTATAAAATCAGAATAAAAATTCATTTATAATAAAAATACATATAGTTTTCAGGCTTGAATTTTTGTATGGGAGTCCCCTTAAAATGCTCTGCAACCCAAATAGGAAAGATAAAGTACCTCTGTTTTAAATTGCATGATTGAGTGATAAGCTCATTGTGATATGAAGATTTTTGGAGTCAAACAGCAACATATAAATTTCACATAATAAGAAAACATACTTCAGTTTGTCCTACACACGAACGATATAGAGGAGAAACATTCATCATCAATATCTAGCATTCCATTCTAACTCATGGTATAATGAGAAAAAGTGTGATACAGTGGTGTTATTATTTCACAAAAATCATCCATGACCTGCCTTCCACTTTACGGTGTTAAGAGCAAATATCAAAGCAAGCCAACTACATGGAGAGCATTACACTGCCTTTTATTCTCTTATTATTGAATATAAATTGCGTGGCAAAATACAAGTCAGAATAAGAATAACACCCCCACTATACATAAAATTTCAACAGAACCCAAAACATAGAATACTCTAACATACTTTTTTTGAAGGCTCTCAAAAAGTAATATGAGAATACAAAAAATTGCGAGGATCTGAATTTCACAACAAATGTGGGTTAATAAACAATACTGAGAGAATGAAAAAAAAAGAATAATTTGCAAGGTAAAACCCACAAGCATCCATGCAAGATGGCATAAAGCTGAAGTAGCTAACCTGATTATACTCTGATAAATCCCCAACTTCTATTGAAAATCTAGCATTAGTTTCGTACACCTAAAATCAAAAGTGAAACATGATACTAGATAAAAATAATAACTTAGACTTAAAGAAGCTTATAATCACGTAAAGATTATATTGGAAAACAAGGTTAGTAAAATATGCAGCATAAAAAAACACCTGAAAAAAAAGGACACATTCGGAAATGAACACTGTACACAGTATATGAAGGGTAAGGATGAAGTACCTTGACTGTAAGCTCATTGCGTATATGTTGTACAGTAAGATCTTATCGTATTGATTTTAATTTGTCACATTTGTAAAGGTAATTCTTTTGGGGATTTTGAACCATCAGCAAAGCTTTTTCCAACACCTCTTTAAGTCTCACATGCAAACAGTATCTATCTTCAAAACATAATTTATCACAAAGATTCATTTGCATATTATAATTTACTTGACTGTTTTGAGTTTCAGTTTGTGTTCCCCTCTTAGAACTGGAATCAACTACAACATTGTCAAGCCCACACACTAATTAAATTAAATCCGTACAAAAACAACATCGCATATGAAATTATTTTCCGAAATCCGACTAAAACCCTAAATCTGAATAATATGCGAAAACAGAAATAGGAAAATAGTTAACCCTAAAATACTAATTCGGAACTGGAATCTTAAAATCAAAAGAAATCTACCTTTGATAAATCAACTGTGAATGGATAAGTCGTCGGTGCTCAATGAAAAAGTGACAAACGGATGTGGCCGTGAATGGAAAACTCACCGGGTGCTCGGTGATTCAAGCTTTTGTGCACCCCATTTATATATATTTAATTTAAAAACATTCAAACTTGATCGCAAGAGTACGAGGACACTTGTAGGGTGGGAAGTTGACTCAAGTCAATTCTCTCGAGGACAACGATTCGGTATCTTGGATGTTTTCTTACTAACAAATATAAACTTATACAAATTGGGGTTTATTTTTGATTATTAACTACTAATTTGAAAAGTATGAACTTAAATAAAACTAATTAACTTAACTGATTTTACCAACTAGAATTTAAAAGCATAAATTAAACTAATTTTAATTACTTAAGCTTAAGAACTAAGAAATTATCTAATGATAATTTAATCTAGATTTAAAATGTAGCGATAATAAATTATCATAAAACAAAATCAAATAGCATAACTAGTAACAACGGATCTAAAAAACATAAGTAAATCTACTAACATAAAGCAATCAATAGCATGAACCTTAAAAACGGAATTAAATAGCATGAACCAAATTGCATAATAACTTGAATTCAAATCTTGAACAACCAAGCATGAAATAAACTAAATTAATATTTAAAATGAATATCCAAAGTATTCAGCGAATTTAAGTTTATTATCATTCCAAATTTGAACGCAAAAACATTAAACATAAACGAAAATCTAAGGCTTAAACTATGAAAATTAAACTAAGAAAGCAATAAAAAGGAAAAGAGAACTTATTAAATCTAGGATTTGCAGAAATATCTTCAGTTACTCCGAAGAAAAACGGTTGATCTTGGTAGAAAAACGGGTCGCGCGCTATCGAACGTCTTCGGAACTCGCAAGCGTTGAATCCTTGATCTTGATCTCTAATCTAAGCAATTTAATGTTAAAAAATAAATTCTGACCCTAGGAATACTTTTTGGTAAGTTTATAATGACCTACATATGCCCCAAAGTCGGATTAATGGCTTGGTATTTATATATTTCCAATTTCTTAAAGAATAAGTCACTTAAGTCGGTTACTGGGCCCGATAACGTAGCACTTAGCGGTAATAGCTACCGCTAAAGCTATCGTTAACGTCTCTGTTGCTCTCTAACGGTGATGGTAACGGTACGGTTGTAACCATTAAGTGTATCGTTAAGCTCTCTGTCCACCTTCAGCGATTGGAATAACGGTATGGGTAACGGTGTAGTAACCTTTAGGTATAACGGTAATAACTAACGGTAATGGCTACCACTAAAGCTAACCGTTGGCTTCAAAAACTTTCTACTTATTCGCCGGAATGCTCGATTCTTGTCTCTTAATTATCAATCTTCATCTTGTACGTGCTGAGCTCCTCCGGTTACTTAGCTATAAAGTGAAAAACAGAGATAATTCACCTATTTGCATCAATTAAAATCAAAATGCAGTAAAATAAGTTGGAAGTACAAATATACGAATTTAAGCTTAAACTATCCAACTTATACCAAGAAAAATAAGAAAAACTAACTAAAATACTAATAAAAATAAGGACAAATATGTGTTAATCAACTACCCCACGCTTTATTGGTTTGTTTGTCCTCGAACAAACGATAACAAGAATGAAGGTAAATTCAAGCTAAGAGTCGTGTCGTGCTACATAGATAATTTTGAAAATATAGATACATGTCACGCAACTTCAAACACTCCACCCTTATTACGTTGTCGCTTCAAAATCAAATTCATGCATACTCACAAAGGGTAATATATATGGGTGTACACTAAAAGCACTCAAGTATTTTCTGCACAGGATGTGTATACGCTCAAATCATACAAATGTAAGCACAATAAACAATAACCGAAAATCAATCTCTTTTCAATCGCATATTAAGTGTGCTATCAACAAAGAATCGAAAAATGTCTTTTCGGGTTGTAATGTAAGGCTTTTTGGACGGGTATGTAATATATAAGTCGTGTGACTAACTCACGATCTAACATGATTAATAACTCACTCAACTAATCTAATCAAGAAGCAATGTGCTTCACCTCGCTCAAAATAAAACCTCACTATACACTCATAACGTAACCTTTAAATTTAGGCTATTTCTCAACTCGCAAACCAACACCGACTCTTTAAACAAACCACTTGAACAATCTAGAAGCTTATGATATGCTTCTTCTTCAACACAACTCTTGCCTCTTAAATATTAGACTTCATAATAAAATAAATAATAATAAACAATCCTTTATTAGCGTAGGCAATGACTCAACGCGATTCACTAAGATTCACCATCCTTTTTATTCTTATTTCTTTTTTTTTTTATCCCCCTTTTATTATTTTTTTATGGGGTCATTTTTGTTTTTTTTCCTTATTGAAGGATGGTGATCCTTTATTACAAACTTTTCATAAATCCCTGGTAAAATCTCTAAAACATAAGTAACCAATAAAATTAACTAACTCCTACCCCACGCTTTTAATGATTGTAGGAGTCAACTCATAAACACTCATGGCTAATGGAAATGGATTATTTGGCTATGAGGGCCTCATTCAAAATTTATAGTGGCTAAAATATATGGATATGACCGGAAATAGGGTTTTATATGCGCCTTAACGTCATGTTCAAAGCTAACTACACACAGCGATTTCAAAGAAATTTTCATAACAGAACTCACTCAAGTACATGCAAAGATGATATAAACTCAGGCTACTCACCGTCTTTTGCATGAAAATTTTTTGAATTGACGCTGCTTTTAAAGTTTTGCGAAATCATTTGCGTCCAAGTACCATTTTATAATATATAAATAATAATTTTGAAAAATTAATGCACTTATACACGCTCAAAAGACAAGAATATCAAATCATACGTAGTCAACTTCGAATAATGGACTATATATTTGGGATATTTAAAGAAAGGAATAGTAGACTCAAACACCTCCCACTCTACAAAAGTTACAACTATTAAAATTTAACACATAATGAAATAACCGTACTAAATAATGACATAAAACAAATTTAATTGAAGTTGCAAAAATTGCAATATAAATCTAAACAACTTATATGGATTAGATCTGACCAACTTTCTTAAATACCAAATAATAATTATATTATAAATTATTGAGATCGAGAAGATTGATTAATAATTTTAAAAAATTAATATTTAAAATCTAAATAATTAGCTATGAGAGACTTTTATAATATTAAATAATGCACACTTTTGAAATTATTAGGTGTAATTAGAGTAATTGATTAACAATCTTCCAAAAACAAAAACCGTTTGTATATTTTGGTATTAATATTTATTATTCATGTTATAATGACATTTTATCTTCAGTACAAATTTACATTTGATAAATACAGATTCATATTTAATGTGTCTAAATATAGATCAATCAATTATTAAAAATGTCAAAGATACCATTTGAATTATAATACCTTATAGCAAAACCTTAAATTTTATGATTTTAATTAGTATAAATCAGTTCCTCAAAATAATATAACTTGCTAGCACAACACTAAATATATAAATTGACTTGATAAATCATTGGAACATGTACTAAAAATATAATTATTATTTGGAAAGTTACTAAGTTATTTAGGTAATAATCAATAAAATATTTTATATGTATATTATATATATATATATATATATATTGCTACTGCTTTACATGTAAAATTTGTAAAACTAATCTCTCAACACCATAATGTCAAAATCTCAACAAACAATTTGAAACCAACTAACATGGAATAATCTTTAAAAACCCTAAATTATAGCAAATAATTTAGGTATAGTTTATTAGAATTATACTAAATAAGAATTATAGCTATAATTAGACCAAATAATCTTCAATATTGAAGTATTAGAATTGCAGCCAATTTAAAAGTGACATCTGCAATTTCGATACACCAGGTATGAAGGGGATTGGCTGCAATTCTAATGCCATATAAAGTATGAAAAAGTAATTATGAAAAGCAGATTTTTTTTTATATATCATGAGTTGAAGAAGAAGGATCAGATATATCTTTACCTGACAAAGAATTTATATATAAATCAGATGTAAGAACTTCAATATTCAAAAAGAAACTTATAAAATAAACAATGTTAAATGTTGTAAATAATTATTCGGAGATCTGAAGATGATAAAGAAAAAACAAAAAAAAAAACAATTAAAATAATAAAACAAAAACAGAGTAAAAACTATCCAATAAAAACAACTCGAATCTGAAAAACCACTAAAAGATATGCAAAATTAAAGAAGACAGAAACCAAACAATCACTAATTTAAGAGTTTTGGATCTCATAATTAACCCATGATTATATGAATCACAATTTTCAGACTATTTGGCCTTCTTCATCAGTCCACTCTTCGAAAGAAAACAAAATTTTAAAAAGCTTTCTAAAAAAACATACAATTCGAAGAAAACATAGCACACAAAAATGCAAAAACAAATAAATAATAATAATAATAATAATAATAATAATAATAATAATGATAAAACTCCATATAATTTGAATAATCCAGACTGAAAAATCATTTATCAAATTTCATAAATAAATAACAAATTCTTTTATGAATTTTCTAGAAAAACAGATCGGGAATTATCTCCGATCGATTTTCCAGTTCTGATTTATAAACTGATCTGAATAATTTATGAAAACAAATAAAAATATGGATGGAAAAACTACGGATCGGTCTGTAATTTTCCAGATCTATATTTGCCAGATCTTTTTTAAACTAAAAACTTGGCCAGATTAGGAAAAAACAGAATCAACAACCTAGAATAAAAATCTTACCAGCGTATTTTTATGATCCATCAACATGACTTCTTGAAGAGATTTCATAAACAATTGAAAAATAGGTGATGAAATAATAGAGGATGGATGGGTGTTAACTGCAGTTCTCGAAGATATTTTCATAAACAATTAAAAAACAGGGGATGAAATAATAGATGATGGACGGGTTTTTTACGGAATTGCTTGAACATGTATAATTAAAAGATATTAGGTGAGAGAGAGGAAAAATAGGAGATGAAAATTGGAGTGAGATTATTTACAAAAATAGAAAATAAAGTTGTTATTTATACCATTTCAAAATTTTGGCCTCGTCCCAAAATAGACCCTTTTGAACCACAGCTCAACAATTCATCTTTGGAGCATTCTCATTTGTCCACCTATTCCCCAAAATGCTCTTCTTTTAACAACTCAGCATTAATAGTTAGCACAATTTACAACAGTGGTGGATGGGGAAGATCACTCTTAAATGTGAATCGTTCTCGCAAATATGATACCACCTCTATCCTTGAGACCACCATTCAAGGATAGTGTAGTGAAAAGCTTATTGTCTTCCTTTCATATGCCATATTCCATAAGTTGAATCAAGAGCCTACGACACCACAGGAAGAGCTCCGCTCAATGGATATAATCACCATGTCCGCACTAGTGCAGAAACTGTATATCTTGAAAGGTAATTCTGCCTATCCAGAACGCTTTTCTGTGCCTTCTGTAGTGACATAGTTATATAAAGTTTGTATTTTCCAGAACGCCTTTTTTTACCCTTTTGGATGGCAGACTTTCTAGAAGGGTAAAAAAAGGCGTTCTAGAAAATAATTTTTCTGTTCTAAAATGGTACCATTCCATATTGATTCGCCACTTTCCAGAACGGTTTTTTCAAATACCTTTCAGGAAAGTCGCACGTTCCAGAATGGTATTTTGAAATACTGTTCTGGAAATCGCAACTTTTCAGAACGATATTTCAAAATACCATTCTGAAAAGTCCCTCTTTCCAGAACGGTATTTTGAAATACCGTTTTGGAAATTGCGACTTTTCAGAACGGTATTTCAAAATACCGTTCTGAAAAGTCTCTCTTTCTAGAACTGTATTTTGAAATAGCGTTCTGGAAAGTATAACTTACCAGAATGGTATTTGAAAATACCGTTCTAAAAGTACGACTTTCCAGAACGGTATTTTTAGATACCGTTCTGGTAAGTTATACTTTCCAAATCGGTTTTTTGAAAATACCGTTCTTGAAAGTCCATTTACTAGAACGGTTTTAGAAAAGTTACCTTTTAGAAAGTTTAAAAAATTAAAAAAAAATGAAATGAAAGCAGGAATACACCAAAACCAATAATAATAAATACTGTGATTATAATAATTATATCACCAAATTTCAATAAAATCTAAGACACGGCAAACTAAAACTAATATTAATACAATAATATTTTTTATTCAACTATATGAAATCAAAAGAAAAAGATAAAGTATTCATAAAAAAGATAATGCTTGCTCCACCAGTCGAGTAACTGTTGGCGAGCCTCCTTAGGCAGCTTCCCTTTCTTTCTCTTCTTCATGAATTCCTACTTGAGGCTGCCCAAATAACAGCTGTATTTCCGTAAAAGCTGGCCTTTGAGCTCTCGATCCTCCGCTTGAGGGTTTACGAAATTGTTGTTCACATCAAAGTCTTCTTCCGACGACCCATTTCTCTCCATTGCTTCGGCACAAGCTATCGTCACAGAAAATAATAATTAAAGAATTCATAGCATTAAAAAATGAGTAACTTGTGCATGTGTGTATGCTTTGATCATGCTAATATGAAAAAAGCATGATATTATTAAACCCTTGAATGAAGGCATAATTTACAGGATGAACTAAAAATTGTAGATATCAATTCAAGACTATGTTTAACCATATCAAGGCTTGATTCAATAAAAAATACATAAGTAACATTCTGGGCCCAATCACACACACATACATATACAATATGTATCTATGGGTACTTACCAGGAAGTTGCCATGGCTCACAAATATGAAGATCAATTTCCACGAAAGTACCCCTTAGAACCTCTTCATTAGCAATTTTTTTGTAGAGATAATGACAAACCAACTCTTCATCACTTGGGTAAAACCTGAAACCTGGTGGTAGACTTTCTCCAATATCTCTTAAACCCATTCTTTTTATATTTAGTTTTATTCTAAAACTTTTTTTTTGGATTATGCAAGATTAATTAAGAAGAGAACTTAGACATGCTTATTTATAGATGGAGGGGAGAGAGGGAGAGAGATGGGGTGATTGAAAAGTACCTTGTCCAAATTGAAATAAAAGGCAAGTTACAAAAAACATACCTGATGCATGTAACCTCGGAAATTCTCATTTTCTCTTCTGACTCTGTGCACAAAGCGTTTTGAAGCTATTACACCTGTTTTCTTCTTCTGTGAGCTTATCTGTGTAAAGAAAATTAATAAACATATTTTGTAAATCCATGAAAGAATAACATGTCCTAAATGTAAGTAAGAACTTCAACATCATATCTTAGTATACTTGTGCAAGTGCACTAGCAACACCTACCATGCAAGAAGTTAGTGCTCATATATTAAGCTAAAAAAGCCTAACAAATAAGTAAAGTTGGAGAAATCACTATGATAATTAAAATTTCTAATGCAAAAAAGGAGCATAAAGACACACCAAATAAGAAATACCATTGCTACTAAACATACTTTACTACCTGTGAGAAAAGCTCTGCAAGACATGTCAAGATATTCTCGTTTGTTTCAACTTGGTTTTTGTTGTTCGTATAATACTCGAGAAACTGATCACGATATGGGACACAAAATTAAAGGGCCTGAAAAACAAAACCCAAGTCCAATCAGAAGTCGAAAATATCACAGAATATATATATATATATATATATATATATATATATATATATATATATATATATATATATATATATATATATATATGTGTGTGTGTGTGTGTGTGTGTGTGTGTGTGTGTGTGTATTTTATTCTATTTTTGGACCATTGGTGTAAATAAATACAACACTAGGAGACAAGTTACAAAAATCCACACACAATTTATTTTGCTTGAATTAACTTGTCCAATGTATATGGTCTTTTACAGTCTATTATTTCTCATTTCTGTGGGTGGGCATTATTTAAAGATCAGAAAATTTTAAGTAAATAGTAATTGGATTTGAAGCTACACTAAAAGACACTTTGAGATTAGCTATTACAAAATTCAATAGATAAGTCGTGAATAATTTGTAGTAAAAATATTTATAAGTTACATATAAATCATAAATTAGCCAATTCATAAGATATTTAATAAAAGTATGACAACAAATTTATATCAAAATATTAGAAATCAGTAGTTTTTGTAAATACCCTAAACACCGAGGCCAGAAGATACAAACCGCGTAATTTTCTTTTAGAGCATCAAGTGAGTTTCGACTAATCTTGATAACAAGCTCATCCTCCATCTCAAAATGCCTGCCAAACATCTTCTGCTGCTCGTCGGGATTGCTGCCAATTATCTGAGAGAAAAGACGCAACACATTAAAGAAAAATGAAAAATAAAACAGAACAAGTTTCTCGGTTCAGTATCATATAGGGGATACAATATATTTACACACTCTTGGTCTTCAATATAAATAATCCAACTATACAATCATTTCAGCACACATCATTTCATATAATAATTATACTAAAATCCCATCATCGACAGAATAAAAAATAAACAAAAAAGGAAAGGAGAAAAAAAGGAGCTTGGGGCAACCCCTGACCTCGAAGACACCTCTTCCCATCAGTACATGGTAATAATATAAATGCACCGCCATTTATAACCATTACACTGATACCAATATAATCAAAAAAATGAAGACTATTATAAAGTTTATAGTAGATAGAAAGTCTTTTATTAAGTGAAAATTTCTGACCAATGACCTAAAAGATGGTTTTTGTGAATATCTATAACCCATCAACTTAAGGGAGTGAAGTTGACAAGTAACTCGTTTTTTCCTTCTCAGAGGTGTCACTAACTAACCTTTAAATGGTAGCGACTCGAAAAATGGACATAGAAAACTAAAACGAGCTCCGATTAGATACACTGTAACCATTTTGAGTATTATAAGGTCAGAAAGATAAATATATTACACATTTATCCACTCGCAATGTGAAAGTTTGAGAATCCAACATCTTGATCTTAATCTCGATAGTGGTTTCAGAACATCCAGCTGCATCAACACCATTACTTCCTATCTTAATTAAGATTGTTGAGGCCTGAAATTAACGATGGTTAGATTCATTGGTCGGGGGTGGGGGTGGGAACAGAAAGAGAGCTTTCCTTTCACCAATCGACAAAGGTATTCAGTAAAAGAAATAAACATAAAGACAAAAGGCAAACTTGAGATAAAACATTGAGGTTGACAAAATGTATATTTGTCCCTAGGTCATAAAAAACAGAATCTACACATACATTACCAGACTCATAGATGTTCATTCACTACTCTCACCTAACCCTAGTCATAGAGCACGTTTGGTTTGGGTTTTTTCCGACCCGAACTTAAAATTGGATTCTGAAAGTCCATGATTTTGTAAGGATTTAAGAGTCCAAATTCTAAACATCATCTATATATAAACAATGCATAAAATATGTATATACATATAAAACATTATATAATTAACCAGAAAATGTATTTACCACTTCGACGTGAGGAGCCAAATTGTATATGCACCACATGAATTTGAAAATTTCACAAGAAATCTTACAGTGTGAGCTCTCAAATCATATGCTGGTCTATCAGCAATACCAACACACTCGATCCAACCATACGAGCATTCAATTTCAGCATCCCAACAGTCCGCAACATAGTGAGTCATCTCATTCGCCAGATGTTGGCGGAACCTCAGGCAGTCTTTGTTAATCCCAAGTTGGGTTAAGAACAAGTACACACGCCCTATGAAATAACCCAGTGTTTCATTATTGACAATCCCCTGAGTCACACATCGATATCAATAATTAATTGTTAACACAGAAAACAAAATATTGGTCAATAGACAGAAAGGATTAGATGATAGGTTCCAAAAGATCAACCACTGCAACTGCTTCACCAATAGGTATTCTCCTTGCTGCTCGTCCAGACACCTGATCTTATCTTGAAAACATTAAAAATTCCAATGTTGAAACTTCGGGAAATTTCGGGTGAGACTTGTCATCAGGATCCACAAAGTGTTCGATCTCAGCCAGTGTGAATTCACGGACTCTTAACAGACCTTGCCTTGGAGAGATCTGCAAAATTAATACATGTCATAAATTAACACATTGCCCAGTGTCTGAAAAGATCTGATATGCCTATTTGCAAGTTTTCTAACATTTCACATATAACAATTAACCACATTCCAATACAGACCTAATATGAAATAAGATTCAAACTTTCATATGCATTCCCAATTTCGCTTTTTCTTTATCAATTAATGTGTGAAAATAGAAGTGGAAAGTGCAAAAAAAATCACGTGAGCTTCGTATTTCGATTGAATGACAAATATTGCCAAAAGCATTTTGTATGAATTGGGCAAAGAAAAATTGAGTATAAAGATGTTAACAAACTTCTATATATCTTAAAAAAAATACCAGAAGCAGAAACAACCAACCCCTTTCTTTTCAAGTTCTAATTAAACCAGGTCGAAGTAAGAACAAAAGTTGGCAAAACCCACAAAAAGGGGCACTTTTTCCCGGCACAAGATGAAAATGATTTACATTCTCCAATCCCCTATAAATAATACAAGTAGTGATTTTTTGTATATTTGTGACCATCTATAAATGACACTGAACAAAAAATGATAGATTGGCATGAGCTACACTTGTATACGATATTAAGAAAATACACAAAGAAAGCACGCAACGATAAAATCATTATGGTAGCATATGAGACCTCATTTCGGAAAGCTTGACCAATTTGTGCAGCTACAAACGGAAGCTTGTTGCCTTTGTAGAAGTACAAGTCCTTGAAGTTCACAAAAATACCTAGAGCAGTCTCAGGACGCATATAACTACGGCCAATTCGATTTAAAAGTCAACTGAAAAATAATGATGATAATAATAGTTAGACTCGATATTGAAACATCAAGTCAGTGCAAGTAACATTTACTTCAACAAATAATAAAACGTTCTCACCCGGAGTAGGCCATTTTCCGGCAGCCTTATCAGTAGTAGCGAGGACGGTCATTTCTCTCTCTTCAAGCAAATCGCGAGTGGGATTTGGGGAAGCTGTCGTGACCGAATTCAAACAAAATGCAAAATCACAATCATCCAAGGAGGTCGACTGAGCATCATTTACAAACGGAAACGCGTCGATTAGGCCGATATCTCCTTGTTCAGGCGAAAAGGGATCGGCGATTGAAATTTTTGAATTGGCTTCAATTGGAACCCCTTTTTTGAAATTGGCTGCTGGGTTAGCTTTGAATTGATGCGGGGATGGTTTTAATGCATCTAATTTGGTCTGATGGATGTCGGCCGGCGAATTGCCTTTTTTCCCCAAAATGGGATCGGAGCCCTTCTTTTCGCAAATTCTACGAATGACAGGAATGAGCGCGGGTTGTCCATAATTGGATGTTAGGATAGGAAGGTTAAGCTTATGGGATGACTGTGCAGCTAAAATTGAATCACCAGCCGACATGGGTGGGAAATCGTTGATGGCGGAAAAAGACGCTGAAAGTGGTGGATGGTGATAACGGCTGTGCGGGGGTAAGTTGGTGAATTCCAAAGGTTTGGTGGGGGACGACGGAAATGAAGCTGTCATGGGGAGGTGGTGGCCGCCGCTCCAGGCGGCGGCGGGAGGAGAATGAAAGTGGAGAGACTGGGTCTTTTTCTGGAAAAAGATAAATAATGAAAGTGGAGAGAAGAGAGAGGTTCGTTTTTGGTTTATGTTATAATTATTTTATTTTTATTTTATTAATTTAATATTTTAATTGGAAAGACTTCCAAGAACGGTATTTTAATTACCGTTCTGTATCGAGTGACTTTCAAGAACGGTTTTAAAAATACCGTTCTGGAAAGTAGAAATATGGGCGGCAAGAAAATTTCATTTACGCGGTATTAAATTGAATAAGACTTTTGAGAACGGTATTATAAAAACCGTTCTGGATTGACGTAAATTTCAGAACGTTATTTAAATAACGTTCTGAAATGTACACTTTCCAGAACGGTTTTACAATACCGTTCTGGAATGTACACTTTCTAGAACGTTATTTGAATACCACTCTGGATTGACTCATAATCCAGAACGGTATTTGAATAACATTCTGGAAAATCATCTATCAAGAACGGTAATTTCAAATACCGTTCTAGAAAGTCTAATCCAGAACAATATTTTAAATACCCTTCTGGATGCACCAGGATGTTCTGTTCTAGAATGCAGTTTTTACACTAGTGCCGCTTGGGCTAGATGAGGTGGACTCCCTGACTCTTTCTCTACTTTATTTTATCCGAAGTGAACTTCCTTAATAAAGAAACCCAAAAGAGGCGGTTCCGACCTTGAGGTCTATTCTTGTCGGTTCCAACCTTGAGGTTTATTCTTGTCTTTCCCCTTAGCCAAGCGGGATACGAAGAAGTGCCTGACTTTAAACATAAATAATATCAGTCACTCTTAAACTTCCAAATGATTTATGGTCATGAATCTATTTTTTAAATATTATTAAGGAAAAGATAAAAGAGTTGGTACTTGAGAGAACTCAGTACAAGGAATGGTTTTTCAGTGGCTATGTATGGTATGCCTAGGCATTGATGAAGGATGTTACTTTCTAAAGCGCATTAGTTTTATTATCCATTGCTCTCATAAGAGATGGAGACTCAGCAATAGAATACCTTTCACAAAAGAGTTCGGTTACCAACATTTCCTTTATATACCTGATCAAAGATAAAATTAATCAATATTTTGTTCTTTCCCTCTCGTGTGTGAGCTTGATCGGTTCTCTTCACCACCTATTTTGAAGTTCGGGTTACCTCTTTCTGTGTTTTCACTCTTTTGGGTGTAATAGCTTCAAATTTAAATAGTTTATGAACTCCCCTCATCAGACAGGTACATTTCATAAGCCTTTTATAGTGTGTGCTCCAAGGTATACACTACAAGAATTCACATGTTTAATGACGACTTGTTTCTCCACACATAAGATTTTATCATAATATGTTAATTAATAGTGATGAATTTAGTTTTATTCATCAAAAAACACATTTTTATGACAACATTTGTTTTGTCATAATTGTTCAAAAATTTTGTCACTAATTTGCATATTTGATGATAAATAAAATAAATTATAACAATAATGAAATGACAAAATAAGTTGTTTGGAGAGAAACCTTTCAATGACAAACTTATATAAATGGTTATAACGTTTGGTGTCAAAAAAAATTCTTTTCGCGATAACACTATATTTTGTCATTATTTTTCTCCATGGAAAATGGTTACAACATCTAGTGTCACAACAAAGGTCTTTTTATGACAACACCATATTTCGCCATTAATCCAAGAAATATAGTGACAACATTATTTTGACACCAAAATATTATATAGTGACATTAAATATGAATATTTCATAGTAAGTTTGAGGTACAATTTCACACCAAGATTTAGGAAAAGACTATTTCACAACTACTTGATACTAATCGGTAATGATATTTGGTATCACTATATATTTGTTTTTATGAAATCATCATATATTCTCACTACTTTTTCGAAATTCTGAAATCAAACTGGTCATCAAACCTATGTTAATAATTATAATTAATATATATCATATATATTTGAAATAATAAAATAATATAAAATTATGAGAAATCAAGATTAAGAAATATAAATTAAAATAAAAGACTAAATTGTGTGCTTTATAAAATAAATAATAATAATAATAATAACAATAATAATAATAATAAATAAGATAATAATATGCGTGTGAAATATTTAAACATTAAATTTTTTTTATGTTAAAACTATTTTCGGTTACATTAAAAAAAACCATACATGATCGGTTCAAATTGACCTTGTGCACATTTTTACTTGAGATTGAGAGACTGCTTGTAATCTCATAATAATGAAAATTGATGATTCAATGAAAATTAATTTTGAGCTTGTTCTGGGAATCTTAGTTAAGCTTTTCTAACTATAGGTATCTATTGCACTTGTCTGTCGATAGATACCCTCAAGTTTACCATTAGACTGTCTTATAATCCAATCACATCTATCCATTTGTGTACAACATTAAAATCCAGTTGTACTTTAATCACTCTGTATTATATTTTTTATTATTAAATAATTTATATCAACACAATTATACATTTACCAAAGCTAACTAGGAAAAAAAGGTTATATTTATAACATAAATTTGAAAAAAACAAAAAATCATAAAATTAACTAAATAATTACAAATTTAGTATTTAAATTATAAATATTTATTAAATAAATTTAAATTAAAAAACAGCCACAAAAATAATAAATATTATAAATTAAAACAAATCCCAAAATAATATAAAATTGGAAAAATATTAGAGATTCTAAATAATTATATAATAAAAAAACATAAAAAATAAATCATTTACATAAGTATTATCTTTGAAAAATGCATAAAAACATAACAAAAATAATTAAATACTAAATAGTCATTTACTAAATTAATAATTAAAAAGAAATTATAAAAAACTATTAATTCAATTAAATAAACACGAAATATATATTTTAATTCTAAATAATATTTAGTGTTACAACGAAAGGAAACAAGGAAAAGAAACATTATAGTAAAATATAAATTTTAAAATATTTTGAAATCATATAAAAATATAAATAATTTCTATTTTTTTTTTTAAAACTAGAATAAAATTAAAATAAGAAATAATATAATAAATCAACAATAATTATAAATAAATTCAATAAGTATATAAAAGTTAATTCTAAATAATCTTTTATCTATTGAAAATTGAAAATATAAAAATAAAAACCCAGAAGTTTGCAATATAAAATAAAATAAATCTTAAATATTTTGAAAGCAGGTAATAATATATATATAATTATAATTAAATCCTAAATAATTATATCTTAAATCAAAAAAACAAGAAATATATGAATATTATAAAAATATATAAAATACCAAAAGTTGAACAAAGAAAAGTACTAAGGAAATGCGTCGTACCACAAAATTAATTGAGAGTGTTTGCAGCCAATTTTTATTATGGTTAATATTTTTGAAATCAACTTGGTAACTAACTCAGGATAGCCATTGAGTAAGCGAATTAATCACCAAGTCATTGAGTCAAATGGAAAACAAAAAAAAATATCGAAAAATTATATANGTGTGTGTGTTTTAAAAAGTAAATATAAAACTAAGAGTAGTAAATTATTTATGTGTGAGTTTTTCACATTAAAGACGGTAGTTAGTCATAAGTTATTAGTATACAGATTCTCATAAATAATTATTTAGTTATAAAATTAAAAATAATTTATTGGATTTTTTCTATATTATACGATTATATAAGAAAATCTGTTATGCCCATGTATAGTTTTAATTTCAAAATCAAATCAAAAATTGCAAAAAGGTTCTTAATGTTCTCTTATTTTCTAATTTACTATTAATAGAAGAAAAAAAAAAGAGGTTATGGTCATGTTTGTTACCCGTTTTGGTCAAAATTTAGGTCGTCCGGGTCGTATCCTAGTCACATATAGCCCAATTGAAAAATATGACTCTGGTGGGTTTTGTTCCCAGATTACCGGGGTCTTATACAAAAATAAGATTCCGGAATAAAAGACAAGCTCTAGTTATCGGTTATAGATAATTTTATTAATTAATTATTTAGATTTATTTATAGACTTTATATTTTTTAAATTTATTTTTATTTTCATATTTATTTTATATTATTTATATATTTTCAGAGTTATTATATATTTTTAATATTTTTGTAATTGATTTTGTTGTTTTACTATTTGTTTATAATTCAGTAACAAATTATTATATTAATTTAAATTATCTTATGAATTTCTATTTAATTTTATTCTATTAATTACTTCTTTGTTTTTCTTTAACTTTTATATTTATTAAAAAAATATTTTATATTTTATCCATAGGATCTTATAATAAAGTTCAATTTTAATATCAATTGACAACATTTATGTTTTTTTTCCTTTTTTGCTTTTTGGGTTTGCGAATTTACTAACTAATTTATATTTATTGAAAGTTACTGTTTTTAGTTTTATTTTATATTTTTTTATGATTTTTAAATTCGAATATAAAATGAGACATTTGCAAATTAATATTAGTTTCCAGGGGGTCACCCATCCCACCGCTACTTCAGGCCAAGTGTCACCTCTACTCTCAGCCAAACATGCTTAACTATAGAGTTTTGATTAGAGATCTTCCAAAAAAGAAGGTGTATTTTATTGGTAGTAGTTTACCAATTAAATCTATTGAACTATTCCAATTAGCCACATGATCTGGGGTGTTAAATGTCATTCAATAAGAGGGAACAGATTGCATGTTCACCTCATTATATATATATTAATACAAAATCCTCATAACCTATGTGTTTGTCATGCTTCGTTTAACAAATAAAAATTCAGATGCTTTGGTTGCTTAGGTGTCATCCTAACCTAATATATACCTAATTTTATTTTTGTCATTTTATTGTATCTTGTCTAATTTAATTTTTTTTATTTTGCCTAATTTACTATTTTTATTTTATTATATTTTTCCTAATTCAATATTTTCTTTTATTCTCCTAATATAAAAATATAAATAAATCATATACGATTAGTAGAAAAAAAAATCTAAATTAGTTATTTTAATTAAAAAATAAATTACATATGAAATAATTTTAATTTAAAAAGAACTTAATAGTGAAAATAATTAAATAAGTTGTATTTATAATAAAATTTAAAATAATTTAGTTTTTTGACCTTCAAATATTCTATGTAGTTGAATTAACAGTTACTAATATAAGTATGTAACTAAATATTATTAATAACTTTAATCTAAACATAAAAATATAAAATCTTATATCAATAATTAATAAATATTGATTAGACAATGGCACAATGCGACACGGGTTGAGTGTATGACATCTTTTGAAGTTTTCAAAGTATATAACTAATAATTATTAACGAACTTAACTTACACATTTAATAATGATATTTTGAAATGAGTTCTATTCGTAAAAAGTCTTCTTTATTTGTTTTGAGAATGTGATATCTTTGAATTTTTTTAAGTATGTAAATAACATTATTAACTAATGTAATATAAATATTAAAATATAAAATTATTAATAATTATAATAATTAATAAATATATTAAATATGTATAAGGCACGGGTTGAAAATATCCTTTGAGTTCTTTTACTTTAAATTTCAAACTCTGTAATTATCACAAATATCTTTTATACTTTTTTGATATATAACGTGTAGCACACAAGTGTTAAACTAATATATATATGTGTGTGTGTGTGTGTGTTTGTGTGTGTGTGTGTGCGTGCGCGCGCGTGTGTGTGAGATAAATATATATCTCACTTGTATACTAAACGAAAAACCTCTATCCCATGTGTCTGCGTAGGAAGCTTCGAGCTGACATATGATATTCTGGTGGTTCGGATGCTTACTTGGCAAATTTTGGAGGTTTAGAGACTTACTAAAATATATAAATTACAATATTACCTAATTTGATATATTTTCTTTTATTATATTTTGCGTAACTTAATCTTTTTCCTTTATTATATTTGACAATTTATTACATACACCTGATTGCATCTTGCTAGTTGCACCCTGTAAAAATTTGTCATCACAGTTATATGTGATGATATATGGTAGTTATGCATGATGATATGTAGGATGATATGTGTTAGTTATATGTGATGATATGTATAGGATGATATGTGTTAGTTATATGTGATGATATGCATCATCATCATTCTATCAGTTATATGTGATGATATGTATTAGTTATATGTGATGATATGTATTAGTTATATGTGATGATATGTATCTGTTATATGTGATGATATGTGATAAAAACTTAAGGTTTAGAGTTTAATATTCAATTTCGCAGTTTAGTTTTCCATTTTAGGGTTTAGGTTTTTATTTTGGGTTTATTTTATACATTTTAGGGTTTTAATTTTTAAATATAGAATTTCAATTATTTGTGATGATATTTATCGGTTATATGTGATGATATGTAACAGTTATATGTGATGATATATGTCATTTATATGCAATGATAAATTAAATTACTGGGTGCACCTTGCAAGGTGCATCTAGTTCCACGGTATAATGACTCTATTATGTTTTGTCTAATCTTATATTTTATTTTATTATATTATATTTCGCCTAATTCAGTATTTTATTTCAATCTTCTAATATAAAAATATAAATAAGTCATATACAAATAGAAAAAAATTTAAATTAGTTATCTTAATCAAATGAAAATTTTCTTATAAGATAATGTTAATTACAAAAAAAATTTATGGAAAAAATCTAAGTACATTGTATTTATAATAAAAGTTATAATAATTTGATTATTAGAAATTAAAATATATTATACAAGTAAGTTCGAGTTATTTGAAATAATATATGTATGTAACTAAATATTATTAACAAATTAAATTTAAACACAAAATATATAAAATTATATAATAATATCTAATAAATATTGATTAGATACTAATCAATGTGAGACATATTTTGAATTTTTCTAAGTATGTAATTAAAAATTATTAATGAATTGGAGTAAATGAAGGCGGTTGCAGTTTAAATATAAAAGTATTAAATAATAATTAATTAATAGATTATACAAATGGATTGATTATGTGACAACTTTTGAATTTTTGAAGTATGTAAAAAAAAATACTAACGGACTTAAATCTAAACTTTAAAATATAAAATTATTTAACATTTCAAAAACTATATATAATAGTGATTAGACATCGGTACAAGACACAAGTTGAGAATACGGTATCTTTTGAATTTTTTTATTAAAAACTCTTTAATTATCACTAGTGTGTGTGTGTGTGTGTATACGGGTGTTAAACTAGTGTGTAGTTATCACAAACTTGTATTATTTATTATTGATAAATCTCTTTTAATACATGGGTGTTATACTAGTGTGTGTGTGTGTGTTGATGAGCAAACTTATCCTCTGAAAGTTATTTTGTTTCATAAACAATTATTTTAAGTTTAATTAGAATTTATTATATTTTTATCCGATTTCAAATATTTGAGGTTCGATTTATATTATTTTATCACATTTCTATATTCCCTTTTTCTTTTTTAATTTTTATTTTTTTAATTTTCAATTTTATTGGGTAATTATTTAGAATTAATTATTTAAGTACAAGGAACACATGATTGTTGAATTATCCTTATTAATAAAGAGTTGGGTTAGGTCTCCTTTTCACCCAATTCTCCTGAACTCTTTAATTACTTGAGTGTTTAATAAATATGTTTTTTTTTTAAAAGAAAGTGTTCTTTTATTTTTCAACCAAAATCATTCAGTTAATTTCTTTTGTTGTGTAATTCTAAAGTCAAGTACTCTATGTACCATGTGGTTAGGTATATCCCCTCCTAAAAATTTGCATTGTCTATTTTATTAGTTGATAATAAATTGTAATTGCATAAGTTTTATTTAAATATTATCATATTAATATTATTAATATAAAAAAAAAAGAAGGTCATCATTATTCCCACCCCGTATATACTATAGTGGTGTCTGTTGATTTATGATATTAGCTGAATTGTCGCGTCGACTACTTCGAAGGATGGCAACCGAACCGTTGGGTCAACTATTGTTTGGTTCTAATATTTCTAAACAAAATATTATTGTGTTATGTATTCTTCTCATAATTACTCTTATCCCTGTATAAATCAAAACTACCCCCATAATCTTCTCATAAATATAAAAATTTTAAGAAACTTGAAAAATGAAAACCAGAATATAAATTATTATAATATAATACTAAATAAGTCTCAAAACTTGAAATCAGGAAAAAAAAGTATAATAAACTATTGTTTAAATATATATTATAATTTATAATTTTTAAAAATAAAAAACTCAAAAATAGTGTAGAATAATAAGTCGTTAAAAAAATATAAAGCAAGTTAAATAAATATTTAATCATGAATAATTAGTTAATGTATTTAAAAAAAAACATAATAGAAATATTATAAATAAGTTAATTTCATTTGGCAATGGATATCCCACGTTATGCATGTTACAACACATTTCATATTCAATAGTGGGCAACTGTTACGATATATTAAATTTATATAGATATTAGTTCCAAAATTGGTAGAATATTAATATTATGATTTAATATCACAAATAATTAGTATTTTGTTTTATAAAATATTTATATTGGTATGGGACACTAGTATGTTATGGCCCAAGTTGAGAATATGACACTCATAATTTTTGAGTTAACTGTGTATTCTATATGTTCTTATTTTTGTTATTATCACAAAGTTTTAAAAAGTATCATTTTATAATTTTCATTTAACTTGCAAATCATCTTTATGTCAAAAATCTATAGTAAAAGAATCAAAAATGGTTGAAAGTTATTTTATACGATGAGAACCATATCCTTTTCATCAATAAATATATATTTATCAAGCTGATAATTCAATTATAAAAATCCACGTGACACACGGTTCTTAAAATATTTTTTTCCTAAAAAACATAAAATAATCTCAAATAAATATAAAATTTATAATCCAATCTCTAAATACTAATTTAATAAATCCAAGAAATCTGAGGAAAAGACCGTAAATATAATAAAATGAAACTGAGAAAAATATAAAATCATATAAATAAAATTAATTTTATAATCAATTTGAGAAATGAAAAGAAATAACTAAAAAGAATCTAGAATATAATAAAATAAAATAAAAATTGATAATATAATTTACATAAATTTTAAAAACTTATAATTAAAACAAATAATTATTAAGTAAATCTGAAATGAAAAAATAACCAAAAACCAAAAATAAGAAATAATATAAAAATTAAATAAAAATTTTATAAGACTAGTTAAATAAATAGAAAAACCATAAATAATTATTTAATAAGTTTGATAATGAAGAAACTAATCAAAATATTACAATATAAAATTTTAACAGGTGAGAAAAATGAAAAATATGAAATCAGTAACAAGAAATTGACGTTGCTTTCATAATCATTATTTTAACGTTGTACGATCATATTTGTAGATAGGGTCACATGTGATTCATACGATACTAGAGCAACCCCAACGTTGATCCAAACTAGGCCACATGATTGATGAATGTGACAAGCCATCAACTCTTCATTCCTCTGATGCGCTAGAGCCCTGCTAAAGCGAGTGAAGAAGGCATTCAATGAGAATTTTCTACTCACATATCTTTTAAAAAATGCGTGACTACTCTCAACGCGCTGGCTGCTAGACATACCAGCGGCAAAGACACCATTCACATAAGCAGGAACCCAACGGTCTCGAATATCATACAATTTCGATAACCATTCGTTACCACTCAACTGCGACTCGCTCACCAACAAATTCCACCTACACTCAAACTCATCAGGAGTCTCCGAGTCATTAGTAATCCAAAATAAAGAATGATAGTGCATATTATGAAGAACAGGACCGAGCTTCTCAGAAAACTTGTTCATGATATGCTAAATATAATAGCGATGCATAGTGTTCTGAAACACCTCAGCCACATCAAGTGATATGGCAGCATCCTGATCAGTGATAATGACTTCGGATGTGGTTGGTTTGTCATTGCTTCTAGAAATGTAGAGAACAACCAAATAAAAGATCATGTCTTCTCGTCACTGAGTATTTCACAACCAAATAAAGTAGTCTACCTATGATGATTGACACCAACAAAAGGAGCGAACACCATTCCATATTTATTTGTGTTGTATGTGGTGTCAAATACAACAACACAACCAAACGATGCATATGAGTTTCTTGATTCACTATCAGCCCAGAAACATCGAACGAAAACACCTTTATAATATGTCTCATAAACGTAGTAAAAGTATTCATTTCTCTCCTTTCCCATCCTAAATTGCTGAAGTAATGTTTGTTCATCAGGCCCACATAAAGTTTTTTTACGCGCCGTTTCTTTGTTTTTAATATATTTCTCCAAACACCCCATCATAGAGGGGCCCCCGGAACCAATATCAAATAATCTAACTTGTTGACATGTTGGAGTGTTTGCTTCTGAGTACTCTTGGGAAAGTTTTCTTTTAGTAGCTGATACACGTCGATGAGATCTAAGAAAGTGAGTCTTCCTAGGAGTAGCGAGTACATACTTATGCTTTTCTATGAAATGTTTCACCTCCTAATCTTCATTGACTTTACAAATGCTCATCCGAGCTTCACAACCACATCGTGTCTCCCTCCTCCATTTTGTAGTTTGTCCACTGCGCTTATTTTGATGCAAGTCATTTGTCTTCCCTTCCTTAGAACAAGTGAACATCTTCCACACAACCTCATCCGTGTTTTTTTTTTGTTTTTTCTACTATTATCAATACGTGTGCTAAAGCCTTCTTTTTTAGCATACTTATTGTAGTATTCATGAGCCTCTTCCCACGACTGAAATTGTAGACCTAATATAGGCAAGATTACGAAATCTACTTGCGGAATCACGTCCATGCCTGTGTTAAAAAATAATAATCATGTTTAGTTGAAAAAATTACAATAATGTTACAAATCAAAAAATTCAAACACACACATTATAAGACCAACAAATATAAGCAAAGGTAGACAAACCATAGGAACAAAAGCAAATCAAACACTATTGTGACCACTAATACGTATTCTATCTAAAATACTCATTGTGATATTATCTTTCAACAGATAAGTTAGCTCCATCTCAAGTTAAATTCTTTTTTGTTTATTTGTATAGATTAATTATCTACTTGCAGTTTTTTTTACTCGTGATTTCCAGATGAAAGTTTGTTCTAATTAATGTAATTCATTTTAATCATGGGTTTAAAAAATAACATCTCGGAGCTCACTTGATAAATCCTAAAACACCTCATTTTAATTTACTATATATATTTTTTAAATGAGGCAATTAATATGATATGTATTTTGAATTTTAATTATAGAGTTACTACTACTTGCGGTTTTGCTATAAAACCAGAAAAAAAAAATTATGCTCAAAAAAAGAATTAAGAGAGAAAAGGGGAAAATCAAACGAAGGCAGGAGAAAAAAATCAAACCAAACCCCTGAAAAATTCGAACCCTAGGTACAAAGAAAAATAGTAAACAAAAACCTTAAAATTAAAAAGGGAGAAAATCGAACATTAGAAACCCTAGTTAAATTCTTGGTGAAAACTCGCGTTCGTTGGCAGCTCGTAGATGGTTGTCGGTTGGTTTTGTGTGCAAGTTAGAGTGAGAAAAAGAGAGGAGGCAAGCAAATTGCTTGTGAAAATTAAGGGAGAAAGAATGCCAGAGGAAAGGGGCCAGAGATGAAAACGGAATAAGGAGAGAGAGAATGAATATTTTGTTTGTGTTTAATTTATTTGAAATGCACATTTCCTTTTGCCACATAGGCGTCAGCTGGGCAGTTGGTTGTCTTATGGAACCAAACAACAACTGGTTTTATAGCAAAACCGTAAGTTATTAACCCATCCACTTCTTTAATATGATAGAAGCTTCGATGTTTAGGGATTTTAAGAGGATGTAATAATTTAGGTTCAGTCAATCTAGACCTTTTTAGTTCTCCTCATCTTCTAATAGAACCTATAGTCAGTGCAACGTTCTCATTTATATTTGTGTCTTTAGCAAAGTGGATGTGAGTACATTTTGTCTTTGATAGATGTTGATAAATTAAACGATTTGAGCCTTTATATATATTTTGAAATTGTATTTCAGATGAGTGATATTCTTTTGTGATGACGATGGATCAAATCTCTGACTTCCTTTTTTCTTTTCTTTTTTTTACGATGTATTTGATTTTCTGATGAAGGCATATATATATATATATATATATATATATATATATATATATATATATATATATATATATATATATATATATCTTTTTTTAAAAAAATTGGGTATGCCACTACATTCGAGTTTTATATTTATAACATACACATGTTTAAAGATATGTTGTTACTTTGTAAGCGAAGTGTCCTTACACTAGTAATACGGTTGTAGTAAAAAAGATTCATGCTTCTTTGATTGCAAATAATATACCTTCTCGATCATTCGAATGTTGTCTCTCTTAAAATACTGTCTTTTTTTTTAACTGTTGACGAGGATGGGACTTACCTCAATTTGTTCTTCAAACCCTCCTCATACACCTACCATGTGTCTAGATACTACTACAAAGTAAGTCAGCGCATGCCTATTATATACGTCAAGCTTTACACGCAATAGTTCTATCTTGTCTGCGTCTGCATCTTTGATAGGTTGAAAGTTTTGGAACTTTTTTCACTTATCGTGTGTTCATATCTTGATAAAATGGTATTTTCTTTTTGTTAGGAAGGTGAATGCAACAAAGAACTTATAGCCTTTATAGCTGCGAATGATCTGAGTGGGAATAATACCTAAGCCAAAATATTTCATGTAAGTTATAAATTTCAGTTTGGATATTGTGTGAGTTATGAGATATTTTTACAATATTTCTTTACTAGTGTACGTATAATTTAGATATTTAAATTTAAATTATGCAGACTTTCGTATATGGATGATTAAGGATCAAGTAGAAAACAGTTTCCCACTTTTGTTTGCCAATGTGGAATGAGGAAGAACTCATGACACTTGATATTAAAATAGTATGGGTTATTCTTTTATTTCTTTAGGTACTCTTGGTTTGTGTACTATTTTTTTGAATCATGTGAAGCTTTTTTTTATTGTTGCAAGTACATTATAGTTCACATAAGAAATATGGATATTTGATCAATTCTCCTATAATGAAATCTTATTTTGCTTAGAATGCTTTTATATTTTATATTTATTTTTTCATGTTTAATTGTGACTATTTATTTGATAATGAAATATTTTATCATTGAAACATTTATTTTTAACAATATTATATATATATATATATATATATATATATATATATATATATATATATATATATATATATATATATATATATATATATATATATATATTCCTATTTAGTGATAATAGATTTTTTCACCAAATATTCACTCAAATCATCATCATACATACATATTTCGTGGCAATTATAATATCCATCATATAATGCTACTTTTTTCGTGGAGTAAAATGTTGTTACCTTTCATAGTAACTTGGTGACATATTGTTTCATCATTTTAAATATATTCATCAAGTGACAACCATATTTTGTAACTATAAAATAAGTATTTCGTGACAAATTATATTAAATGATAAATATTTAACACAATTTCCGACAATTGGGGTGTCGTTAGATGGATTCGGCAATATGATTGTGCTTTTCATTAAAACCAGGAGTTTTGATGACAAAATGTACGTTCGTCATTTAAAATGTTAACATATGATGACGATAAAGACATTAAGATGAAAAATAAATAATTATATATTCGTCTCCAAGAAGTATAACATATGATGATAACACTCATTAGCGTCATCAAAAGCAACATTCAGTGATGAAAATAAATATTTGTCATTTTATACCTTTTATGATGCGGCTAATGTGACGATCGTTGTCATGATTGAATCTTGTCACAATATGATTTTTGTGACCACAAAGTGAATTTTATATAACAAAATTTGTCGTCGCCTTATATTAAATTTCTTGTAGTGATACTTGGTTCTGGTAGAGCCTAGAGAGACCTGAAAATAAGGTTCACTTTTACCAATGAAAGTAGGATTTGGAGAGAATTTAGCTTGGATGAGTCACCTAAAAAAGCATTGAGAAAGGTCAATCATATATGTTTTAAGAAATGATCGGTGCCTTCATTTGTGTTATGCCCTGTGTCATCTTTTTGTGTGTTTATTGAGCAGTCTTCACTTCAACCGCCATGTACATCGCTTCGCTTTATAGAAGAGAGAGACCATTTACTTTGATATTGAAAAGCAAAAGGCAATCAATAGAAAGGATAGTCCCTCACGCGTTCACGTGAACTAAAACTACTAGAAGATTGTGAGAACATTAGTGAAAGATTGACCAATGGTGATCATATTCTGAAAGAGAGGGACAAGGAGGTGGAGTCGATTTTCTTTGAAGATCGAGGAAGAAATCGGACAATTATGACATTCGAAACTAGTGTTCTATAAAAGAAAAGCCTATTGACTGTAAGTGGAGAAGAAAGATCCACATAAACTCTTATCTCATTCCATTCTAGTGGTGACCGCTTCTCACTTTGTGGTTCGATAGTCGAGTAATAATAAAAACTTGTTTGTTTATTATACTCTACCCAACCACAAGTATATAGTGTAGATGTAGTACAATATGTATATTAATTCAAAGTTGACATGTATTATAATCTTGATAATATAGTTTATCTAAACGATTCAAAAGATGATTGTTACTTTTGTCATGCGGATGACGATCATAAACTAAATAAAAATAAGAACAAATAATTATCCAAAAAGAAAGCACAATTTGTATGATAGTAAATATCAAAAGATGGGTATATTTGGGGTTTGGAATCACAATGAATTCTCAACGTCCTTCATTTTCAATCAATCAAGTATTACTTGTGACTCAATTCACTATAAGTCAATAACAAATATAGTTTAAACCTTCTTTCAAAGTGATTAAACAATTGATTTCATTTGAAATTGCACTTAAGACTCCAAAAGGTTTTAAAGATTTATTTGACTTCACTACTAATCCCAAGCCTCTCGATCTTGCTGCTTAGAATGTTTTATGTTTAAAAGTATATTTATAACCCTCATCTCTCAAATTATGATTTATTAAGCTATTTGTTATAAAATATTGACAATCAATCACAACATAAATATGAATAAACATTTGTAAATCACTCAGATAACAATGAACAAAACACAAATATAACAAAGGGATCATACAAAGAATGATTAAAATATTATGAATCCATCTCAATTTCACTACGTTTTATAAACATTTAAGGATCGCCTTTAAGAAACGAGGTCGATCATAGTGCAGTGAGGTGACTCAAGTCGAATTTCTCGAGAAAGACTAATCCGAACTAAATTTTTACGTTAGATTCACGAAAAAGAAATAAAAGAAAATGCTATCCTAAACACATGACCAAATTTTGGTTTTGAGTTCTTATAAACTAAGACAAGGATTTAAATAATGAGAACTGAAACTAAAAGCTTTGAAAAGAACGAGAAAATGGGGGGTCTAGGGCTCTAGACTCGTCTCCACGATCAACTGACATATAATCGAACACTTAATATACAAGTAGGTGTTGTCAATCCCATATTGTAATTAAACACCCAACAATGTCAATTGATGGTTTTAAACTCATATAGGTACTAGACCCATGAATTTTTACCTTAAAAATATCAAAAAATGCAATAACATAAACTTAATGCAAGCATGAACATAATTAATCCAATTAAGAAATTCATAAGCAAACTCTTAAAATCATTAACTCATAAATAAAAGCTCAAATAAGTTAACACAATAATGATAGCCCCAATCTGTATCTGTATTTTTAAATACGAATAGTACTACTACAAGGCTTGAAAACATCTTAATCATGAATTTAGGTTACAATAACAACTAGGTGCAAGAAAATGACTAACTTGGAAAAATTCATCTACCTATCACTACCAACTACCTAAAGCAGACCAAAAGAGGTAAAGAGCTTGAACTAAAGAAAGAAAGAAGTCAATAATGCTGGAAATTTGAAAAGTTCATGAAACAACACAATAAAAGCTTAAATATCTAAACTACAATCCAATCATAAGGGAACCAATTACTTTAAACATTCATAGAAACTAGAAGGAAAACTCAAGAGAACATGAATTAGAAATTACCCAAATAGGAAAGTTCTTTAAATCTTGAAATCCAAAAGAGAGAAAGTTTTACCAGGTACAATAATCTAATTCACACTACAAACTAGACTAACTACTAAACTAAAGTTCTACAAGATAAGCTACTAAGTTCATGCTTGAAGGTGAGAAAGGATGAAAACATGAGGACAAGGAAAGTTTGGGTATCCAAATCCTAAGGGGTCCAAAAGCCTCCTTTCAAGTCTTGGGTGTGGGTTTTAATAGGTGATATTAGGGGCAAAATAGTAATATTATCAAAATTAGCCAAAAATGTCCTCCGTCGATCAGCCTACGAATGACCATCGATCAATCGTCTCTCATTCATTGATCCTTTGTCGATCGACACTTGCTAGTCGACGATTAAAAAAGAGCATGTGTCGATAGCATGTCGATACCCTGTCTATCGACAGTAGTGGTAAAAATTCGTCTGGTCAGTCGACACACGTAGACGACATGGGCAGGAGATGCGCATTGATTGCCCATCGATGGCGCATTGACCAATGGTTGTGCTTTGTGGGTTCGAATCATGTTTTCTTCAAGTCAAGCGAGGTATGATCCTTGAGAATGTATTTCGGCCCGCTCGACTCTCCTAAAACAAAGAAAAACAAAAGAAAATAAAAAATATACAATAATATGAGAAAAATACGAAAAACACTAAAAAGACGACAAAAGTTACAAAAATGCAAACTAAGGAAAAATGTGACAAAATACGACTTAAACCCGATTAAAGCACACAAAGTGAGACACAAAAACCTACAAAATATACACACAAATATGTACAAATTAATTATTAATTCATTGTTTCTCCACACCCCGAAATAATAGAGAAATTAGATAGGCATGTTCATGAGATAAGACAAATAATTCATCGAACACATTATATTCATAATATAAAAAACTAAGAAAATATAAATTGTATGAAATGTGTAGATCTTGGCATTTCTTCTCTGATTCACTCTCCAAGCTCTCTAACCACAAATTTGAAACTATTCTATATAAATGTACTATTCTTACTGATGGGTGGTGTGGGACGTAACTCTATGAATCTGGACTGGTTTGAGACCCTCTTTTACAGCCTAAAATGAAATCTCTAGAAATAAACCATATTTGCAATGATTTCTGACCCATTCATGACCAGGTACATGACCGCGAAAGGAGTTATAGTCACTTGTCATTAAAACATCACCCAGTATAAACCCATGTCACGGTCACTATTGGGGTCACGATCACTTTCCGTTAAAACATTTAGTAATGACCCGATTCGTGACCGCAGTTATGGTCTTTTTGCCCCTTTGACATTGTACACTTGAGGGCTTACTTTCCAATTTGGCCTCATAGACCTTTTTATTCCTTAGCCATGGTCCAGATCTTCGTTCTTTTCACCCTTATGCTCTTTAAAGTCTAATTTATCTCCAAAATCTTATAAAAATAACAACAAAATACAAAACACATAATAATATTCAAATAATAGAAAATCAAGCTAGAAGATGTTATGGATGCAAAAAAAATAGTTGAAACCTAATCAAATAAGTTGTTTCGGGATAAAAGAGATCAAGATCAGATCAGCCCTATGCCTCTAGCTCGAGGTCAGTGTTTAATCCGGCGCTGTGTATACAGCTCGAGATCTTTGACCTAGGTTGAGGTCATATGGAGAACCTTGAGGCTCTAGCTCAAGGTAGATTAACAAAAAGAAGAATCCAGAAGGATGACGTGGCGTAAGTCCCTGATTTTAAGGAAACCCTAGAAAAGTACACCTATAAATAGATAATCACAAAAGTACAGAAGATAAGTTATTCTCTAATCAAGCAATTATTTTCCCCAGTTCTCTCAATATACTAACTTAAGCATCGGAGGGGGTTCGCCGGAAAACCCTTCCGGTCCCCATCTGACATTTGTTGGTGGTTTCAAGCATCATTCCAGCTTTTTGGGGAATTATCTTGAAGGATAGAAGGTATTTATTTGTGACCCATTTTCTCTTAACAAACAATTGGCGCCGTCTGTGGGAAAATCATCAGTTTCAAGACGTGAGTGTTCCGAAGTACGTAAGGATGGAGGAGTTGCGACAAAATCTGGATAGGGATTTGAATAAGACACCGATGACGGGCACGACAGGGAGAACGGTGGAAGAGGCAGGTGTTCCGCAGAGCACACCCCCAGACCTGGCTGCGAAAACCCCTAACCCGACTCCTGGGACAGGATTCTCATCAGCCCCAGGAGCAAACCCATTGGGATCACTGTTCTTAGAGCAGTTATCAGGTATTATCACACGAGCTGTGGAGGAGGCGGTTGACAAGAGATTGGCTGACAGGGGCGCACCACCTTCAGCACCACCTCGAGGAAACACCCAGGTGGGGGATAATATAGCAAAGCCACCCCACGGTTCAGGACCGCTAGATGATGAGAGTACAGCTATGTCAACTGATGACACTTTCAGCAAGAATGCTTCGGATCTATCGGAGGTGGTGGAAAACCTGCATAAGGAGATGAGAGAGCTCAAGAGGAAGTTAGCAAGTCAGGCTCTTCCGGCAAGAGCTCGTCGGGCGACCCCATTCGCTGAAGAGGTCTTGAGAGATGCTTTACCCAGCGGTTACCAGTCGATGGGATTCGAATACGATGGTACCGCGGATCCTTATGACCATTTGTGCAGATATGAGAATTCAGCAACAGTATACCAATTCACTGATGCGGTAATGTGTAGAGTCTTCCCCACCACCTTTACTAAGGCGGCGCAACTTTGGTTCAGTCAACTGCCGCCAGGATCGATACACAATTTTGAAGAGTTCAGTGCATCTTTCCTACACCAGTTCGCTAGTTGCAGAAAATACCAAAAAAATGGCACTAGAGCTATTTAGCATCCAGCAGAAAGAACGAGAAAGCCTCAGAGCCTACATAAATCGGTCCACTACAGCTAAGTTGGAGGTGCCATCAGCTTCAGAAGAAACATTGATGAATGCTTTAGCCCAAGGACTAAAGAGAGGATATTTCTTCCAGTCTCTAGTGGTAGAACCACCAAGGAGCTTTGGAGACCTCTTAGCCCGGGGTGAGAAGTTTATCAACTTGTAAGAGGCCCTACGTGTGAAGGATGAGGTCGATAAGCGTAGGGACAGGGGGGAGGAGCTAGAGAGGAGAAGAGAAAAAGGAGAGGATAGGGGATCAAGTAAGAAACCTAGGTCTGAGATAGGAATTAGTAAGTCTCGAATGGATCGGTATACACCTCTTGCTTTCCCGCAAGATGAGGTTTTTGTAGCAATCGAGCGGCGACCAGATTTGAAATGGCCCCGAACATATTTAGCAACTCCTAGGAGGGAGAAGTCCGACAAGTTTTGTCGTTTCCATAATGATTATGGGCACACCACAGAGCAATGCACTCACCTGAGGGACGAGATAGAGAGACTCATCCAAGCAGGACATTTGAAGGAATTTGTGTACACAGAGCGGAGAAATGGTAGAGCAACCTTTAAGAAAGGGGGTAGACAATCTCCGCCAGCTCATCGCCCAGAGTTAAGGAACGAGGAGAAAGAGAAGTATCCCCCGAGGAGAGGGGTGATTAACATGATTGTAGGAGGACCTGGAGACGGTGATTCAAACAGATTGAGAAAGGGGTACGTCAGGGCAGCTGACCCGAAGAGGAGGAAAGGACTTGAGATCGGGCAAGTGGCAGATAGTCCTGTTATACACTTCGGGCCTCAGGATGTTGGAGAGGTTCTAAGACCACATGCAGATGCTTTGGTGATTAGGGCAATGATAGRTAATTACGAAGTKWGARGCATCTTTGTGYWTACAGGAAGCTCGYRGGACATRTTATTTTTGGATTGRTTGGAAAGGATGGATCTCGAAGAGAAGTTGGAGCCAGTGGAGACCTCTTTGATTGGGTTCGCAGGAGGTACTATACAGCCTTTAGGGTCAATAGTACTTTCTGTCTCCTTGGGCGAGGCACATTGTCGAAAGACCAAGATGATCCGTTTTTTGGTGGTGGATGCCCCTTAGGCATATAACGCCATGCTCGGGAGACCATCACTCAGCAGTTTCCAGGCGGTGGTGTCTATTTACCATATGAAGATGAAGTTCCCCATAAGGGGTGAGGTGGGGGAGGTAGGTAGCGACCAGTACACTTCGAGGAAGTTGTACGTGCAGAGTGTAAAACAGGGGAGGAAAAAGGAGGAGCCTGCTAGAACAAACAACTCAGGGACCCAGGCATTACCAGATGATTCGAAGGAGCGGGTCGAGCCAAATGAGATGTTGATGATGGTGGAGATAGTTCCTGGAGAAGCACACAGAGTTGTGCGGGTGGGAACTACCCTGTCTCCAGATATATTGAAAGAGCTGGTTAATTTCTTATGCAATAACGCAGATGTGTTCGCCTGGTCACCGAAGGAGCTAGTAGGAATCGGCCCCATGGTCGTGGAGCATAAGATCAATATCAATCCCTCATTTACGCCCGTCAAACAGAGAAAAAGTGATTTCGGGGCCAAGAAAGAGGCTATCATCCGGGTAGAGGTGACCAAGCTGTTGGAGGCCAAGCACATCAAGGAAATTCAATTCCCAGAATGGTTGTCCAATGTTGTTCTGGTCCCTAAACTAGAAGATAGCTGGAGGATGTGCGTGGACTTCAGGGACCTGAATAGGGCTTGTCCTAAAGATCACTACCCTCTACCACGAATAGACCAGATGGTAGATTCAACATCGGGCTGCGAACTCTTGATCATGATGGACGCCTCTCAGGGCTATCACCAGATAAGGCTAGCAGTTGAAGATCAAAAGTGGGTCAGCTTCATCACACCTTTCGGCACTTTCTGTTACATGGTAATGCCTTTTGGTCTTAAGAATGCAGGAGCCACATACCAAAGGTTGGTAGACAGAATGTTCTCTCAGCAGTTAGGTAGGAACATGGAGGTGTACGTGGATGATATTCTCGTGAAGAGCATCAAGTCGGGGTCACACGTAAGTGATATGGCAGAAACCTTCCAGACGTTGAGGAAGTACCGGATGAAGTTGAACCCAAAGAAGTGTGCGTTTGGGGTCAGGTCGGGAAAATTCTTAGGCTATATGGTCACTGAAAGAGGAATTGAGGCCAATCCTGAGAAGATCCAGGCTATCGTTAACATGACCCCCCCGAAAAATGTGAAGGAGGTCCAGCGTCTGACGGGGCGTTTGGCAGCATTGAATAGGTTCATTTTGCGGGCTGCAGAGCGTAGTCTTCCTTTCTTTAGAGTATTGAGAAAGGCTTCAGGTTTTTGTTGGAATGAAGAATGTCAGAGAGCCTTTGAAGAGCTCAAGACGTATTTATCCGAAATATCGCTTCTGATGAAACCAGACCCAGGAGAAACGTTATACCTCTATATGTCAATAGGGAAATCCACGGTGAGCACGGTGTTGGTTAAGGAGGAAGGGAGAAAACAAGCTCCGGTGTACTATGTCAGTAAAGCGCTCTGTTGATGGTCGACCTGACTTAAGTAATTATTTAGACCTGAGGGTAACATTGGACGGAATAAGAGATTAAAGACAAACAGGAAGTTAATTGACCCGGGAATATGATCACCCGATACGCGTTATAACCTACCCGGGTCATCTCAAGTCGATGAGCTAAAAAACACCCAGTGATGCCTGATAGGCGCACACAAGCGCCGAGCAGGTGCTCGGCATGCCGAGCACACTGCCAAGCACTGCACGACGACCATGAGCAGGCACCCACCGAGCGCCTCGCGCCAGGCAAGGCCCAAGTGCCGACCAGGCGCTGAGAAGGAGCAGGCATCCGCCGAGCACCTTGCGCCAAGACAAGGCCCAAGTGTCGACTAGGCGCCGACCAGGAGCAGGCACCCGTCGAGCATCTCGTGCTTGGTGAGAGCCAAGGCGCCGACCAAGTGCCGACCAGGAGCAGGTACCCACTGAGCACCTCACGCCTGGTGAGAGCCAAGGCCCCGACCAAGTGCCGACCAGGAGCATAATGTGTCGAGTACCTCGCGGGACCTGACGCGCTAACCTGCCGACCAGGAGCATAATGTGTCGAGCACCTCGCACACCTCGCGGGGCCTGGCGCTCCAACCTGCCAACCAAGCGCATAATATGCCGAGCACCTCGCACACCTTATGAGACCAGGCGCACAAAACTGCCGACCAGGCACACAAAAAGTGCCGAGCACCGCGCGCCTCGTGGGACTCAGCGCGCAGAACTGCCGAATAGGTGCGTGTGATGCCGAGCTGCCTCGCAAACAGCCGAACAGCTTCTCGCCGTGCCGAACAGGCACGCACACTCCCGGTCAGCGTCAAGCTCCAAGGCGCGCCGAGACCGATCTGCCTCCAGAAACTGCCGAACAGATGCGTGTGTCGCTGAGCCGTCTCGCGCCCTGCCGAGTAGCCTCTCGCCGTGACGAACAGGCACGCGCACTCCCGGTCAGCGTCAAGCTCCAAGGCTCACCCAGGTCGAACTGGTCCCAAAAATTGCCGAGCAGGTTCGAGTTTGACATAGCAGGTCAGGTCGATTTGGTTCTGAAGACTGCCAACTACGGCTGAGTTGGACCTGATGAGCTGGATTGACTCGATACCCAAAATCGTCAGGTGATCGACCCTGAGTTCAGCCAGTTTGTCTGGAAGGGTCACGTGAATCTTTCGGTTTGGTTTGACACTCACAAAGGGAGGTTGGGTCTATTCGTTCTTTGATTCCAGTTGGGAGTATGTTCGGAGGATAAGGACGGTTCAACCCAAAACTGATTGGCCATGAGGGAAGGTCGGCTCGACCTGAAGACGGTCCGAGGTCGGATTTGAGGCGGCGGAAGAGATATGATCAAGGCTTTATTATCTGACTCGGAAAGGGATATGCAACCAATGAGAAAACGCCAGGTGTTTAGTTAGGGTTAGGGTTTTTGTGATTGGCTTATTGGTCAAGTAAGTCGGTGTGCCCAGGTGGTGACACGTGTCCAATTAGGGTTTGGAAGGAAAACTATAAATAGCCTCTCCAAGAGAGAGAGAAGAGAGGCCCAATCTGCTAGAGAGAGAAATACATAGAGAGTTAGAGAGAGAAAGGCTTGTATTCAGAAAACTACCCTGTACAAGGATCTGGTTAAGGCCGATCCGACCTAATTTTTGAGGAATAAAAGTCAAGCACTTTTTCCCATTTTTGGTTTTCTATTTTCCTATTGCTGAACTGCTTATTTTCTTGGTTTTAATGATTTAGACTACTCTTGGTCTAAACACGCTCAAAGGAGCTGAGCTTCGATATGCTGAAATCGAAAAGGGAGCCCTAGCCTCAGTAGTTATGGTTAGATGGCTGAGGCCGTATTTTTCTGCTCATAAAATAATAGTCAGAACTAATCTCCCTCTAAAATCAACTCTCAGCAAGCCGGATACGTCGGGAAGGCTCATCAAGTGGGTAATTGATATGGGCGAGTATGAAATCGAGTTCCAAAACTGTGTAGCTATCAAAGCGCAAGCCTTAGCAGATTTTCTACAAGAAATGACCCGACCTCAGGAACCGGAGGGCCAATGGACGGTCTTTGTGGATGGATCAGCAGGGCAAATGGGATGTGGAGCAGGTATAGTGCTGATTAGCCCAGAAGGGGACAAGATGGAATACGATGTCAGGCTAAATTTCCGAACCTCTAACAATGAGGCAGAGTATGAGGCGTGTATAAGGGGAATACAAATGGCTATGGAGTTGGGAGCCAGAAGGATATCGGTGCGTTTAGATTCGCAGTTGGTATACAAACAAGCCCGTGGAGAGTTTGAGGTTCGAGAAGAGCGACTGCAAAAATACGTTGCTAAGAGTAAGAGGTGTCGAGAGAAGCTCGAGCACTTGGAAATGATACAAATTCCAAGACAAGAGAACGGGCGTGCAGACTACCTAGCAAGGGTAGCTAGTTCGGCGGTTGATTGCAAGGAAAGGCAYATAACTCTCTTGATGGCATCTGGGGGAGTGACYMAGGATGCCATAGKTGAGCTCATCGAAGGAGGGGATTGGCGYGCAGAAATAAAAGCATACTTAGAAAAAGGCAGCTTGCCAACAGATRYAAGTATGACAACTAGGCTCAAGATACGAGCTGCTCGATTCTGCTTAATAGGAGGAAATTTGTACAAAAGGGGATTTGGGACGCCCCTCCTTAAGTGCTTAGGACCACAAGAAATTGAGTAGGGACTCAAAGAAATGCATGAAGGGTGTTTTGGCAACCATATGGGTGCTCGGGATCTAACCTAGAAAATATTAAGAGCAGGGTACTTTTGGCCTTTCCTGAAAGCGGATGCAGAAAAAATTGCAAGGAAATGCGAGAGATGTCAGAAGAATGCTCCTTTGATGCACAGACCAGCTGAAGAGCTCATGACCATGAGTGCAGTGTGCCCTTTTGCGAAATGGGGAATTGACTTGGTCGGCCCTTTTCCTATGGCCCCAGGACAGAGGAAATTCCTTATGGTAGCTATAGATTATTTCAGTAAATGGGTGGAAGCCGAGCCATTAGCAAGAGTCATAGAGGAAGCCATATTAAAATTTCTGTGGAAGAATATAGTGTGTCGTTTCGGGGTACCCCGAATGCTCGTATCAGACAACGGCACCCAGTTCATAGGGAGAGGTTTGAAGGAATGGTGTGATATGTCATTTCGGGGTACCCCGAATGCTCGTATCAGACAACGGCACCCAGTTCATAGGGAGAGGTTTGAAGGAATGGTGTGATAGGATGAAGATCAAGCAAGATTTCACTTCGGTATACCACCCGCAAGCTAATGGGCAAGTAGAAGCCACCAACAAAATCTTAGTGAGGGGAATAAAGACGCGATTGGAAAAAGCGGGAGGAAAATGGGTGGAAGAGCTCCAACCAGTCTTATGGGCATACCGAACAAACCGAAAAGAGGCCACAGGGGAAAGCCCGTTTAGCCTAGTGTATGGCATGGATGTTGTCATACCAGTCGAAGTGTGCGCCATGACCCATAGGGTTATAGCATTGGATGAGGAACAGAATGAGATATTGATACATGACTCTTTGGATCTATTAGCTGAGAAGAGAGAAAAAGCGTTCCTCCAAATGGAAGAAATGAGGCGAAGGATGAAGGCTGCTTATAATAGCAAAGTGGCTAAGCGGAATTTTCAGGTCGGGGATTTGGTTTTGAGAAGAGAAGATCTAGTCCGGAGCTTAGGAAAACTCGGGGCTAACTGGGAGGGACCTTTCAGAGTGACCAGGATACTGGCAGGAGGTGGATATCAGCTTGCAGATATGGAAGGACAGGAAATTCCACGAGTCTGGAATGTGGCGAATCTGAAGACCTACTTTGGATAAATAATAGTTTATTCGGTAAATCTACTTATGCAGATTTCCTTTTGTTGTATGTGAGAGAAAAATCATTCCTAAAATAAAGACATAATTTATCGATTGAATATTTTATAAACTTAGAACCATCGAGAGGAAGCTCGGAACAAATTCTACTTAACATGGTAGCTCGGGTGAATACTCGAATTTCAACCTCAAAACCTATCCGCCGTGATAGGTCGGGTGAATACTCGAATTTTTGTTGATAAATATCAACCTCAAAACCTATCCGCCCTGATATGTCGGGTGAATACTCGAATTTTGGTTGATAAATATCAACCTCAAAACCTATCTGCCGAGATAGGACGGGTGAATACTCGAATTTTGGTTGATAAATATCAACCTCAAAACCTATCTGCCGTGATAGGTCAGGGGAATACTCAAATTTTGATTAAAAAATGTCAAATCCTACCCGCTGTGGTAGGTCGGGTAGACACTCGGAATAAATCTAGAGGGGCGGATGCCATTGAACAACATGCGAAAAACATCCATGTGATAAAAAAATAAACTATGCGGATGTAAAGGTATAAAGAAGAATAAAAATTTATTAAAACTAGACCCTAGGGTCTAATACTTATTACATGAGCATGGGGCTCTAAAGTCCAAGACTCGAGCACAAACATAAAAACTAATAAGCAGAAATCATCATTAGTCAGAACGACGCWGAGCATTRTTCAATTTCRAGAGCTCATGATCCYTTTCYCAGAACCTCAGATAGTACATGTCAGCYCGYTGYGTCTCAGCCCTMGCACTGCTAATTAAAGCTTCATTCGCYTTGTATAGARGATTCACRTYCTGGKGAAMATCCAAAACTTCCTKACGAAGATGAAGAACATGGTTGTTTGACGATTTCCAGTGATCCTTATAAAATTGTTTGTGCTGTCCTTTCCTTTCTAGCTGACGGCGGAGCTTGGTTATTTCTTCCTGAAGTTCATAAACGTCCGGCAGTGGGCTTGCTGAAAATCCAGACATATTTGGATAAAAAGAAAGATAGAAGGGGAGAGGGGGAAATAAGTGCCTATAAAGCCAAATTTTCCCCCCAAAATGTTTGAAAAATTGTACGAAAAAAGTACATAACCCGCCCAAATGAAGTTTGAGGTCGAGATGCCTTTTAAGAGTTCGGCTAAATAAATGAGGTGTAAATTAAAAGATCTCGATCCCGTGGAGTAATCAGGCAAACAGATATGAGCTAGCAATAACGAGAAAATGCAAAATAAAAACGCAAGTCAAAACAGATGTCAATCATTCAGAAGAAAATTTAGGTTACAAAACGACATCGCTAAAAAATTTACATCTACGTGCTGGACTTGTCGAACACAACCTCAACATCAGAAAGTGATTACACCCAACTCCAAGATACTATTGCCCATAGTCAGCAGTAGAAAGAAGATTCTCCTCGAGCTCCCTGCTGAATCGACTAGCCTCAATCTCTTCACCAAACTGGGCATCTCCTAGTCCTCGAGTGACGCCTTCGATCAGTGGAGGAGCGGCTGGAATTGCAGGGTCAGAAGGCTGAGATGGCCCGGGAAAATGGTGAAGAACGTACTCCAAATAGTCTGCAGCTCCGACAGTATTAAGTCGGGTATCCTCATCTCTTGGAAGGAAAAGGGGACAATCAGGGGTATCTTCCAGAGCTGTTTCCTCGTTGAAAGCATCCACTGAGCCTCCTAAGGCTACCCATTCTTTCACCTTACCCACATAGTAGTGCAAATAAAAGGGAATAGTCTTTATAAGGACATGGTAAAGATCCTCCGAGTTGACGAAGTTGTGGCGTGTAGCATCTCGAACTCTTTGGATCACAGACAGGCCTTCTTCTGACTTGAGGTAACCCTCTCTGCCGCCTCCTCACCCTCCGCACGTGCCTTTTCATCTCTCAACATAATCTCACCTTCTTGAGCCACGAGCTGATTCTTAAGAGAAATGACCTCCTCTTCTCTCTGCTTCAGAGAAATTCGTGCTTGCTCTAGCTCAGAAGTCAGGGCAGTGATTTGGTTTTGGGCAGCTCGCGGGTCATGCACTAACTTTGGGTCATTAAAACCCAGGAGGGCTCGAGTAGAGACATTAGAAGTCAAAGCATATGCCTTCAAAAAAAAATATATATCAAAATCCCACCTGAAAGTAATCACAGGCTGAAAAGCTTGGGGATACATACCTTTGAAAGAGCTACATTCCAAGCGTCAAGAAGCTCCGTATCTGATAGCTTCTCCACCCTCTCCCAATCAGTGGTGGGACAAACACCTTGAACATAGTGGGTTGCGGTGAAGCCATCTTCATTCCTCAAAACACTCTGCGTGAAGAATGACAGATTCGGGGTTGAGGGAGAAGGACCCTGATAAAGGGCAGTCCTGGAACTTTTAGCCGGCGGAAGCTCAGCCCCTGTTAACGCTGGTCTAGAAGGAGGTTCTTCGGAGCCTGTAGCGATGGGAAGCTCGAGGGTTGATTTGGGAAGAGCCCGACCCACCGACACGACCTTTTCCCGTGCCTCTCCCGGTTTAGCTAGCAATTTCTTGAACATTGTATCTGCGAAAAATGAAGGCAAGGGTAAGGAAAATATAGACAAGTAGGAGCAGCGTAAGAGTAGAGTTGGGTGGATTACCAATGTCCGCTTGAAGGGGGGACTCGAGTGGGCTAAGACCATAATGGTAAAGCAAAGAAGGTCGAATAAGACGAAATAAGTCATAGGGCCTGCGAGTGATACGATCGACGAGGTTTTGGGCGCCTTGTGAACGCTTTTTGGTATTATATTTTCATTGAACGGGGATCTTCCATATCCACTCGGTGGGAAAATCCCAAGATTCAGAAGATCTGACGAAAAAGAATTTTTGTCTCCATTCTTGGTTCGAGGTGGGAGCTTTGCATAAAAATTTGGCATCCCCCCGAGAAGAAAAATAGAAAAAGCCCGGAGGGTTGAGAGGTTTGGCCTGAAAAAGTGAAAAGAATAGGGATGCGGTAGGTTTAATTCTTAAATATTGAGCTACCATTATAAAGCCCAACATATCCCTAAAGGAGTTCAGGGCGAATTGATTAAGGGGAATCTCGTAGAGACGCGAGATTTCCATTAACAAAGGTGGTATCGGAAAACGCAGGCCCCCATCTAGTTGGCCAAGAAAGAATGTCAAACAGTTCGGAGGTGGATGAGGGGCTCTATCCTCAGGGGAAGGAATGATTAACTGATAGGAGGAAGGAATTCCTATATTGGAACGAATATACCCTAAAGTTTTATTGGATATGGTACAAGTTATGTGACGGGGATATAATATGGGAAGTGTAGAGGATAAAGGCTCCCTTGAATGTTGGGGAGCCGAAGAAGATTCACTCTGGGGAGATGAAGTATGCCCTAGATATCCCGATCTCTCACCCTGCTCGGGGGGAGGGATGAGTGCGAGCCTCATGTCATCGGTGGCAGTGTGCGATGATGAGGGGGCAGACATTATGGGAAATTGAGAATAACAACAATAAAATAACAAAAGCTACAAACACATATAAGCAAAGGGATATTAAGGAGAAGGGATCAAATAATACCTATGCGGAGAACTTAATTCCCGGAAAACTCAAGAACAATCTGGCGGTTGTCTGAAGATTTGAAGATTTGAAGATTAAAGATGTCAGAGGAAAGAGCTTGTCAGAGCTAAAGAAATTCTAAACACCAAGTAAAAGTAGGGAACGAATGGAGTAGAATACAAAAGGTTCTAGGAAGTTTAAAGGTTTTGATAAGAAGCGGGAAAGACACCTTCTCTAGGGAGAAGGAAAAACCCTAGAATTAGTTTAAGGGCCTAAAAAATCGATGGGATGCGCTTATTGGGCCGCAGCAGCTCGAGGTACAGCTTTAATTGGGCCTAAAAAACCGATGAGATGCGCTTATTGGGCCACAACATCTCGAGGCCTAAAAAACCGATGAGATGCGCTTATTGGGCCGCAACAGCTCGAGGTACAGCTTTAATTGGGCATAAAAAACCGATGGGATGCGCTTATTGGGACACAGCAGCTCGAGGTACAGCTTTAATTGGGCCTAAAAAACGATGGGACGAGCTTATTGGGCCGCAGCAGCTCGAGGTCATGAAAAAATTTCTTGCTGGAAAAGAAAGGAAATTAGCTCTAGGTCAGGGCTAAACAGCTCGAGGCCAAGACTGAAATTCCCAAATCAGAAGAGCCAACAGCTCGAGGCCAAAGCTAAAATCCCAAGAGTAAACAGCTCGAGGTCAAGGCTACAAGCCCCAGTAAAGAAGGGTGAACAGCTCGAGGTTATGAAAAATATCTTGCTGGAAAGCAAAGAAATTAGCTCTAGGTCAGGGCTAAACAGATCGAGGCCAAGGCTAAAATTCCCAAATCAAAAGAGCGAACAGCTCGAGGCTAAAGCTAAAATCCCAAGAGTAAACAGCTCAAGGTCAAAAGAAAAATTCTGGCCGGGAAGAACAGGGAAATTAGCTCTAGTTCAAAGTTAAAAGAGAACAGCTCGAAGTCAAGGTTACAAGCCCCAGTAAAGAAGGGCAAACTGCTCGAGGTTAAGGGGAAAAAAATTTTTAGCTAGGGAGGTAATTTGAGATCATAAAAATTCAATGGCTTGTTAGCTCAAAGTCTTGATTATAACTCGGATAGAGAGTAGGAAAACTTACTATGGTCATATTCTAAGGAAATACAACCATAGTAGGGGGAGTAATTGTTTCGGGATAAAAGAGATCAAGATCAGCTCAGCCCTATGCCTCTAGCTCGAGGTCAGTGTTTAATCCGGTGCTGTGTATACAGCTCAAGATCTTTGACCTAGGTTGAGGTCATATGGAGAACCTTGAGGCTCTAGCTCAAGGTAGAGTAACAAAAAGAAGAATCCAGAAGGATGACATGGCATAAGTCCCTGATTTTAAGGAAACCCTAGAAAAGTACACCTATAAATAGATAATCACAAAAGTACAGAAGATAAGTTATTCTCTAATCAAGCAATTATTTTCCCCAATTCTCTCCATATACTAACTTAAGCATCGGAGGGGGTTCGCCGGAAAACCCTTCCGGTCCCGATTTGACATTTGTTGGTGGTTTCAAGCATCATTCCAGCTTTTTGGGGAATTATCTTGAAGGATAGAAGGTATTTATTTGTGACCCATTTTCTCATAACAAACATGAGTCTTAATATGTGCATAAAAATTGTTTTTATCAACTCCCCAAAAATTAAAGATTTGTTCGTCCTCGAAGAAACAAAATATTAGAAATAAAAATGAGTATGATAAAATGTGGACGATGTAGTTGCTTCAAAAGTATCATTTTTCAAAATATAAACACAATATCAAGACTCCATCGAAACACCCTTTTTACCTTTAATCTCTTACTTCAGAACTATGATCCTTATAATGTAAGTGTTTTGCTAATCACTCAAGTCTTTGATTAGGATGTTTATATGCTAGATATCAAATCAATGGATGCACTCTAAGATAATCTTTGAAATCGTTTATCTCTCCGCTGCTTAATGTGTACACAAGACAAAAATTAACTATATATTATTACACAATACAATAATTAGGGTTCAATTTAGAAATAACTATATAATTAGGGTTCAATTTCAGAATAATTTCATAATTATGGTACAATTTATAAATAATTACGTAATTAGGGTTCAATTTAGGAATAATTCCATAATTAGGGTTCAGCTTAGAAATAATTATATAATTAGTGTTCAATTTATAAATAATTTATAATTAGGTTTCGTTAGTGTTCATTAAGAGTTCAATTATGCAATTATAATTTAAAGTGTATACAATTGTGGTTTCTAAATGCCGTGGTGATCGGTTATATTAATTAAATGTATGTTATAGTTTGTTGTTATAGTGTAATTATGATTGATTGATGTTGTGATTGGTTTGGGAAGACGTCAGTGATGACGTGGTGTACGACGCCGGCCAGAAGGTTTCGTCCCTCCAATAATGATTTTAAAAATTATTTTAAGAAATGATGGTGGTTTTCAAAATATTTTAAATTGTTTGTGATGGTGGTGGTGAAATACCGTGGTGATCGGTACATGCATGTTGTGTTTAATATTTATATTATTTTGTTGATATTGTTTCAATGTTGTAATTTATTGATTAATGTATAAGTCTGTGATGACGTGGTTTACAGCGCCGGCCGAGGAGGTTTCGTCCCTCCAATAACGGGGTTTAAAATAATTTCGATCCAAAATACAATTTTCTTTCTACACTCAAACAATATACCTTAGACTCGTTTGAGATTTAGTATCGAATAGAGAGTTTAATACTAAATCCCAAATCGCCCATTTCTTTGGATAGTTTGAGGGTGTGATTGTAATATGTCTTATTAAAACTAATTTCTTTCATGTTTGGATTTATTAAGACGTTTGGTATATAATATATACTGGTATTTTGTAAAATATTCATATTATTATCTAATAATTTTATCAGATGCCGAGAGGTCGAGGTTTCAGCAGCATAAGTCGATCAGATATGGAGTCGGCAAATCGTTTAGCTGATTTCGATGACGACTACGTGGGTATCGTTACTGATCATTCAGTGCCAACCATGGATATACCAACACCGACACCATCACATACACCGTCCGATGCAGGTACATCACGACGACAGTTGGTCCCACCACAGTGGGGGGGGGGGGGGGGGGGGGGTTCTTGTTTATATTATAGGGAAGAAGTAAGTAAATTAATGATTTTAAAATTGTAATTATCGTTATGATTAAATTATATTCGTAACAAAAAAAACACAATTGAATACAGGCTACACAGCAGACAATCCAAGGTGACCACTATACTCCGGGAGATTATGGAGAAGGATCTCCATCCTTCCAGGTGGTGCTATAAGGATGTCCTTCAGGAGACTAAGGATTTCTGGTGGGACATGTTTCAGGTAATTATTACTTTATGTAAAATTTGTTAATCTTTACTGTAACTACACAATCATATGTATCAATTGAATTGTAATTATTGTTTTATTTTGTAGGAGATTTGTTATTGGGAACCCGGAGGAGTATAGTGCAACTCAGATACAGACAATATTTTTCTCGATGATGTCGGACAAGTACGGGAAGCGGCTGAACGAGTATAAGCAGTATCATGATTCTCATGGTGGTCAGCTACCGAGATGCGTTACCCGGGAGGTCTGGAGGTAAACGATTCTGTTATATGTTTTCTTATTAAATTAGAATTTTTATTTATTACAGATAATTTATATCATATTATATATCATGCATTTCAACTAGGGCTTGGAAGGTTGAGTGGGATAAGCCCGAGAACAAGGCAAAATCCGAGCAGTGCAGCCGGAACAGGAGGAGCGAGCCTGCTAGTCCGGGTACTGGGATGTCGAAGCACGGGGGGGGGGGCTAGATATGCAGTCGATTATGCTCTAGATATCGTAAGTAATTTCAGAATATAATATATTATTTATTTGTTTATTTTTAATATTTATTATTTGAAAATTTTATTTGGATACATGAGCGGGAGACGGGAGCATCGACCATCGCGTACCAGGTTTATGTACGTACGCACAGGAAGGACGATGGCATGTGGATCGATGCGAGATCCAGTAATACTAATGTGAGTCTCTTTCTTACTTTTAACTTGTTCTTTGGTTTTAATGTAGAATTTACTGACTAGTTGTATTTTGGGAGGAGTACGCGCAACATCTATAGGATGTACGTGCGTCTTCCCAGGATGCGGATAGCAAGGTTGACCCTGACTGGGTTTTCTTCGACGTCGTCGGGTCAAGAAAGGGGCGATACTACGGCACCGGCTCGTACGCGAAGGTGGTGGCTGCTGCGAAGGGTTTTTTTGGAGGCAACTCTTCTTCCTCATCCTCCCAGTCTGATACGACCCACGTGAGACAGCTCAAGGAGCAGCCCCAGGAGCAGAGGGAGGAGTTGGAGGCCACGAGATGAGCTCAGGAGGCGATAGAGCAGCGATACACCGAGTCTGAGCGACAGCGCCGGGAGGCTGAGCTACTACATGAACAACAGAGCCAGGAGCAGCGGGCATTTCAGGAGCGGATGAGCGCCCTAATGGCTGAGATGTTAGCTCGTTTCCAGCAGTACCCTCCACCACAGCCTCCCCCATCATAGGACAATTTTATATTTTTGTAAACTTTGTTACTAAACACTTTTGTCGAACAAATTTAATAATTGTAAATTTCCAAATATTTTTATATGATGATTTTTTTTTATTTTGGGGGTATTTTAATAAATAAACAGGAATTAAATTTAATATTCAAAAAATATTTTTTTTTAAAAATGATAATTCGAAGGGAAATACCCTCAGAAATTCCCTCGAAAGTTCAGAAAATCGAGCGAAAAACCGAGGGTTGACTCCCCTCAGCTTTTCCGAGGGTTGTGCTAACCCTCGGTTTTTTCGAATGGACTATTCCCTCGGTTCTTCCGAGGGCAAGATTCCCTCAGATTTTTCGAGGGTAGCCTTCCCTCGGTTTTTCCAAGGGGGGCATGGGGTAATTTACTGAGGGAAGGATCCTCGGTATTCCCCTCGGTAAAATTTTACCGAGGACCTTTTTTTTGAGGGATTTCTCCCATCGGTATTTATCTCAGTAACTCAAGAACCAAGGAAATTTAGCTTAAAATTGAGGGAAAAGTCCCTCGGTAAACTGCTTTTTTTTGTAGTGCGTGTTGTTAAACCTAGCTATTTTCACCATCTCTCCTTCTAATTCTGGCCCAAAACTCAGATCGGTTGAAGTTTGCTAGCTCATACATGTTGTATCCTCCATGGGGGAGGTTGAAAAGCACCGTGATTTAGGCCAAGGTGAGACATTGCTCGGTATTATCCAATTAGAAAAAGATCGCCTCTAGATCTCTCGTTGATCTCACCCCCTCGACTTTGAGGGTGCACAAAACTATAATGTCAACATCTCGTGTGTTGGCCATCTTCTTGTCATCAAGCCGTCATTCCACCTGATTTGACTAAAAAGTCAATTCATATTATCTTAAATCCGATTGCTTGCATGCACATTAGGATTGCGCACTTTATAGCTCTAACCCCTAACTTGCAAGTCAGTCCTACTTTCTCTAGCTCTTGATTGAGGGTAGTTACACCCCAACTATTTCCGAATCGGTCGCCAGATTGGGTATATATTTCTCTTCCTCGATGGATGAGAAAATAGATGTGGATGGTAGTGATGGTTTCAGCTCTCTAACTTGTAGTGCCCGGTAGTGATTACCTCCTCATCAGTTTTCTGAGTGGTGTGAAGCCATTTCCTACATAATAACGACTTCAATTCAATTCGAATCCAAGTATAATAAAAACTATTTGGTTTATCTATGTCAAAGCAAGAAATCAAACATTCATGATTCAAAATCATTCTTTCTCGTCAAAAATATACTCAAAATGGACTTGATTAACACACATAAACAATTGATCATGTTAAGCATGCATAATTCACATAAAATTCAAACTTTACAAGAAAAAATAACCATCGTATCTATATTTATCCCCCAGATTCATGAAAAATCCCCATAATGTCAAGTAATTCATACTCATGGCTACAATAATAATTAATTCATATAGCATGCTTCAATCATCATAAAATCTCAATAAACTCAAGAAACAAGCATGGATTGCAAGTTTTCGATGAAATTCCTCTATCGACATCCAGTCCTAAAATCAAATGAAGTACCCCAATCACACACTCTAGCAAAATCATCACTCTATGCAATAATAAACATCATTAAACAAGTGTACATGCATAATTCAACCAATTCTCAAATCTCTCCCCCCCCCCCCCCCCCCCAAAAAAAAGAACCTAATTGAAAATTTGGAATTCATACCTTGTTAATGGAATATGATAATGAATGGAAAGAGAGTGATGTTGTTTTGTGTTTAGAGCCCGATTCTTGATGTGTTTATGAAAATAAATGAGAAGATACTTTGTAAAGGGGAGAGTTGTTTCGGTCAAGAAGACTGATTTTGAAGAGTGAAGGTTTACTTTTTTGGTTTCTACTTTGAATCAGCATTCTGTGACTCGTTCACGACTTAGTTTACTATCATGAATGGGGTCGCGAACACATTCCATGAAATTAATACTTAATAATGACATAGTTCATGGCCGCGATCACTTTCCGTTAAAACATCACCCACCCAGTAATGACCCGAGTTGCTGTTGATACTGAGGTCACAAAGAATACATATATATTTTTTTATAAACCTACCATTATACATTACAATGTTGGGTTTCTAGCCAACCAATGTTTTCTTTTACATATTTATCTGGACGCTTTCTTCCGTCAAGATTTCATTTTTGCAATTGAGTTCATTTATGCAAACGGTGATGTCGTCACCGTCTTGTATCCTTCTTCCAACATTCTAAAGTCCGCTTCCTTCCTTGAATTTCCTGCATATTTTTAGAAATTTCCCAAACATCAAATCAATAATTAAGATAGTTGTGCATTTATGTTCATGATTTAAAGATGTAATCAAGATATTATCAACACAAGTGTCAAAACTATCTACCTTTTACATTCTTCAATTCATTGCACATCATCACATATTCTCATGACATTATAAATTATAAATACTTTATGGTCATCATTGGTTAGCAATGTGAGTTCTCCATTTTCTACATCAATAAGGTCTCGGCTATTGCCAAAAACGGGAACCCTAATATCAACAACACATTCTTCTCTTCTTCGATGCCCAACACTATAAAATCTACCGCACATAAGAAATTGTCAACTTTTACCAGCACATCCTCCACTATGCCCTTTGGATATGTTAAGGATATATCCATCATTTGGAGTGATATAATTGTTGGTTTGATGTTTTCGATCTTCAATTTATTAAAGATCGATAGGGGCATAAGATTTATACTTGCCTCGATATCAAAAAAGGTATTCTCAAATAAACTACCCTGGATAATACACGGGATCTTGACACTCCCGGGGTACTTGCGTTTAAGAGGCAACTTTTTCTGAATGACTGCACTGCATTCCTCAGTTAGGTTCACGGTCTCATAGTCCTCAACCCTTCTCGTCTTTCTTATCATCTCTTTTAAGAACCTTCCATAGTTTGGAATCTACATCAAATCATCAACATATGGTATGTTTATGTGTACTTTTAAAAAGAATATCTAGAAATTTAAAAAATTGCTCATCCTTTTTTATAGCTTTTTGCAGAAACGGTAAAAGTTTAGAAGATTTAATAGAGGTAAGAATAGATTTCAGCTTCTCAGCCCCTTTCTCAATCTCTAAGAGAAGATGAGAGATGCTTGCAATTACTACCACAATAAAGCTATACCTATCTTCAAAAGGAGTCCATCACTTCTTCCATACCTTAATTGCTTAGGCTTTAAACTAAAGAACATGGCCTTACACCCTCTTTTGCCGCTAGCACAAGCTAAGTACTTAAAAATCATGCCAAGAAACTTTGCTTCGGTCGGCTTGTCTTTGCAACAGTCCACCATTCATAGAAGAGAGGGTTATCATATATCCAAGAGTCTTCTAGTTCTTACAGAAGCTATTTCTTACCATTCAAGTAGTACAATAGCTCTATCATATCCCGAAGCGGCGGTCGCATTTTAAGTTTAGTATATGGAAGAGACTTTAAGATAGATAAGGAGTAGGTAAGTGAATGAGTCCTCACTAACCTGGGCAATTTTGATCACCCAGTAGGTTTTTAATTTGGTAGGTATAATTGCCAAAGCATATCATCTGATTTGGCTATGAAGGAAGGAACACTAAGTGAGTGGACATTATCTTGTTTCGGACAATGATAGTTGGCCTTATATCATCTTCTACCTAGTAAACTTGAAAACGGGCCCCAACTTCTTTTTAGAATTAGGGTTTCACTTTATCTCCCTCCCCCCCCCCCCCCCCCCCTATTTAGGGTGGTGGGGGGATCAAGTTCCTTGCCAACTGCCAACTATCGACTCCGATCTCTTTTCATTTGTTTTGGGTATTACCAAACCTAGCCTAGCCTTTGTCAATCACACTAAAGCAAATCAGATCACCCAATTATGGAATAGCCTCTTTAAAAATAGGTTAGCTTAGTCAATCCGGCCCGATACGTGTTCTTTGACAAAAGCTCCGTAGGAATTATGACTTTTTAAAAGAGCAAAGACGAACCGAGATCAACAAGAAAGAGGCCCTACTCACTACAAATGAATAAAAATCAAGATCAAAATGCACTCATACCTCTACTGCATCAAGTTGCGTGCCCTCCCTACGTAGTGGTTCTATCAACCATGTGTGTAGGGAAGACCCTTCACTCATATTGTTATATCATCAAAAAAAAGTCCATTTACACCAGGCGCACTACACTTTCCATTGCCTAGATCTTTGGCTTTCTAAGTTAAGTAATGGTGACCTGTCTAAGTCTAGAGCTTCATAACATGTTGATGAAGACCTCCAAATTGAGGGTGTTATCAATATAAGGGATGAATTTATATCCACGGAAGAAGAGAATCCCCTCTCTCTAGCTGAATGATCCCTTTAACCATATAACTATGGAGGACGTGTCATATTAGAGGTGTCCTCTAATCACCATTAAGATACCGGCTCCACTTTTAGTGGACTCAAATATGAATATGAATGGATAAATTAATGTTGGGCTCTTTCTTTCACTACTAACCCAAAGAAGTTTCTCAATGCCGATACATTTCTTTCATCGAGCCCCGAGCTTGTGGTCCTCCTTTGAGTGTGGATTCAATTGAAAGAATATTTCAAGTCAAGGAAAACATAGGTAGCAGCAAGGATGGTGCATCGCCTATTTCTCATTCTTGCCTTGGATCCAAAACAGACATGCCTGCTACTTATATTACCGGATATTCGACTAAGCATTCTACCTTAATAGTATCAAAACCAAACATTGTGCTCGGATAGTTAAGCGGTTGGACAGAAAGACGACCTCAACTTGGTGTTAGTGAAAGCATTTTCATTATCCCCATAAAATCTTTAGTGAGTGGAAATAAGCACCCAACCTAATGAAGGGGCTTTTTGATTAAGGCCGAATTTCAATCCCAAGCCTATGTTTTCTTAGTAAGATTTAGCTAATATTTCTCATATCAAGGCTTTTTTTGGATTTTCAATAAGGGAAACATTAGCTAGGCCATTTTCTTGCAAGAGTGCTAGCGTGCGCCCATACGTTTTCTTCACTTTTTCTATAGTATGAGCTATATACACATATTCCTCCTTTGATATGATGAGAAGAAGGGAAGGGGGCACAAACTCTTTTCCACACCAATCCTTATTTCCTACTACATKTTTTTTTGGGTGTATAGCTCAGTTAGTAGAGCATTGGAGTTTTAACCTAATGGTCACTGGTTTAAGTCCAGCTATACTCAAACTTGTCTTACAATCTACTATGAGTAATGACTAATTTGTGGCTTCAAAAATTAATCTTTGTACTTTAGACTCACTTTGAAGACATCATCCTTTAATTTAAATGACAAGGGGGTGAGGTAAGGACTATTATAAAAATGTCTTGATCACCAATAAACCTCTCCTTGTTCATTCTATAGGGTGGGGTTGCAGACAAAGAATCCAGCACAAGAGTTGAAAGCTTCTTTATCAAGACTTCCCTTTTCATAATAATAAGGTAATCATCAAAGCCCAGGAAAACCCAATCTATACAAGGAGCTCTTTCAGTCCCTACTCCTAACAAGTGAGAGTTGTTGTTGATGAAGTTTCATTCATTGCAACGAACGTACCTCTCCTTTTTTCCTTTTTGGGAGTTGAACAAAAGTATGTTCTTTAAACCATTATAGATTCAAAAAATTAACCCAATGCTCCTCTAATCACTCATGAGATTCTAGAAAATGCTTTTTTTTTCTAAAGGACTATTTACGATGCCCAGTTTTGAAATTGAAAAGGGGAGAAAGAATAGACATTCACGTAGAGGCGTTCCCAGTCTTCTTCATTTAAATAAGAATAGGTCTTTCTCAAGTAACCAATACTCATAGTGGAGCAGAGGAACCTAGAAAGTTTTTGTCCAGGAACTCGATAGAAGAAGCTAAGATGGAGAAGCTTACCTTCTTATTTATTTGAATCTCGACTGGCTTGGTGAAAGAATATCATTCATGGCTTGAGGATTCATCTACACTAAAAAAGCTCAAGATCAACAGACTCACCTTGTTGGAGGGTCCCAATACCTTTTCATTCAAAGTTGGGACATATACTTATATCTTATTTAGGTGTAAATATATTAGTAAAAGGCTTCACCTTTGGGTTCTGTCGCTTGAAGAATGAATGAAAAAAGGCTCAGTCATAGTCATTGGAATGAACTGGGTAATAATGATCAATCATTAGTTAAATTGGCTTGCCTTACACTCCCTTCCCTTCACCCAAGTAATGACCATTTAAGCACCTTGTCCAACTACCGAACTATTATTTCCCCGTGTTTTATCACTCCACCTATCATAAAAATACTGGCCTGCCCAAGGAAGAAATCACAACTAGGTCTCACCTCTATGTTAAGTAGCCTTCTCACTAAACAAAAGTAGGAGCTAGCTTGTATTGAGAATGAGGGGACCTCTGAAGGATTAGTTTTTTATCTTCTTACTTACTTGATTAGTTCAGAAAAGGAGGCAAAATTCCAATGATTACACAAACCACTTCGCTCCGTTCTCTTCTAATGTTAAATGGGAGTCAACGTACTTTCTTCTTACTTCGACACTACAGTGGGGTCAGAAGAAGCTCGCTGCTGGATGGAGCTTCAGTTTTGAGTTTTCCTTCCAGGGATTCAAAAGGTGAGATGATCTATCACAAGGAAAACGGATATGAATAACCCAAGCTTTAATGACCTTTCTCCACTTAATTATTTTCCTACCCATGCTCTCATGCATGGACAAAGAAGTGAATCCTACCACAAATAGAAAAATTGTTCACAGAAACAAAAAATGAACCTCTTGCTCTGTTTGAGATAACCATTTCAAGATTCATTTTTGGCTTATTTTAATACAGCTCGAAAGGCTACTATATGAACTTGAATATGCTTGCTAACTTTTTACATTACCTAGAATATTAGTAGGTAAGAATAACCAACTATCCTTATAGTGAAGTGCCCCCTTATCCCTGTTATGTTGCTCAGACACATTCGCCCTCAACAATAGGAAAAATAGTCAAGTTGTGAGATCTTTAGACTAGGTATGAAAGTTCTTCCTTAGACTCTCTAGCCCTTTCCTTAGCTGATCTATGCACATATTCTCTTTTTCCTTTGCGAGATGTGAGTGCATCGCTTGAAAGAGATTAGCTTCCTGGATTATGTGATTCAATAGGAAAAAGGCTAAGGGAAGGGTGGAAGTTTAGCTAGCCGATATAGCTTTAACACACTTGAATGGAATGAGTAAAGAGTTGTAGATTTGAAATCTGAACAGAAAATTCATTTTCCCCCTTAGAGCACGTTTTTACCTACACCTACATCGAACTAAATGTTAAGAGCATATAGTTACATTTGAGTGCTAACTAAAAGTTAACTAAGTATATGATATTGAGCTCAAGTGATGATAAGGGTAATTCTTTCTTTTAGGAAGGACTCGATCCCATCCACCCAAGTGCCATCTTCAAGGATTGATGTAGTACTTTATCTCTAGTTTAGGATTCCTTCACAGAGTCTGCACATGGCTCCAGTTGTCATAAAAGCAAAAAATCATTCCTTCTCTTGTCGAAATGGGAGCAAATACTTCACTCGCATCTGCTTGGGCCCCTTGGAAAGCTTGAACCTTGTATATAAGGTTTGGAAGAAGTCGTAACTAAGTAAGTATGCATGCTCGCGAAGTCACTTTTGACAATCATTCTCTTTGTGTTTATGACCAGACCAAGTTCACTATTTTTCTTTAACCGGTAGTTCTAAATTCTAATTATAGTTACGGTTTGGGAACTGATGGTTCCATGATTTTCAGAATCCAGGAACCATAATTGAACTCGTTTATTATGACTGTAGTTCTAGTTCTAGAAATATTGAACATAGTTCCGATTTTGGAACTATTAATTATGATCCCGACTCCAATCTTGAGCCCGATTTACATGCTAAATAAGTATACATGCTGTTATTTTTGTAGACTTGGCATATTTGTATAATATTGAAACACTTCCATTTTCTTTCTACTTTTTTTTTTTGGGTTTAATTATCTGACTACAAAAAATAATAATGGTACGTACATGTGTAACTCGATTATTTTATCTCATGGTCTCAATTAACTTATTACTTGATTTTCAGGGTTGTAGCCATCCCGGTTAGTTACCCCTACTCCGATAGATAAAATTAAAATATTATGTATTCATATTTTTTAAATCTTGTTTCTAAAGGGTTTGAAACAACTTGGGTTGGGAGCACCACCTTGGCTCCACACTGTTTGTTTTAGTTCAACTTCATTAAATTTAGAGTCTAACATATTCTCAAATTAGAGATACATAGCAATGAAATATATCAACATTTTTTTAAATGACCTTATAAATTGTCCAATAACTCACACAAGGAGATTTGATTCACTAACCTCATCGCAAGAGGTTAGCTCAAGTACCAATCTCCCCTCTTTGAGTTGAGCCTTGTGTGCGTGTGTGAGTGTGTTGCCTCTGTCAAGTTTTTTAAGATTCTTATTTTAGTTTTGTTTAGTTTATTTAAAGTCTTGAAGGGGTTCAATAACTTGTATGAACATTAATGTTAGTAATTATGTTGAAATATTCTTACTAACATATGTGCAGAAAGATAGATCAACAATGATTTTGACTGTGAGTTAAAACAACTCACAGAACGCGACCGTAGGCCAAAAGATATATTACTAGAAATATTTACAGATCCAATAAAAAGGATTCTAGTAAAAATAAAAAGGTAAAATGAGATCGCTCCTAAAAATTCTTCTCGTTCAAACAGATATGAACTCAAAGAATAAAACATAAAATGGAGCAGAAATAATGTAGTAGTGTTTCTGTTTTTCTCTTGCTTGTCTTCGTATTTTCTCTAAATGAAAACGCCAAGTACTTATAGCACAACTTCCTTGAAGGAGTCATTGTTTCACATAACAAGGTCTTGATAATTATCTCTTAGGATATTTAAGAGATAAGGACTCCTCTGTCTACTAACATTCTAACCAACACTAGAGTCCTAGATAGGCAAATATACTAAAAATAAATAATTAAAGCAATAGGATTAAACTCCCGTGAACCATAATCTTATCCATCTCCCCCTTTTGCCTCTCTGGACAAAATCCAGAGAAAATCTCTCCCCCTGGACAAATACTAGTGCAGACTCCCCTGAATTGCTGAGCTTAAAGAATGTTAGTAGAAATAACAGTAGAACTAGTACTGGCAAATTCTGAGCTAACTTCAACCAAACAAATCAACAGAAAATAATGTTTCAACAAAAAAAAACAAAACACAAATGTCCAGAATTATTCGGGTTCAGAATCATTAGGGACATTCAAGAATTGTGCACCGTTCGAGTCCTCCGTGACCGACTAGGGATTAGCATGGCATCATCCTCATCATCATCCTCATCCTCATCCTCATCCTCATGAGCAGCAGAATACACCATTTGCTTCCCTTTGTCCACCGTAGCGGCAGTAGCCTCTCCAGCCTTCTCTCCCCCTTTTTGTCCAGACCGCAAAAGGAGCATTTTGGAGAAGAAGCCTCGTGCTTTCTCCAGCCCAGCTAAATGAGCCTGAGCCCCAGCAATCTGCTGATCAACCAAGCACAACTGATCCTGCAAACCAGACACAGGAATAAGGATAGAGAGACCAGTTTTAGTCCCTGTGTTAGTAACACAGTACCCACATCTGGAGAAGCAATGGAGGTGTCCACATCCTCGTCATCCGAGAATTCTAGCAGCAGGTCTACAATACGATGCGTCCCTTCAAAGTGCTTGTGGCTCAGTCCAAACAAGCCAGGCTCACCGCTGAAATGCTCATCGTTGCATTTTTGGAGACCCTGATCGGCAAGAATCGAATAGATGAGAGAGGGAAAGGTCAGGCTAACTTTCGTAGCAGTGGTGTCGGCAAACTTCGTCACACAGTCTAACACAGTTTGGCCAAAATTAAACCGCATCCCTTTTCCAATCTGGAATAGAGCCTTCCCTTGTGACCGCGTGACTGTAGTTGTATTGGTCATCGGGACCTAGTTACACACAGATACTTTGTGAAGAACAAAGTAGAGAGAAGTGAGGTGGGAGCTAAGAAACCTCTTCGGCCACTTCGTCATTTTCCCACCAGTTAAAAACTTGGCCACTTCATCAAGGTCATCAACCGAGGCCCCTTCGTCATCATCTTCAGCCCCGAAGAACCTATTTATCACAGAGCGAGTAAAAGAATATATTTTTTCATGCACATAAACCTTAACATACCGCTCAGGCAGCTGATTAGAAATCGAAGGAAGCATGTTGGCATAAAATTCCAGAATTGCCTCCCACAGATATGGCACTGCCGTTGTCACAGTGGAGGTTAGCCCCTTTCTGCTCAGAAATTTGTTTACATTTTTCTTCTCAAACAGTCCGAAGTCAACTCTCCTCTCTTCAATCAGCACCCGGTTATGCAGTCCATTGTATCTCTCCTTGGCTTCACTCGTATAAAAGCGAGGAGCATAGGCACTGCCCACATCCAGCTCTTGATCATCAGATTCATCTCCCAGGTCAACACTGCTTGATTCTTCCTCTTCAGTGGCATTGTCCTATGGACCTTCCTGTCTAACCTCAAAGTTAGCATCATCTGAATTGTCAGATGCAGTGGAGTCTGAAGTGGAGACATTTTGTGCAGCAGTCTGATTAAAAAGAGATGAACTGGCAGCTACAGGAGAATTGCCAGGTAGGTGTGTGCCAACATCCTCACTCACATCAGGCTCACCAGCAGAAACAGTCCTTTCTGAGGACTGACTAGACTCTGATGTTGGTTGGACAGGGGAATGGCATGCATCAACAGCAACTGAAGCCACGGACCCTGAAGTAGCCTGCACAGGGATAGACTTACCTAATATCAATAGTAAAGATGCCAAAGGTGTATCCTCATCAGCCAGCATATCCTCCATATCAACCTCCCTTGATTCTGAATTTGGCGCTACCATGTTCTAAAGAGTGAGACGCTTCCTCTTAGCACGAAACTTGGGCACCATTTCAACTTCTGAATCAAGAATAAATGGAGTAACAAGTATTCCTCCTTCTCAGCAACTAAACCCTCCAGAGGAGCATAGTCTGTATCATCACTGTCCGTCAAGTAGTCAACGTCTTCAACAAAGGACATCCTTTCCAGTGGAATTCTTCTGGGTCCAGTGGACTAACTTTTGGGAATAGCCTCCGGTAGGTGACCCGGGTTTATCCCTCTCAGCCGTCGGGAGTGCTTAAGCAATAGATTTCCAATTTGCTCACACATTTCTGCAATTAGTTTTAAATTTGGCAGATTATTTACATCAATTTCATTCCCGGGGTTACCTGGGAGAATCGTAGCATAGGGTTCCACGGTGTCACCGGTTGGCACCTAAACTAGGCAAGTCGACAAACTTGGTTGTGGCAGTGTTGCAGAAGAGACCCCGATGTCAGGTCCTTGTGTTGGAGCAGATCCACTAACATTTGTATCCATAGCAGAGGGATTTTTATGTTTGCCTCGAATATCAAGGGGAACGTACCTCGGAAGAGTACCGGCGACACCACTGTCCTCTATTATCGTCACTTTGTCCGACTGAGAGCGGGCAGGCTTTCTCGATGCCTTGGTTTTCCTTGGACTCATTCTCAATCAGAAATTAAGGTTTGGCTTTGTTGAGGGAGCTGAATGCGAAAGAGGTTTCGTGTTGAGAGTACTTTTGACTAGTTCGAGGAAAGAATCTGACACACAAATACAACTTTAAACAAATTGTGAGTAGATGAAGAGACTGAATTACCATCAGGCCTGGAAAGATTGGAAGTGACAGGCCCAATCTTCAAGCCCAACTCTAATAAAAACAAGTGCAACAGTAATTCAGGTCCACACGATTCTGATTATAACCCACTTAACAATAAGGAATCAAAAAGATAATAAGATTTGAGTAAGAGAAAAATATATTTTTGTTATGAGCACAACTTTACCAGAAAAAAAACTTTAAGAACAAAATTCGCCAAACATGCATGTCCTAAAGGTATGCCTAAAAGGAATGACCTAATAAAAAAATCACATAAGGTTCACAAATGCAGTGGAGTGTTGGTTCTTTGTGTGATGGCATTGGCACTGACATTCGATCAACAAAGTCAATGAACTGACAATTCTTAACTCGGCGAATGGCAGGGTCATTTGTGTTTGAGGATATTTGTGTCCGGGAGTATAGAGGATCTCCACTTAATCAACATATTAACAGTCCATCAAAAGAATCTTATGATTTTTTTTTATTTCAGCACAATGGCAAGAAAAATAGTCATTTAAGAACGACTAGTGGACACTTCAAACTTTTTAATTCAAACTCTTATGCACACCGAGAGAAAGCTTGTTTCTGCAAAATTCAGCCCAAAATTGTTTATTTCGAAACTTTCAGTCCCTTTTTACATCACATTCAAACCGTCAATGTTCCTGCAATTTGTGAGTTGTGCAAGGACTATTATGTGTTATGAAAAAAAAAATGCATGTTGAAAATAGTATACTGCAGCTAATGTTACTAGGGGTGTTGCAGCATTTCCGGTAACAAAAATCAAAAAGCACATAAGCCGAGAGACTTCCTTAATCTGGAAAATTCCTCGTAGTCTAATGCTTTGGTGAATATGTCAGCCAGTTGATGTTCAGTTCCAATATGCTCAATACTCACAACATTTCTCTCAACCAAATCTCGAATGAAATGATGCATGATGTCTATGTGTTTTGTTCGAGAGTGTTGTACAGGATTTCTTGAGATGTCAATTGCACTTGAGTTATCACACAAAACAGTAAGAGCATGACTTTGTAACCATACTCCTCTATCATTTATTTCATCCAGAGCAGTTGGGAACAAGCACTACCTACAGCCACATACTCAGCCTCGGCAGTTGACAATGATATGCAACTCTGCTTCTTGTTGTACCAAGAGACCAGATTGTTACCTAAAAAGAAACACCCACCTATTGTACTCTTCCTATCATCAGCGTCACCTGCCCAATCAGAATCAGTATATCCAACAAGATTAGAGTTGGTGTCCTTTGTATACCAGATTCCTAGATTGCAAGTTCCAGTTACGTATCTAATTATGCGTTTAAGTGCCTTTAGGTGAGTCTCTTTTGGGTCAGACTGATAACGAGCGCACAAATAGACGCTATACATGATGTCTGGATGACTGACAGTTAAGTACATAAGACTTCCAATCATGCTACTGTACACAATGTGATCAACACTTTCACTAACATTGTCCCTTGACAGTTTTTGGCTCGATCCCATGAGGGTCTTCATGTGCTTGGCATTGTCGAGACCAAAGCGCTTCACCAGATTTTTCGCATACTTCACCCGAGACAAAAAAATTCCGTTTTTAAACTGTTTAATTTGTAACCCCAAAAAGAATGGTAACTCACCTTCCATGCTCATCTCGAAGGTGGTTGACATGCTTTTCATGAAGTTTTTGAGTAGTTCATCACAGTTAGAACCAAACACAATATCATCAACATAGATTTGAGAAATTAGTATCTTGCGATTGTTTTTCAAAATGAATAGATTTTTATCAACTTCACCACGTTTGAAGTTCATTTGAAGAAGATGTTGAGTGAGCCTCTCGTACCAAGCCCTAGGTGCTTGTTTCAGTCCATAGAGGGCCTTTTTCAGTTTGAAAACATAGTATGGTCTATGAGGATCCTCAAAACCCTTGGGTTGCTCAACATAAGCTTCCTCATTTAAAACACCATTTAACAAAGCACTTTTAATATCCATTTGGTGAGGAGTAATTTCAAGTGACAAGCAATTGCAAGTAGTAATCTAATTGACTCAATTCTAGCTACAGGAGCAATTGTTTCATCAAAGTCTATACCTTCCACCTGAGTATAACCTTGAGCAACAAGTCTGGCTTTGTTTCTTACTATATTTCCCAGTTCATCAGTCTTGTTTCTGAAGATCCACTTTTTCCAATGACGTTTCCACTATATGGTCATGGTACCAAGTCCCATACGTCATTTTTGGCAAACTGGTCCAATTCTTCTTGTATGGCATTTATCCAGTATTCGTCTTTATGGGATTCCTCCAACTTTCTGGGTTCTATGGTGGACACAATTAAGAGTAATTGGTTAGAGAACAACACGAGGCCATACATACCAGTTTTACCATCTCCTTGAAATTGATATGTTTCTTTCGTGTGCTTCTTTCGTTTAAAGATCCAATGACTTGGGATGAGGGATGATTCTTCTGTATCATGGAGGGTATATCTCTGTCTGGTGATGCAGAGATTACTTCAATGGCCTGGTCTTCTTCAGATTTAGAGGTTTCACCATCAGCGTCTGTAGGCACTTATGATGTTGGTTCAAGTGTTGCAGCATTTTCAGTAACACTTGGTGCTGTTTCAGATATCTCCCTTAGAGTAAGTAGGGGAGATGACTGTGGACTTTGAATCAGATCAACCACATCATCCTCAGCAGACCTTTCAGAAATGGCGGCTAGTTCATCGAACCTAACATTCACCGACTCAAGCATAGAACGAGTTCTCAGATTAAACACCCTATAAGCATGGCTATTTACTGAATATCCCAGAAAGACACACTTGTTGCTTTTAGAATCAAATTCTTCTAAGTGGGATCTGTCATTTAGTACATAGCATACGCAACCAAAAATATGAAAGTAGTTCAGGTTAGGTTTGTTTCCAATAAGAAGCTCGTAGGGTGTTTTAAAAGTCTCTACCCTAAAATAGACTCGATTAGAAATATGGCACGCTGTATTAAGAGCTTCTGCCCAAAACTTTTTTGCTAGATTTTTTGAAATTAACATGGTTCGAGCCATTTCCTGTAAGGACCGATTTTTACGCTCGACGATTCCGTTTTGCTGAGGCGTGATTGGTGAGGAGAACTCATGATAAATTCCATATTTTTAACAAAGATTTTGAAAGGATGAGTTCTCAAAATCTTTACCATGATCGGTCCTAATTCTGCCAATTTGCAAGGGAAATTTGTTACTGACACGTTTGGACAGTTTTTGAAAACTTTCGATGGTTTCAGATTTTTCACGGAGAAATTCAATCCAGGTGAACCGAGAGAAATCATCAACAATGACAAACGAGTATTTCTTACCACCCAAACTTTCTACCTCGATAGGACCCATAAGATCCATGTGGAGCAATTCCAGGCACCGAGTGGTATTGAAATGTTGGGTCACCGGATGAGACACCCTAGTTTGTTTCCCTTTTTGACAATCACCACATATGGATGGGTTGTTGATGACCAGCTTGGTAATTCCTCTCACCGCTTCTGACTTGACAAGTTTGCTCATCATTTTGTAGTTGACATGTCCCATCTTTTGATGCCACAATRCYGACTCAGATGATTGSGCARTTTGACACCAAATCTTGRTGTTTARTTTGTAGCAGTTGTTCGTGGTTCGAGTTCCAGTMAGGATGCAACGATTTGTGTTGTTGAAGACTTTACAAGTGTCTCAGCTGAACTTTACATGAAGATCATCATCGCAAAGTTGACTGATGCTTATAAGGTTAGCAGCTAGACCCTTGACCAGTAGCACATTCTCAAGTTTAGGAAACCCCTCAACATTTAGGGTGCCTTTTCCAATAATTTTACCATGCGCTCCCCCACCGTATTGGACTTTGCCTACTTTGTGTTGAACAACATTTGTTAAGTGTTCAGCCGATCCAGTCATGTGTCTGGAGCACCCGCCGTCAAAGTACCACAATTCTTCAACTCCGGACTTTAGGGAGATGTAAATCATGTTGCACTGGGTGACTTCCTTCCTTACCCACACCATTATGCATTTGCAAGTTGTGTTAGTCCTGGTGCTGGGGCATTTTTCACTGGCATTGATTTACCTGGGAGAGATGCTCTTTCTGACTTGATTTTCTTACAGAGTGGCCTGATGTTACCCAGTTTTGAGCAGTGATGACAGATGTAGGTACGCTTCCTTCGCTTTATTTTGTTCACAAAGACTGATCCTTCGGAGGATTTGTCGCCTTCTTTGACAAAGACTGGACCCTCAAACCCTATTCCATGTATGACCATGGTTCCAATAGACAGAATCTCATCAAGTTTGGTTGATCCAATATTGAGTTTCTTGAGTGTCATCATGGCTTCTCAGAGTTCCCCCCTGGTTTTATCTAGTTCTTCTTCTCATTTGGTCAAAAGGGCTTCTCGACGCAACACCACAGATTGTTGCTCCTTGTCAGCTCGTATTAGTCTCTCATTTTCTATGGAGAGAGATTTGACTTTCTGGAGAAGTTTGCACCAATTTTCATATAACTCTTCATATGCCGTAGCAAAATCTTCATTCTCATAACTTTCAGTTGTGATGACAGAGTTGAAGCACACGATGTTATCCACACTGTCATTGTCATCCCAGACAACATAGGCGTTCATGGCGGCAACCACCTCGGTTCCTTTTGATTCTTCGTCATCTTCTCCATCACTCATGACTAAAAAGTTCTTCTTCCTTAGTGTATTGGCACACTCATACTTATAATGTCCAAATCCTCTGCACTCCTGACACTGAACATTGTCCAAGTCTTTGGTGCTGTTTTGATTTCTGGGTTCAGATTTTGCACTTATAGGAGTTGAATCTCTTCTTTGGAATCTGTTGGAAGACTGTCCCATGGGTTGAGGAGTGTTGGGCTCAGATGCAGACTTAAGATGCATGTTCAAAGGTTTCCTTGAGATGTTCTTTTTCTTCAGAAACTCACTGAATTTTCTGGTGATGAAAGTAATGTCGTCCGCATCCAGGTTTGCATACTCAGCTTCGTATGCTATGGCAGCAAGGTCAAGGTCTTTGTCTTCAGAATCTGGGGCAGAAATGAGGGCAATACTCTTTCCCTTTGGTTGTTTGAGTTTTAACTCCATTTCATAGGCCTTTAGGGAGCCTACGAGTTCATCAAAACTCATGACAGAGGTGTCTTTGGCTTCCTCAATAGTCGTGATCTTCACGTTGAATATTTCCATCACTGATCTCAGGAATTTGCGCACAAGCCTTTCATTTGATATAGGGGATCCCAGAGATTGACATTCATTTGAAATATCAAGAAGCTTTGCACTGCAGCTGGCAATGGTCTCACTTTCCTCCATTCTAATTACTTCAAATAGTGTTGCCAGCATTCTTAATTTGGTTCTTTGGACTCCTCTGGATCCTTCACAAAAAAGCTGTAGTGTTTCCCATGCTTCTTTGGCTGTTTGCATGTTGGAGATTATTCTGACTAGGGACACATCCACAAAGCTGTAGATGGCATTCAAGGCTTTGGTATTGGCATTAAAAGTAGCAAGTTCTTCTGCAGTCCAATCAATTTCATTTTTCAGAATGATGTCGCCGTCCAGATCATCTCCTAGGAGCCTCCCAACCCGTTAGAATTGCACGCCAGGATCTTTCGTCTATCGTTTTTATGTAGGATCGCATCCTAACTTTCCAGATTATGTAGTTTGTTCCATCCAACACAGGAGGTTGGATTGCAGCGTTCATTACATTATCCATTTTCCTCCTCCAATGTCCACAGGAATCTCACTTAGTAGAGTCAAGTGATCGCTCTTGATACCAATTGAAAGTTTTGAAGGGGTTCAATAACTTGTATGAACGTTAATGTTAGTAATTATGTTGAAACATTCTCACTAACATATGTGCAGAAAGATAGATCAACAATGATTTTGCCTGTGAGTTAAAACAACTCACAGAACGCGACCGTAGGCCAAAATATATATTACTAAAAATATTTATAGATCCAATAAAAAGGATTCAAGTAACAATAAAAAGGTAAAAATGAGATCGCTCCTAAAATTTCTTCTCGTTCAAATTGATATGAACTCAAAGAGTAAAACATAAAATGGAGCAGAAATAATGTAGTAGTGTTTCTATTTTTCTCTTGCTTGTCTTCGTATTTTCTCTAAATGAAAACGTCAAGTACTTATAGCACAACTTCCTTGAAGGAGTCCTTGTTTCACATAATAAGGTCTTGATAATTATCTCTTAAGATATTAAGAGATAAAGACTCCTATGTCTACTAACATTCTAACCAACACTAGAGTTTTAGACAGGCAAATATACTAAAATTAAATAATTAAATTAATAGGATTAAACTCCCGTGAACCATAATCCTATCATTTATCTTTTCCAAGGTCTTTTTAGGGTTTTAAAGATTTACTGTATGATTATTTAAATTTTACTTTTAGGGAACATTCATAATACTTAGGCGATTGACAAGAGTATTCCCCAAAAATTAATATTGTGTAATAAAAAGTCTTTTATAGTTTTAATATATTAAGATAACAGGGCTTTAAAGCTACGCCCCAAGCAAGAAGCGAACCTAGGTGGCCTTTTGTTTGTTGTTGGTTATTTTCCTACGAGACAATATTGATGGCGTCAACGCAATATCCCTTCAATAAGATGGATATCCCTCATGAGATACATGATCCAATTTCCCTTGATAGACGGGCGTGGACAAGAGCAATCTTCGAGCCCAGCGGATTTCCCGGCCCAATAGACTCCATTAGTGAAGAGAAGTGGCCATCATAATACGTATTATGGAGAATTTTAAGTGTAATAGGACCTTTAAAGGAAAATGAAGAAAAAGCCTACAAGGAGAACTATTTAAGAAAAAAAACGTAAAAATACAGAAACCTTGCATTTTTATATCTAACTCGGGTGAATCAAATGAATCTGCACGCAAATTACCACCAGGCAACTTCAGAAAATAATGAATGTTTGACTAGTTTAATATTTGTAAAAATGATTAATGTACCGAAAAATTCAAGTCCTTGTTATAAATTATGCACTATATTAATCAAACTAAATTTTTTTAATTGGAGTACGGAATGAGCTCAAGTAATGTATTGGGAGAAACAAACACAAAAAATATATTATTTTCATCTACATTACAAAATGACCAAAGTTTGCTCCTTTTATAGAAGAAAGGATTACATGACCAATTATTGTGTCCCTTTGAATACTATTTCTAATACTATTTACATATTGACTATATAATGGGATGCTATGTCCATATTTATACCACTGCCCTTGGACGTAGCATATCATTAGTTGGATAAGTATGCCTCATTAAAAACCTTAAGGCGAAAAAACCCAATGGGAAAAAATCGGACATAAGGAAAAAAGACTACATAGTTTAATTCCAACATATGTGCTTAGGTTGCCTCATTAAAAATCTTATCAGGAAAACCTGGGGGGACAAAACCGTGATAAAGGGAAAAAGAGTACAACCGTGTACGCTCCCCCTCAAGTTAATAAAAGCAGTTATTTGCATAAATCACTTAGGTGTCGCATTCCAATATTACGAACATGTTTCCTGAAGATTGTAGTTGGGAGGCCTTGGTAAATAGGTTTGCCACATTATCATTTGAACGCACATATTGAATATTGATTTTCTTGGCCTTTTAAGTTCTTGAGTATACGAGAAGAATTTGGGGGGAATATGTTTCGTTCTATCTCTTTGAATATACCCTTCCTTAACTTGGGCAATACACGCGGCATTATCTTCAAATATTATTTTTGGCTCTTCATTGATTGGTAGTCACTCGTTCCTTTGATGTGTTGGATCATAGATCTAAGCCATACACATTCATTACTTGTTTCATGGAGTACAATAATCTCAGCATGATTTGCAGATGTGGCAACTATTGTTTGCTTGAGGGAACACCAGGATATTACAGTACCGCCAATCGTGAATACATAGCCGGTCTGTGATTTGGCCTTATGGGGATCTGATAAATAACCTGCATCAGAGAAGCTTGTCAACTTATGTTCCCAATTTATGGGATAAAATAGTTCTAAATCAATCGTTCCTCGGAGATAACGAAATATGTGTTTAATTCCATTCCAGTGTTTTCGTGTTGGAGCTGAATTGTACTTTACCAGTAAATTTGTAGCAAATGCTATATCTGGTCGGGTACATTGGTAAGACACATGAGGGCTCCAATCGCACTTAAATATGGTACTCAAGACTAAGTATTCTTTCGTTATCTTCACAAGGACGAAATAGGTCACTCTCAATATATTCAGTGTTCTATTAACCATTGAGGATCTGAGAGGATTTATCTTATTCATATTAAATTATTTTAAGACCCTTTTTTGTATAATTTGATTGGTGAACAAATATTCCATTCTGCAAAATCTCTAATCAGTAAGCCAAGAAAATATTTTGTTTGACCGATATCCTTCATTTCAAATTTACCCTTCAAGTAATTGGCTGCATCTTGAATTTCTTTGGGAGTTCCAATGATGTTTAAATCATCAACATAAACAGTGATAATAGCAATCAGATATTGTTTTCTTAATAAAAAATACATGGGCATAAATGATTATTTACATATCCATCTTTCAACAAGAGCTCACTTAGACAGTTATACCATATGCGCCCAGATTGTTTTAGCCCATAAAACGACGTTGTAGTTTAATTGCGCAAAATTCCTTGGGATTTGATTTTAGAATTTCAGGTATTTTAAATCCTTCAGGGATTTTCATATTAATATCAGTATCCAATTATCCATATAAATAAGCTATTACAACATCTATAAGATGCACCTCCAGATTTTTCAAAACAGATAAGCCTATCAAGTACCTGAATGTAATAGCATCCATAACAGTTGAGTAAGTTTCTTCATAGTCTACTCCAAGTCTCTGGGAAAAACCTTGTGCAACAAGACAAGCTTTATACCTTACAATCTCGTCATTCTCATTTCTTTTTCGAATAAAAACCCATTTGCACTCAGTGGGTTTTATAGTTTCAGATATAATAACAATAGGACCAAACACTTTTCGTTTATTTAATGATTCTAATTCAATTTGTATGGCTTCTTTCCATTTTATCAAGTCTTTCCTCGTTTGACATTCGGCTATAGATTTTTGTTCTGCATCCTTACTTTCATTTTCAATTTCGTGCCCTATGGAATGAAGAAATATATTATCAATACATAGCATCTTATTTCTGTCCCATATTTTTCCACTACGGATGTAGTTTATGGAGATTTCGTGATTTTCTTATGTTCATGACATTCATTTATTTCATGGTATACTTGATTTATTTGTTTCTGTGTTTCTTCTACAACACATTCATTTCGTTTGGATTCATTATATTTTTCAACTTCCCGTTTCTTTCGAGGGTTTTTATCTCTAGAACCGATTAGTCATCCACGCTTCAAGCGTGACTTAGAGTCATTTGATATATTTTACTTTGATTGCTCTTTTGGAATCTCTATTCAGGCTGGAGCATTTACAACAGCTATGTGTGAATTCATTACTCTACGTGTGTCTGCAAATGCATCTGATAATTGATTTGCTATATTTTGTAAGTGTACAATTTCTTAAACTTCTTGTTCACATTGTTTTATGGGAGGATCAAGGTGCAATAATGATGATGTACGCCAATTAATATCATTAGCCACACATTTTATTTCTCCACCTTAAAGTGGGAATTCTTCTTCGTTGAAGTGACAATCAGCAAAACAAGGCGTGAATATGTCACCCGTTCTTGGTTCAAGGTACTTAATTATCGAAGGTGATTCATATCCAACGTAAATCCCTAACCTCCTTTGTGGGCCATTTTTGTACGATGTGGTTGTTTTGTAGATTTTAGTGGTGTTGAAATAAGAAAAGTGGGTTCATGGCTTGGTATTATCGAAATTCAATTGCTATGTAAGAATCAAGGTGATTTTAGCTTGGAATTTAAACGAAAACGGAAATAAATGGAAAACTATGAAAATAAACTAACTAGAAAATGTAAAATGCAAGTTGGTCGAATGCCTCGAGCGTGTGCCGAAATCGAAAGTGCAAAGCAATAATGAAAACAAGCAAGTAAAATCAAAGTTTCACTAAGTACAACTAAAACAACCTAAAGTACAACCATCCATGCATGATCATGAAAATCTAAATAATCCAATTTAACAAAAATTGAAAGTATCAATGGAAAGAGCAATAAAATTTGACGTGAAAGTTTAAATCTTTACGAAAAATAACTAGTAACGAAGAGTAGATCTAGGATTTAACATGAAACAATGCATGAAAATAAGAACCAAAATAAAGCATACGAAAGACTTAAAATAAAAACAATCAAGGACTCGATCTATGATCTTGGTGTGTCACTCACCTAGATTCTATGGACGATTCACAAGATCTGTCAAGAAATCTATGAGCTAAGGCAAAAGGCATAAATTAAAGAATAAGGATGAAAATGAAGAAAAGCATTAAATTAAAGTAAAACTTACTTGAATTAAAAAGAGAGTCCAAAAGCTTGAATAAAATTGCAACAAAATAAAATCCAAGGGAGTACTTCGATTCTTCTTGAGCTTACAAACCCAAGGAAATGCTTAAAATTAAATCTAGAGAGAAAATTAAATCTCAAACCCAAGCATTGGTTGGGAGAAGGTGCTTTTTTACAAGATGAGAGTAAGGTTCTATTTATAATAAGTTTAATTGGATTTAAATGGGCCAAATTAGCCTTAGAGGCTTGAAATTCCCGTGTTGACCTTCCTAGCCACTTGGCTAGCCTTTTGGCATATTTTGGCTCGACCATGGGCTTGAGGTGGCTTGGCTATGGCCGAGCCCGGGCGTGCATGGTCGTGGGCACTAGGCGCTGGGCTGGGCAGGCACGCGGGTGGGCTTGAGCGGGGCGCCATGTTGGGCGTGATGTTGGGCGTGGCCTTGGGCGTCGAAATGGCGCCGAAATGGGCAAAGGCAGGCGCTGCCGAGGCGTGCGGGCGTGCTGCGCGCGGGAGCTGCCGAGGCGTGCGGGCGCTGCGCGCGGGCATGCTGGCAGCCGCCTAGGCATGATTTTGGGGCAGGGAAATCGTGCCTATTCTTGCGCCAAGGGGGCTGGCGCGGATTTGGGTAAGCCTAGGCAAGGCTAGGCCACCATTCAGAATGTTTGCCCATTTTGGAGCATGCTCTTGGCACCGATTTGGGCATGCAAATAGGCAAGCCTTGGCTTGAGTTTTGGCCTCCATGCCTTAGCTTGAATTCAAATCATTAAGCCACCTATTAAATGAGAATTTTGAAATATCAAAACCCAATAATTACACCAAACCTCCAACTAATTGAAACCATTTAACCCAATTAAATATAAAATAAACAAGAAGCACGAAAAACAACAAAACAAGAAAACAAACGAATAACCTAACGAAACTCGGTTAAAAACTACTAAAATTAACATAAAACTATAATTAAAAACACGAGAAAAACACTACAAGTACATGCCAAAAACAACCACCCCACACTTATCGGTTTGTTCATCCTCGAACAACGAAAAGAATCGAGAATGTACATTCAATGAACATTATGTAAAAAGAAAAATTATTGTGCTTATCCTATTTAATATGATGAAAGTATCAACATAAACTCGTTATCGTCAAGCATTCCTCGTATTACTCTTCCTCAAATGAAAACCAAATCGATGACTTGCTCCAAATTGAATTTTTGAGGGTGTTCGCTCAATTCGCTCAAGTGTTTGTTATATGGGAAGTGTATATGCTCAAATCGAACAATACATGCACCTTGTCAAGATTTCACAAATCGAAAACTCAAAGTCACCCATTGTACATGACCAAACAAGAATCGAAAGAGGTCTTTATTTTTAGGTTGTAATGTTGGCTTTTTGGTAAGGTATGGAATATTTGGATGTAGTGGTGAACACACGATCAAACGTGATCGATAACACACGAAACCCTAATTTCTAGAATCCGAAGCTTATGATAGCTTCACCCTTCCCAAATTACCAAACTTTCGTTCGAAACCCTTTCGTATACTCACACGCTTTCTGAATTTATTTCACAACACTTAGAAGATTTTTGAATTTGCTTCTTTTTACTAAACTTAGCCTTTTTGAACATTAGGCTGTTCCACTTGAACGCACGCTTTATCACTTTTCGTGATTTGTGTTTGGAGTTTTATTCTTTTTTTTTTTTTTGTATAAGAAACTCAAAACCCAAAACCCACAATTGATTTCCCTCACATTTCAAGTCAACTAACAATATACACTCTCACCTCACAGTTTATGAAGATATAAGAGCTAGAATTGAGCTCGGCTAACAAGAAATGGGGAATAAGCTCAAGGAGGCTCATTTGGGATTTTTAAGTATCTTACATATTTGGATATGGCCAGAATAAGGGTGATATATGTGCCTCGAGGTCATTTTCGAATTCAATCATGTACGAGCAAACTCAAGCCACCTCAATCCAATTTCCATAAAAATGCAAGCAAGACCGATAAATCACACAAGGCTATTCACTAGTTTGCACCGGGTTTTGGAAAACACAATCAAAAGATCTTTTAGACTAACTCCAACAGACTGTCTATCAAACTCCCTAAATCTCACTCCCTAAATTAATTCTCTCTATTATTTCAGATTCTCTATCCCACTTTACTTTATCAGACTCCCTACTTGTGTCAGCTCCTTATTTTGGGGACTCCCTATTCTAATTTTACTCCAACAGACTCCCTATTAATAAACTATTTATCATACATATATAGAGAGTCAGTTTAAAATATAATAATAATAATAATAGGGAGCCAAGTTTGGATCTCTACATGTAGGGAGTGAGAAGGAGATGTAGGGAGCTCCTAAATTTGAGGAGACCCTATAAGGATGGTGTTGGAGCAAATCTCATTATTTTGACTCCTTAAATTGGCTAAGGAGACAATATAGGTAGTCTCTTGGATATAGTCTTAGAGCTTTGTAATATTTTCACGAGCAAATGTTTATTATATATATATATAGGTGGGTTTTGACGAAGCACAAGAATTCAACTCCTTACACAAGAGGGTATAAACATGTAAAAATCCAACAAGTAAACTATTCAAACTTCCGAGCATATGGTGATTGCTAAAAAATGTAATAAAGACACGGAAAATGACTCAACCATATAAATGAGCATTAGTAAGCTTCACTTTGCCAAGAATGCGTCACTTCGCCAAGGCTCGAGTTAAGAAAGATAAATCATGCTTTGTGACACCCGGACCCTAACCACCTACCCACCCCACACTTAAACCATGCAATGCCCTCATTGCATTTATAATGAAAAATAAGTAAAAGGAGGGTGAGATAGAAGCTTCCTAAACCGAGCGAGTTTAGGTCGAGCTCCGTGGGGTCCACTTAAGCATCCAAGTAATCCAAGTGATAACCGAGCATGGCTTGTGTCTCCCGGCTCCATGAACGCTACTAGCTTCAAATCGGCAAAGGTTGGAGTCGAAAAGCGAAACATTAAAAAAGAAAACCACACAAAATCAAAACACAATAAAATATGCACATGAACCAAAACAAAACAAAACAAATACTAAAAAGAACAAAAAGACGACATAATTTTTTTTAATTTTTTGAGTTTTCCGAAAGTTTTTGGATTTTTATATAATAAAAAAGAAAGAAGGAAAGAAAATAAAAGGAATAAATGACAAGAACTTGGTTTGCCTCCCAAGAAGCGCTTGTTTTACTTCACTAGCTTGACGAACTCCCTTCTTTCTCAAGGTGGAAAGAGAAAGAGAGGAGCCACTAAAGCCCTATCCTCCTTGTCGGGTGGAATTGTGGTTTTAAAGTGGCCCAACACCTCATCCAAGATCCAATAGAAGTGGTGGACAGCTAGTGTTCCAATCGGGCAAGTAGGAGTCATCATGGGTAGATCCTCGGGTGGAATTGTGGTTTTGAAGTGGTCGGACGACTCATCCAAAAAAAAAAGGAGTAATGGACGGCTAGCTTATCCATCATGTGGTCAATAAATGGGGGAGGGAAACGATCTTTGTTGGTGGCCGCATGTAACTTCTTAAACTCGATCAACATCCTCCATCCCGTTTTAGACCTCGTGGACATCAACTTTCCTTTTTCGTCCTCGATAATCTTCTCGTCTTCCACTATCTTCTTAAAAATTGTATTCAAATGCCTTTGAAATTCTCAAGGTAGTTTGGCATCATCTTCCAAGACGAGTTTATGCAAGTAAGTCCAAAGGCTAGCTCCCTTATTAACTTCGGGTCTCCAACCAATCGCACCCTTACGAATTTTAAGCTCTTCAATCGACCCCTCCTCTTCTTCTTGATTTGGATTGGCAAAGATAATAATTGGCTTGATCTCCTCTTCCTCCAAGTATACACGCTTAAGGGGATATGGAGGAGGCTTAAGCTCGAGCCTATGGCTCCGCTCGACCTCATTGGGGACTAATTCGAACAATTCAATGATCCCCTCAAGATAATCTTCAAGCTTTTCACTCTTATCATCAATAATCTCCACCTCCCCCACAAACAATTTATCGGTGCCCTCAACGATAAAATCATAATATCCTTCACTCAAGTCGTTGGCACATTGAAACACAATGGTCTCGTCGGTATGAACAAGGGGCTCGTCATCCTCACAATGATCCTCAATATAGACTTCCCGGACAACCTCCTCCTCAATGCTCCTTTCCTCCATATAAACTCGTTCGACCAAATTCTTGATCAAGTCCACATGTATCCAATCTTCACAAGATTGTTTTATAGTAAAAGGTAAAGGGTCAAGAGGAGTAAAAACACTCGGAAATGAAACCACATCCTCTTTCGACGGAGAGACAACCGTATTATCAACACCCCACACTTATCAAGGATCGTGACAGGAAGAGTATGTGAAGGTGGACTTGAGAATTATCGCGTAATGACCAAGAGATCTGGATCGGGAGATGGGGGGGAGCAATCACCTGGATCGTTGAATGAAACGGGCCCACATGAGGAGTAACAAGATAATTATGAGTTGGCGGTGGAGAAAAAGATGGTATAGCACAACCGGATCCCACCAGATATCCATGGCCTCCATATACATCTTCCAAATGAGACATCGGCATATTGAACGAGAGATTTGAAGGACAAGACGTGGTATCGTGACCAAACAATCCACACGATGCACATGGGGGAACCGAGTTTGGGCTAGACAACTTAGCAATTTGAGCCTCCAAAGTCGCTAAACTCTTCTTAAACTCAATCTCCCGAGAAGAAGAGACTTCACTCACTTCATTAATATTAGAGTATATCGCTTGAGAGGATTTTGGCACGAGAGGAGTAAACACCCCCAAAAAGGGTTTGTTAACATCTCCCATAGTACGGATGGGGCCCACTTGGGATAATGTAGCTCGCACCTCCAAACAACTCATACGGATCGGGTTTTGAAGCACTAGTGGAGTCACCAATCGGGGTAAGATTGAATCGTAAGCCGTCCCCAAAAACGGTTTGTTAACATCTTCCATAGTGCGGATGGGGGGACCACTTGCGACGATGGAGCTCGGACCTCTAAACAACTCATACGGATCGGGCTTTGGAGGACTATTGTTGGTGCCAATCGGAGCATGATCGAAATTGTAAGCATAAGGACTTCCATACGGGATGGGAATCAGAAATTGGCCACCCATATTCCCATTCGGACTAACAAATCCTCCATTAGACATATTCGTGCATTGATTGGGAGGATTATAACCACCATATGGACCGAATGTCAGATTATGCATATTCAGAAAGTGATTGGAAGCACCATATTCTCCATACGGACCATTCGTACCCGTGTAACCATTATACCCAATATGGTTTGCACCATGCCCTCCCATGTTGGGTTGCCCATAGCCGAATCTACCATTGGCAACGTGATTTGCACCATGCCCTCCCACGTTGCCAAAACCATTATAAAACATACCATTCCAAACATGGTTTGCACCATGACTTCCCATATTGGGAATGTACCCTCCATTGCAATAGGGACCTTGCATACTTAAAGAAAACGTCAAATACGAAAGAAAGCTAGAAACATAAAGAAACTACAAGCAAATCGAAAACTTTAACTAATCTGAGTCGCAATGGCGCCATTTTATTTTGTATTTTTGTAGTGGTGATAAGAATATAAAAGGTTCTATGGCTTGATATTATCAGAATTCGATTCGATTGTAAGAATCAAAGGGTTTCTAGCTTGAAATATAAATGAAAACAAAAAAAAACGATAGAAACTATGAAAATAAACTAAATAGGAAATGTAAAATACAAGTTGGTCGGATACCTCGAGCGTGTGCCGAAATCGAAAGTGCAAAGCAATAATGAAAACAAACAAGTAAAACCAAAGTTTCACTAAGTACAACTAAAACAACCTAAAGTACAACCATGCATGCATGATCATAAAAGTCTAAATAATGCAGTTTAACAAAAACTAGAAGCATCAATGGAAAGGGAAATAAAAGTTGACGTGAAAGTTTAAATCTTTTCGAAAAATAACTAGAAACGAAGAGTAGATCTAGGATTTAACATAAAACAATGCATGAAAATAAAAACCAAAATAAAGCATACAAAAGACTTAAGAAAAATGATCAAGGACTCGATCTATGATCTTGGTGTGTCACTCACCTAGATTCCATGGATGATTCACAAGATCTAACAAGAAATCTATGAGCTAAGGCAAAAAACTATAAATTGAAGAATAAGCATGAAAATAAAGAAAAGCATGAAATTAAAGTAAATCTTACTTGAATTAAAAAGAGAATCCAAAAGTTTGAATGAAATTGAAACAAAATAAAATCCAAAGGAGTACTTGAATTCTTGTTGAGCTTACAAACCCTAGGAAATGCTTGAAATTAAATCTAGAGGGAGAAATTAGGTCCCAACCCCAAGCATGGGTTGGGAGGAGGTGCTTTTTTACAAAATGAGAGTAAGGTTCTATTTATAATAGGTTTAATTGGGTTTAAATGGGCCAAATTAGCTTTAGAGGCTTGAAAATCCCGGGTTTGACTAAAATTGACCCGTGTTGAACTTCCTAGCCACTTGGCTAGCCTTTTGGCACATTTTGGCTCTATTTGGCTCGAGGTGGCTCGTCTTGAGGCAGGGCTCCTTGTTGGGCGTGATGTTGGGCGTGGCCTTGGGCGTCGAAATGGGCGCCGAAATGGGCAAAGGCAGGCGCTGCCGAGGCGTGCGGGCGTGCTGCGCGCGGGAGCTGCCGAGGCGTGCGGGCGCTGCGCGCGGGCATGCTGGCAGCCGCCTAGGCATGATTTTGGGCAGGGAAATCGTGCCTATTCTTGCGCCAAGGGGGCTGGCGCGGATTTGGGTAAGCCTAGGCAAGGCTAGGCCACCATTCCAGAATGTTTGCCCATTTTGGAGCATGCTCTTGGCACCGATTTGGGCATGCAAATAGGCACGCCTTGGCTTGAGTTTTGGCCTCCATGCCTTAGCTTGAATTCAAATCATTAAGCCACCTATTAAATGAGAATTTTGAATATCAAAACCCAATAATTACACCAAACTTCCAACTAATTGAAACCATTTAACCCAATTAAATATAAAATAAACAAGAAGCACGAAAAACAACAAAACAAGAAAACAAACGAATAACCTAACGAAACTCGGTTAAAAACTACTAAAATTAACATAAAACTATAATTAAAAACACGAGAAAAACACTACAAGTACATGCAAAACAACCACCCCACACTTATCGGTTTGTTCATCCTCGAACAACGAAAAGAATCGAGAATGTACATTCAATGAACATTATGTAAAAAGAAAAATTATTGTGCTTATCCTATTTAATATGATGAAAGTATCAACATAAACTCGTTATCGTCAAGCATTCCTCGTATTACTCTTCCTCAAATGAAAACCAAATCGATGACTTGCTCAAAATTGAATTTTTGAGGGTGTTCGCTCAATTCGCTCAAGTGTTTGTTATATGGGAAGTGTATATGCTCAAATCGAACAATACATGCACCTTGTCAAGATTTCACAAATCGAAAACTCAAAGTCACCCATTGTACATGACCAAACAAGAATCGAAAGAGGTCTTTATTTTTAGGTTGTAATGTTGGCTTTTTGGTAAGGTATGGAATATTTGGATGAAGTGGTGAACACACGATCAAACGTGATCGATAACACACGAAACCCTAATTTCTAGAATCCGAAGCTTATGATAGCTTCACCCTTCCCAAATTACCAAACTTTCGTTCGAAACCCTTTCGTATACTCACACGCTTTTCTGAATTTATTTCACAACACTTAGAAGATTTTTGAATTTGCTTCTTTTTACTAAACTTAGCCTTTTTGAACATTAGGCTGTTCACTTGAACGCACGCTTTATCACTTTTCGTGATTTGTGTTGGAGTTTTATTCTTTTTTTTTTCCCGCCCGCAAGCCTCGGCAGCTCCCGCACGCAGCACGCCCGCACGCCTCGGCAGCGCCTGCCGACAGTGCCTGCACGTGCCCGCCCGATCCTGTAAGCTCCCGGACGCTCGGCGCCAGGCAGCGCCTGCCTTTGCCCATTTCGGCGCCCGTTTTGATGCCCAAGTCCACGCTAACATCACGCCCAACAAGGAGGCCCTGCCTCAAGACGAGCCACCTCGAGCCAAATAGAGCCAAAATGTGCCAAAAGGCTAGCCAAGTGGCTAGGAAGTTCAACACGGGTCAATTTTAGTCAAACCCGGATTTTCAAGCCTCTAAAGCTAATTTGGCCCATTTAAACCCAATTAAACCTATTATAAATAGAACCTTACTCTCATTTTGTAAAAAAGCACTCCTCCCAACCCATGCTTGGGGTTGGGACCTAATTTCTCCCTCTAGATTTAATTTCAAGCATTTCCTAGGGTTTGTAAGCTCAACAAGAATTCAAGTACTCCTTTGGATTTTATTTTGTTTCAATTTCATTCAAACTTTTGGATTCTCTTTTTAATTCAAGTAAGATTTACTTTAATTTCATGCTTTTCTTTATTTTCATGCTTATTCTTCAATTTATAGTTTTTTGCCTTAGCTCATAGATTTCTTGTTAGATCTTGTGAATCATCCATGGAATCTAGGTGAGTGACACACCAAGATCATAGATCGAGTCCTTGATCATTTTTCTTAAGTCTTTTGTATGCTTTATTTTGTTTTTATTTTCATGCATTGTTTTATGTTAAATCCTAGATCTACTCTTCGTTTCTAGTTATTTTTCGAAAAGATTTAAACTTTCACGTCAACTTTTATTTCCCTTTCCATTGATGCTTCTAGTTTTTGTTAAACTGCATTATTTAGACTTTTATGATCATGCCATGCATGGTTGTACTTTAGGTTGTTTTAGTTGTACTTAGTGAAACTTTGGTTTTACTTGTTTGTTTTCATTATTGCTTTGCACTTTCGATTTCGGCACACGCTCGAGGTATCCGACCAACTTGTATTTTACATTTCCTATTTAGTTTATTTTCATAGTTTCTATCGTTTTTTTTTTGTTTTCATTTATATTTCAAGCTAGAAACCTTTGATTCTTACAATCGAATCGAATTCTGATAATATCAAGCCATAGAACCTTTTATATTCTTATCACCACTACAAAAATACAAAATAAAATGGCGCCATTGCGACTCAGATTAGTTAAAGTTTTCGATTTGCTTGTAGTTTCTTTATGTTTCTAGCTTTCTTTCGTATTTGACGTTTTCTTTAAGTATGCAAGGTCCCTATTGCAATGGAGGGTACATTCCCAATATGGGAAGTCATGGTGCAAACCATGTTTGGAATGGTATGTTTTATAATGGTTTTGGCAACGTGGGAGGGCATGGTGCAAATCACGTTGCCAATGGTAGATTCGGCTATGGGCAACCCAACATGGGAGGGCATGGTGGCAAACCATATTGGGTATAATGGTTACACGGGTACGAATGGTCCGTATGGAGAATATGGTGCTTCCAATCACTTTCTGAATATGCATAATCTGACATTCGGTCCATATGGTGGTTATAATCCTCCCAATCAATGCACGAATATGTCTAATGGAGGATTTGTTAGTCCGAATGGGAATATGGGTGGCCAATTTCTGATTCCCATCCCGTATGGAAGTCCTTATGCTTACAATTTCGATCATGCTCCGATTGGCACCAACAATAGTCCTCCAAAGCCCGATCCGTATGAGTTGTTTAGAGGTCCGAGCTCCATCGTCGCAAGTGGTCCCCCCATCCGCACTATGGAAGATGTTAACAAACCGTTTTTGGGGACGGCTTACGATTCAATCTTACCCCGATTGGTGACTCCACTAGTGCTTCAAAACCCGATCCGTATGAGTTGTTTGGAGGTGCGAGCTACATTATCCCAAGTGGGCCCCATCCGTACTATGGGAGATGTTAACAAACCCTTTTTGGGGGTGTTTACTCCTCTCGTGCCAAAATCCTCTCAAGCGATATACTCTAATATTAATGAAGTGAGTGAAGTCTC
>BMAC01000185.1:1329442-1348384 GCA_014905375.1 Phtheirospermum japonicum
TCTTACTTGAATTAAAAAGAGAATCAAAAAGTTTGAATGAAATTGAAACAAAATAAAATCCAAAGGAGTACTTGAATTCTTGTTGAGCTTACAAACCCTAGGAAATGCTTGAAATTAAATCTAGAGGGAGAAATTAGGTCCCAACCCCAAGCATGGGTTGGGAGGAGGGCTTTTTTACAAAATGAGAGTAAGGTTCTATTTATAATAGGTTTAATTGGGTTTAAATGGGCCAAATTAGCTTTTAGAGGCTTGAAAAATCCCGGGTTTGACTAAAATTGACCCGTGTTGAACTTCCTAGCCACTTGGCTAGCCTTTTGGCACATTTTGGCTCTATTTGGCTCGAGGTGGCTCGTCTTGAGGCAGGGCTCCTTGTTGGGCGTGATGTTAGGCGTGGACTTGGGCATCAAAACGGGCGCCGAAATGGGCAAAGGCAGGCGCTGCCTGGCGCCGAGCGTCCGGGAGCTTACAGGATCGGGCGGGCACGTGCAGGCACTGTCGGCAGGCGCTGCCGAGGCGTGCGGGCGTGCTGCGTGCGGGAGCTGCCGAGGCTTGCGGGCGGGCGTGCTGGTAGCCGCCTGGGCGTGATTTTGGGCGTGGAAATCATGCCCATTCTTGCGCCAAGGGAGCTGGCGTGGATTTGGGCAAGGCTAGGACACCATTCCAGAATGTTTGCCCATTTTGGAGCATGCTCTTGGCACCAATTTGGGCATGCAAATAGGCATGCCTTGGCTTGAGTTTTGGCCTCCATGCCTTAGATTGAATTCAAATCATTAAGCCACCTATTAACTGAGGATTTTGAATATCAAAACCCAAGAATTACACCAAACCTCCAACTAATTGAAACCATTTAACCCAGTTAAATATAAAATTAACAAGAAACACGAAAAATAACAAAACAAGAAAACAAACGAATAACCTAACGAAACTCGATTAAAAACTACTAAAATTAACATAAAACTCTAATTAAAAATATGAGAGAAATACCACAATTACATTCAAAACAGTGGTGGAGATATAGGCACATATACGGCACATCCAAATATTTCAAGATGAGAAATATTTGGTTCTCTACCAGATGTCAGCTATAATGGGAAGTATTTATGATATGCACAAGGTCTGATTTGTATTAGTGTTGCAGCATGTAATATAGCGTGACCCCATATAGATATAGGAAGCTTCGTTCTCATTATTAATGGTCTAGCAATAAGCTGAAGACGTTTAATTAATGGTTCGGCCAAACCATTCGGTGTGTGAACATGTGCCACTTGGCGTTCAACATCAATTCCAAGTGCCATACAATAATCATTGAAATTTTTAGATGTAAATTCTCCAGCATTGTCTAGTCTAACTTTCTTTATCATGTAATCAGGAAATTGTGCTCTCAATTTAATGAGTTGGGCAAGAAACCTGGCAAATACCATATTTTGTGTCTACAATAAGCATACGTGCGGCCATTTGGTAGAAGCGTCAATTAATACAATAAAATATCGAAATGGTCCACAAGGTGGATGAATAGGCCCACATATATCACCATGGATTCGTTCCAAAAATAGTGGTTATTCATTCTTGACTTTGGTTGGTGAAGATCTAATTATCAATTTCCCTTGAGAACAAGCAATACACGATAGTTCCTTAGATTGAAAATTTATTTTCTCAATGAATGACCGTTTGAGTTTTCAATAATTTTTTGCATCATAACTGAACCAAGGTGACCTAACCGATCATGCCAAACCTTAAAAGTATCAGTAAACGTCGGGTTTACCGTGGCATATGTTTCAATAACTTTGATATTAGTGTGGTATAAACCGGGTGATAAGGCCGGTAATTCTTCTAACACACACTTTCTTCCTAAAGTAATTGATGTAATGCAAAGATATTCGTAATTTTCTTCATTCATGGTTTCAACATGATACCCATTTGTACGAATATCCTTGAAATTTAATAAGTTTCTTTGGGAATTAGGAGAGAATAATGCATATCTTATTGCCAGGCATTAGAAAATCTGCCTCTCCTTTTCCTTCAATTATTTTTGCACTACCAGATATCGTATTGACGTTTAAATCATCAATCTTCAGGTGGGAAAAATACTTCTTATCCTTAAGTATGGTATGTATTGTAGCACTATCCGCAAGATATAAATCGTCGTCTTTATTTTTGGATCAAAGTATATTCATGATCTATTTTTAAATAAGAGAGAACAAGTGTAATTAATTAATCATGAAGCATTGTAAAAACATAGTAGGGAATACTCATGATATTATTACATTAAACTATGAAAGGCATACATTACTCATAATAAGAAATAATTACAACACAACCATAAATCACCCGTGTACAATGAAATTATATACCACACTCATAAGATCATAAATCATGCATATTTAAGGAAATGACATACCATACTCATAAGATCATAAATCATGCATATTTAAGGAAATGAAATACCATACTCATAAGATCATAAATCAAACATATTTAAAAGCATCTCCAGCAATGCTATAAAATAGCGCTGGACGCTAATTTAGAGTAGGAAAAGTGCTCGAACAATGCGCTAAATTATGCGCTATTTTTGTGAATGTGTACAGTGCAGCTCCAGAAATAGCGCTACACTATTTCTGCGCTATTTATTTTTTTTATTTAATGTAATATTTATATTTATATCTTTTTTTATGTAATATATATTATTTTTAATTTAATGTAATGTAATATATATATATATATATATCCTTTTTTTATGTTATCTTTTTTTAATATGTATTGTTTTTAATTTAATGTAATATATATTTAATGTAATATCTTTTTTATGTTATCTTTTTTATGTAATATATATATTATTTTTAATTTAATGTAATATAATAATAATAATAATAATAATAATAATAATAATAATAATAATAATAATAATAATAATAAGTGTAAAAAGATTAAAAAGACAACACATAAAATTACAATCTAAAATGTAGAAACATAGAATTACCAATACATGTTAAAATTACATAAGACAACTGAACTTGTTTAATTCATAATGTTTGAATTTGTTATGTTCTCTAGTTTTTTATTTAATCAAATGTGTAATCTTTTGTTTTTCCTTTATTTAATAAAATTATTTATTTAATGTTTATCCAAAAACGCAATAACTTTTTAATAAGTATTATTTTGACAATTTTGAGTTAAAAATGTATTATTTATTTAATAATACCTTACAAAATAATATAAGATTAAAAAAAATTAGAAATAAAGAATATACTGGAATATTCCTTTTTAGTTTAGTGCAAATTGCTGGAGTTGTTGTGCAAATTTTACACTATTTTAGTGCAGATTCTGCTGTAAAATAGTGCAGACTGCTGGATATGGCCTAAGGAAATGACATACCATACTCATGACATATCACATACATGAAATCACACTAGTATACCACACTCGTAAAATCATGGTAATTGAACAATCACTCCTCCACTTTATTTTTTTCTTCAGTTTTATCAATCATATCGGTCATATCCAAGTGAGTGATGTCATTGATCAAGGCATAAGGAAAATCATTAGAACCACTTGTTGCAATGTTTGTTTCAACATCCTTTCCTTTTCCTTTCTTTGATTCTTGATAGATATTAACAAAGTGCTTTGGTGTGCGGCATGTACATGACCAATGACCTGGCATACCACACCTGTAACAAGCACATTCCTTTTGAGATTTGTTTATGCTATTATTATCTTTTTCTCATTTTTTCCATTTATTCGCCTTGTTAGAGTTACGATAATTTGGTTGAAAACATTTTCCTCTTCCTCGCCCATATCCACGGCCACGACACGACCACGTCCACGACTCATGTCATGACCTCGACCACGCTCGTTATTAATACTGGATAATATTGCATTTATCTTGGGTATCGGGGTCGAGCCAGTGGGACGAGACTCATGGTTTTTTATTAAAAGTTCATTATTTTGTTCAGCAAATAAAAGGCATGAAATTAGTTCTGAATATTTTTTGAGTCCTAGCTTTCGGTATTGTTGTTGCAGGATCACATTAGAAGCATGAAATGTGGAGAATATTTTTTCAAGCACATCAGAGTTAGTGATATTATCTCCACATAATTTTAACTTTGAACTAATTCGAAACATGGCTGAATTATATTCGTTAATGGATTTAAAATCCTGAAATCGTAGTGCTATCCACTCATACCGAACTTTCGGGAGGATGACCATCTTTTGATGGTCATATCGTTCTTTTCACGATTTCCAAAGATCTGGAGGATCTTTGCTTGTGAGGTATTCAGTTTTCAGACCCTCATAGAGGTGGTGGTGAAGGAAAATCATAGCCTTCGCCTTATCCTTAGTTGATGTTTATTTTGTTTCATTTATTGTATCACCAAGATCTTTGACATTTAGATGGATATCAGCATCCAGTATCCATGATAAGTAATTCTTTCCACTGATGTCAAGTGCCTCAAATTCAAGCTTGACAAGGTTTGAAATTTTAACTAGATCAAAAGAACGTGCATATTACTAATACTCCGATATTAATGACATTTTATTTAAAGCATAAAGATGTGTAAATATACATAACAATTAATACATGTTGATATCTTTAATAAATAAAGTAAAGATCAAGAACACGGAGCTAGAAATAACTCATACCATAATCAAGTAGTAAGATTAATAATTATTCACGTCACAATACTCGGTAAATCTTTCTAGTGGGTGTTTCATAATCAAGTACCAAGATTAATAGATAATAATTATTCACACCATAATACTCGGTAAACCTTTCTAGTGGGTGTTTCATAATTAAGTAGTAATATTAATAAATAACAATTATTCACACCACAATAATTGGTAAACTTTCTAGTGGGTGTTTCATAATCAAGTAGGAAGATTAATAAATAATAATTATTCATACCACAATACTCGATAAACCTTTCTAGTGAGTGTTTCATAATGAAGTAGCAAGATTAATAGATAATAATTATTCACACCACAATACTCGTTTAACCTTTCTAATGGGTGTTTCATAATCAAGTAGTAGAATAAAATAAGGGCAAGACTCTTGTCAGGCCGGACTAACGGATCATCCGTTAAACCAAAACTTCATACCGCTACATTATAGTACAAAAATCAATACATTATAATAAAAAGTCAATACATCATAATACTAATACAAAAACCAATAAATCATAACACATGTCGGATATTTATGAAAAACCAATACTTTTGAGTACAAAAACTAATACATCATAGTTCAAACACCAATACATTAGAGTATCGGGTCAGATGGCCTAACGGGTCATGACCCGTCAATCTGGCCTAACGCAAGTCTTTGCTATAAAATAATTCATTGAGTGATCTTGCCAAGTATTATAGATGGTGGCAGAGCCTCCTTTATCTATAATTATGGTTATATACGATTTTTAAATAAATATGTATTTTGATATAGAAGAAGTATATTTGTATGAAATCTTACCTTTGATCGTTGGTAATACTCGAAATGTTTTTAGAGCGTTCGTGCTGATTACGTGTTATAAATTATGCACTATATTAATCAAAATATATTTATTTAATTGGAGAAGGGAATGAGCTCAAATAATGTATTGGGAGAAACAAACTCAAGAAATATATTATTTTCATCTACATTACAAAATGACCAAGGTTTGCTCTTTTTATAGAAAAAAGGATCACATGACCAATTATTATGTCCCTTTGAATACTATTGCTAATACCATAGAATGATATGCTATGTCCATAAACACTCCTAAATTTTTGTAACATTTTTGGGGCCCGAGTCGTCTAACTCACTCGACTTACACAGAGCGATCATGAGTGTGTGAGTTTGTTTATTTGTAGGCCAATAAAAAAAAGTATTTAAAATTTTGATCCTCTGACCTCAACATAAAGATGGAATGTTGATTAAAAAAAACAAAACTTCATTTTGTACCCCTTCGAATTTTTCAAATTCTAATTTCCAGTCAAAAGAAAATATATTGAAATCAAAGTTGAGAGTTGATAGATATGAGGAATAGAATTTGAATTGTGCCCACAGGTACGACTTTATTGATGGGTTTATTGTCACTATCTTTTATTCCCTTGTGTGGTGTGAACAAAGTTGATGGGTTTATTAATAATATTTCTGATTCTTTTTGTGGTGTGGACAAATTTGATGTGAACATCCTAAAGCCTGATAATTTATGCCCCAAAACTTTTGACACCACCTTGTTGAATGACAGAACGAATAGAAGTGGTTCAAAAAACTACTAAAATTATGTGCCCCTAAATATGTGTCCATAGTGGCTATTTCTAGTATACATTGTGGTGAGATCGTATCAAATCAGTCTCGTCTTTGGGCACGACTGTTACTCAAGTACTTGTGTCACATCATACTTAGAATAGAGCATCAAATCGTATTGCATCTGTTCTTGATATTCTTCTTCTAATTTTGTTAACCCTAAATTCTCAGCCTAAAAATAAAAATAATAATAATTAAAAAAAAAAAAAAAACCCTAAATTTTCAGCCTTTTCTTGTAAGTAGAGTTGCAGCGAGTTTACTAGCACCTACCAATAATTACACTCTTTTACACACATTCCCTCTAAACATATATACTTATCTAAGCATGGGTGAGGCAAAAGTACTTTTAATGGAGGAACCATATTTTAACTTTCTTTGGGTTGAAGAATTTAAATTTGAACGAAAAGTTTTGCAAGAGGTTTAAAATAAATTCATATGAAAATGAATTTGATATCTAGAGAAACACAAAATTCTAAATCAATTGTATAAGGAATAGGTTTCTTATGTGACCGTCACACGAATTATTGGTGTGTAAATTTATTTTCCCGTTAATAATGTCAATTTAGTTATAAATGAATCTCTTTTCCACAGAAAAAAGAAAAATAAAATATAAAATATAAAAAATCACTTTATGTGTTAATCAAGTATTAAATGAAAAATAATAATAAAATTACGTTTCTCTTTAATAGTCACCTTTTCATATTTTACAAATTTCACTTATGATTTTAAAAATATTAATTTTCATCTTAAATAAAAATTATCAATTTCTTTTAAAAATTATCACTCAAGCCTTGACCTTAAATATATCACCCTTAAATTATTGTATATTTAATATATATTTTATTTTATAATATAATAAATATGAATGACACTTTTTTTTTTGCAAAAATGGCATTTTTATAATTAAAAAATAACAGTTTTAAAGGGCAGGTGAATCCGTCTCACAAATTCACATACAAAATTTTGTCTTGTATAACAAAGTTATCCAAACAATCTCAGAATAAATAAATCTAAGAAATATTATATATTTAAGATCTTGTTTTCAAAATATATAATCCCTGATACAAAATCTAGACATCCTTCTTTTGTTCATAGATTTGTGTATGAAGAAATATTCAAGATCTCTCTCAAAGCTTGATAGTCTTTCCACAAATCCACAAACCGTATCAATGATATATTTTATAATTCGTTTTATGTAAAAGAAAATCATTTTATAATAATAATAATAATATGACAATTCCTTTTTATACACAACCAACATATGTCGTGTTTTGTTAAACTATACTTTATCCTATATAACCCACCAAAAGGGTCAAAACTCTGTAGTTTGCTATTCTAACCCAAGTCCCACCGCGCCAAATACGGGCCAAAAAAATTGGCGCAAAAAGTAAGGGTACTATAGTAATTACTCATTAAAAATAAAAATAAAAATTCTGGGAGTTGGCTCAGATTTAAATTTCCTTTTCTTTCCTGATTGTTTTCAGGAATAAAAGGATCTTCTCCTCAAGCAAACTTCTCCTCAACTGCAGTTACAATAAGTGCATAACAAGTTCAGACAGCCTGTGGCCCTGTGATGAAAAAATTAAGGCAAAAAAATAAATCAATATTTTGATTTAATAAATCCCAAATTGGAAACTGTACAAAAAATGAAAAAATAACTCATTTGAGGGGAAATCGAAGGTGAATAGATATTATTGAAACTTATCAAAATAAGATTTTAATTTGACAACCTCCTTTAATTGTAACCAGTTTAATAATTACAAACCCGACATTACTAACATTTAATAAACTCTATCATCTTTATTTTATCCAAACAACTCAAAATTATTTTCAAAATTCAATCGATTTATAGCTACCTCGAAGATGCCACTAGATGCATAGCGCACCCATGTCGGGTGGCCCACCATCGGCTTGAATGGAACTCGCAACCGTTGAGCTAACTTTTCTACCTTGCTTTCGGTCTTTCCGGCTCTTCCCATAGTCAACTGTTTGGTTACTATTAACATAATACCGTTGTGTTAAAGAGGAGAAATACATAATATTTCAGATGCAAACATAAACAGATATTGCAAAAGAATCTAAAGAGACACTTTAAAACATAGCATGTTCACCTTAGTCATTCAATCTAATGAACAAAAAAAAATGGAAATTAAAATTTACACCTAAATGAAAACCCACGGAAATGGGATCAGGAGCAAGATCAGAAAGTTATCCAAGTTTCTAAGTTTAGAAAGGTATGTGAAGTAGCCAAATATAGAAGCCACAACCATGAGGATCGTACTCGTGATCCAGGTAACTAGAGCTGTCAAATTGGCCACGCCGAGCCAGCCCGACCCCAGCCCATCGGTCCAAATAAATAATCATCAGGCTGGGCCGGTTAAAAAATTATTAGGGCCGTTGGTTCCATGATCCAAATTCGGCCAAACATATGAAAAATATAAGGAAAATGGCACGGGTCTGTTGGGCCAGCCAGGCCATCCCAGTCCATCATGTCTGCGGGCCGGGCCAAATTTTTTTTCATTTTTTAACCTACGCAGGCTGGGCTGGGCTAGATTGACAGCCCTAGTGGTTACATTGAATGTGATTGAAGTGTTGATGCAGCAGAAAAGGCCGCATCCTAGAGCAAGGTATGCCTAGTTTCTCACTAGTCGAGTGAAATTTCAATAACTTATCAAATAGTTTTCAAATTAAAAAATTCATTATCGAAAATGGCATTAATTGCGTATCATACACTGGGAATCTGGCTGAAGATTTTCCGGAAACTGTACCACAGCAAGACTTATACTTCTTCTTTGAGCCACATGAGCAGGCTTTGTTTCTTGAAATTTTCTGCAGCAAAAGCATAGATATGCAATTAACACACTAAGCAGCTAAAAACATATGATGGGAGTAAAAAGTGCTTCGAAATTTGATTTCAATGCCTTGCATGCATGTGATAAAACCTTGTCATCATGTTGTGCGCTGTTCTTTTTGTAACTTGTTTCCGCATCATTGCCAGATGAATCCAGTTTGCATGTCTCGTCCGGACGCTGTTCAGAGTGTTGAGGTTCATTTGCAAAACCTAACAGATTATAACATGAAGCCAAGTAGAAATATTCAAAAAAAATAAAACAATACAACCATATTTGAGCATTTAATTATATTCCAAGAAAGAGATGGAATTGTTCTGGATTTTAGTACTTGTTGAAAATTCAAACTATTTAGCAACTTCAGCAGTTTGCACTATTTTAGTGCAAATTCTGCACTACTTTAGTGCAGAATATGTACCTCTATCTCCAGCAATTTGCACTAAAAAAAAATATTCCTTATTTTATTCATTTAATCTAGAGTTCTATTGCTTTATAATTTATAAACATACTACATATGTAATTTTATTTAGTAAAATATTATTAAATAGTATGTAAATGAAATTAATGTAAGCCAAAACCATCAGTGGAGTCTCTTCATTTCCTGAAGAAAATATGTCAAAATCCCCTATGTCGTCTAATCTTTCATTGTCTTCATTTCTATCAATTTAAGTGATGAAAACATAACTAGTGGTGGTTCTTCATCACTAGCGGAGGTCAAAAAGTTATAATAAAAAAGGAAATAGAGTAAAGATGCGTCTATTTTGACAAATACGGTCAAAGAATAATAAAAATATGCTTCCTTTGACAGCTATCCAAATTTAATGATGTTTTGGAGGAATTCACACATGTTAAGAAACAAATGAAAAAAAAATAATAATACACCCTTAATTAAAAGCATTAATGATAGTTGGAAAAGTACCCATAATGAACCTACTCGTTAGGCAAATCAATGAATCTAAGGGTAATGTAGGTTGAAAAGCTAAGTTTATGCCTAGAAATTATTAAACATTGTTGATATTTCCCAAAAATAAAATAAATCTAAAACGTCATTTAATTTGGATCGATCGGAGGGAGATCATAAAATTCTAAAATATAAATAAATAAGAGTATGGTAGAATAGAGTATAGTGCAATTCTACCGTGCAGAAATAGTGTGGCCTGCACTGCTCACAATCCTATTCTAGTGCAAAAAAGTGGTGCACTGCCAGAGCACAATAATACCGCCCAACACTATTTTAATGAGCTCGTTGAAGATGGTCTTAGTTGTTAATGAAAATATTTGGAAGGACATAAGCTGGGCCATTACCATGTGAGGTTTTCATCGACTCAGAAAATTCATCTCCAGCAACTGTCTGATCTGAAAGTCTTTGTTCAGCCACGAGGACTTCTACAGCAGCATCGACATCACCACCCACTTGCTGTAAAGCCTGCAATCGCATTAAAATATAAAACCACACCCATTCGATGGATCACTACCCATTGAAGAAATGTTAGCAGGTTCTTTATTAAATTTCTATAATAATTACCTGTTCGACTTTTCTTACATCGTCGCATCCACTTTCCGCTTTTACTAAACTTATGGTGCCCTCATGTACAACATTCTTTCCAACTTCCTCTTTAGACTTTCTAGAAGCTGCTTTTGGTTGATTGGTGTTTGCTGAAAGAACAGCATCACCCTTTTTGACATAGCCAGATGTTATCAGACTCTATTAGTTATATATAGTTTTAATACAGACAATACCTGTGCTAAATTTGATAAAAATGGACAAAAAGTGGAAAACCTTGATAACAATTAGCCTAGCTGGTCCAGAGCAAGTGTCATCCTTTGAGCGCACACTATTGTAGTGCTCTCCATCGTGATACGAACTGCAACATAAATGAGCAAAATCAAATATTAAAAACCTAATATCGTTACTGTACGATTTATTCCGAAATATTTTGGAGTGTTATCTTGTAATTTGTGTCTGGTAAGCAAAAAATAATTGATTAAGAGAATGGAAGGACTTCTTGGACTACAACTCACAAAATTAGACGTGTTGGAAAAAATATTAGGTTGAAAGCAAATTTGATATGTTTACTAATAAACATGCACTAATTCGGGGGTCGCGTAAATTTACTTCTTATGAGCCATTAAAGTACTGTGAACATTCTGCGCTAATTACGTTGAAAATATGCAAGCAAATTAAAACTAAGGACCTGAATTAACTGATTCATCTGTTACCTAGGAGAAAAAGGCTCCTAATTTAACAATAACTCTGGCCAGAAGCCAAATAAAGTGAGCCTCAAACTAAGATCTAATATTTCTTCTACTACATTTTGTCAAGCAAGATCAGGAAAGCAATAAAGTAGTTTTTTCAATCAACTAGTTTACCTTTATAGTAGATCTGATGCTTATAACCAAATAACGAAATAAAAAGTAAATTCTCAACTTAAGGGCTTATATGAACTTGACCCAAAAGCATTTAACTCGTCAGCTCCCTAATTAGTGCATGCTTATTAGGAACATATCAAACTTGCTTTCAACATAATACTGTTGCCTAAGCTGCCACTTGTGTTGCTTTGACATGTGGTTTAATTTTGTGAATTGTAGTCCAAGAAGTCATTTCATTCTTTTAATTAATTATTTATTGCTTACCAGACAAATTTCAAGATAATACTCCAAAATATTTTTGAATAAATTGTGTATGTTATACTTATTAGGTTTTTAGTCTTTGATTTTTCTCATTTATGATGTTGTTTGTATCATGATGGAGGGCATTACAATAGTGTGCGCTCGAAAGAAGACACTTGAAAGAAAAGTAAATATGCTATGGTATCTTTAGAGATCACACTATTGTAATGCTCTCCATCTTGATTCAAACTAATACATCAATGAACAAAATCAAAGATTAAAAACCTAATAAGTATAACACCAACAATATATTCAGAAATATTTTGGAGCATTATCTTGAAATTTGTCTTCTAAGCAATAAATAATTAATTAAAAGAATAGAAGGACTTCTTGGACTACAACACGTATTAAAACAACACAGTTGGCAGCAGCCTAGGCAACAATATTAGGTTTAAAGCAAACTTGATATATTCCCTAATAAGGATGCACTAATTCGGGGAGCTGACAAGTTAAATGCTTTAGGGTCAATTAAGTTTACTTCCTATGAGCTGTTAAAGTTCTATAAACAGTCTACACTAATTAACAATGAAAATCTGCAATCAAATTCAACATAAGGACCTGAACGAACTGATCCATATGTTTCCCTAGGAAAAAAGGGTTCATACTCTAACAATAACAACTCTATCCAGAAGACAAATAAAGTGCCGCGAACTAGGATTTAGTATTTCTTCTGTTACATTATGTGAAGCAAGATCAGGAACGCAATAAAGTAATTTTTTCAATAACTGCATGTATGCTTTTTATTTGGCTGGTAGTGGTTGTTTGGTTATAAGCAGCTGATCTCATGTAAAGGTAATATATATAAATATAATTTATGTTATTGCAACATGGAATTATAATATTCATATAATTTTGTCCTTACAGATGAATCATCCGAGCTTCCTGTTTATCGAAATTCTGTATGTACCAGCGCGGAGACATGTTCTGTGCAAATAATTGAATGAAAGTACAAATCAGACAACAAAATCTAAGACCAGAATATATATACAAGCACACGAAAAACAAATCTTACTGTTTAAAACCTTGCAAAGTTTGGAAATATTCGCACCCGTGATTTAAATCAATAAACAGTTCAGATAATAATGATTTGGAAAGAAAAATCTAATTACTCTGTGAATGCAAATGTTGCTATGAGTGACAAGAGAAGCTGCTTGCAACTCCATGTGTCCTGCCCAAGTGCTATCCTCTCCCATGGATCGACAATAATCATCAAACGGAACTTCGTCTTCAACAAAGGGCTCAAACATTTCACGATTATTCTGTTTAAATGTAACCATCAATCGGTTATCACTTATAAACTGTTAAAATTGATAAATAGCTTTTACCACCGAACCAACCTATATCCTTAAACTTTCCAAGTTCGATGTTATTTGCTATAAAAAGACATTAAAGGTGACGGAAACTAATTTCCGACTATTTTGGTTACTCTTCACATGTCGTGCATGAAGCCCAGATACAAAAATAGAACAAGTACAAACCAAAAAACAATCGTTCGATATCAAATCATCACATCTCATATCACAAAGTGTCGCCATAATATCAAATAAAGTACATGCTATCATAAATCCGAATATACGGATTCTCTAGAAACTCGTCTCAAATTTGTCCAAAAACAGCAAAATATACAATAACCATCGTACATCACCTCACCTCACCTTAATAAACTGAACAACCATACTCCGATACTTGTCATGCACATCCTCATCTCCTTCCAATTGATCAGCCAATGCTCTGCGCCAACAGAAAGAAAGGGAAAAAAAAAGAGTAATTTTATAATATTCATTGCTCAAAACTATCCATACAATCACATCTTCAAATGACCGCAAGCACATGAAAATTCAATCCAAAAAAAAAAACGCACCTGAAGAAACAATTACCATCGGCGGTAACTTGAATGATTTTCAAACCTAATGGGTCGAGCTGAGCTCGCAATTCAGTGACATCATTTTGCTTTCCGCCACCGCGCTTTTTAGCCTGGACACAAGATAACCAACATCAAAAACAAGATAAATCGACAAAAACCTGCCATGGCTAATAATAGTAAAAGATATAGTCCGATACTACTTGCGGTTGTTTGGCTTGTCTGCTAGGTTTAGGTTTAGCCTTTTGATGCTTGGGTTTAGCCATATATGTTCTTTGTGTATCCGTCAAAATTTTAAAAGAAGCTCTCTGTGACAGTGAGAAATTCAAAACATTCAAATTAAGGGTTTGGAATTTGGGGGAAAATGACGAGATGTATAATAGTACTATATAATAACTAACTGATTTAGGGGTTTTTCGATTTTCTCTTTAACCATTTTTCTTTATGTCCGTCCCATAAAATTTAAGAAATTCTACAAATTAATAAAATTGAATTAATTAATGTGAGAGTCGGAGTCGGAGTCGGCTCAATCTCAATATAAATATGTTAATTTGATTTCTTTATTTAAAAAATTCACTTTATGCATACCATTTGTTTAATATTTTATTACTTACACAATCTACTTACATATGAAAATATTAGATTCATTTGATAAAGAAATATATATATTAAATAAGAGGTAGAGAGTTGAAAAAATGAGTAGGAATGAGAAAAAATGTCAAGTAAATGCCATATAGGATTATTTTCTTTTTTAGTTATGTAGGAATTTTCTTAACATAATTATGATAGATACCTTATTTAATACTATTATTATGATTTGGTTTCTTTTTTTAATTAAAAATCCACCTTGGGTTAGTTTCCTCTTTTAATTATGTAGGAATCTTCTTAACATAATTAGAATAGATACTCTAATTAATATTAAAATAATAAGAATTAATATTATATATACATATATATATATAATATATATATAATCACTTATATGTTATTTTGATATCTATCTATCTATATATATATATTAAAGGAGACGAGTAGGAAAGAGAAAAATGCCACGTAAATGCCATGTAGGATTATTTTCTTTTTTTAGTTATGTAGGAATTTTCTTAACATAATTGTTATAGATACCTTATTTAATATTAATCATGATTTGGTATTGTTTTTAATTAAAAATCCACCAAGGATTAGTTTCCTCTTTTAATTATGTAGGAATCTTCTTAACATAATTAGGATATATACTCTAATTAATATTAAAAAATAACAAGAACTAATATTATATATATATATATATATAGGATTGGGATCATGTGGGAACCAATCTCCTGTGTGGGAACTAGGAACCCACATGAGCTATTAGATGAAATCTAATGAATGATCAAGATATCATATATTAATTATATAATAAATTAATTATTATAATAAAAAGGTCATAATTGTCATTACCTATATTATCCATAGATAACACACAGTTAATTACGGTAATTATACCGTGATCTTATTCTTATATAATTTTCCAAACTCCATATTTCCTTCATTCCAATTTAATATAATATCACATCTGAAAATAAAAAACCCTCTTTCTCCTCCTTCGAATCCACAGCTTTGGATGGCCAATTAATCGCTTTCACCAAAGACCTGGCCAGACGAGCGATGTGTGCCGCCAAAATCGTCTATGTGTCTGCGCATAAGGCGGCGGCCATGGACAGAGCTGATGCCGAACGGAATATCAGGGAAGCCTTGCTTACGAGATGAAGCGCCAAAGAGGCGATTGAGAGGGTCGACTATTTGATGGCCAATGAACAGATGCAGGATCACTCAGACGTAGACAATGAATGATCCGATTATAAGCGTAGATACAATTTCCGTTCGCCGTCGTCATTAGGTGTTCCTCCTCGTCGCTTCAGTGTCAAACGTCGAAAGCTTGACTATCGGAGATAGCCGGCGGAAGACGTTTGGTCGTGGTTGCAGGTGTCCTCGCCGACGGGCTTATTGGGTTTTGGAGAAGATGGCCTTTTGGCCACTTTTAAAGTATTCTTGGGGTTGATCTGCTTTTTTTTAAATTCTTTGGGGGCCTGATTGAATTATATTTTTTTTATTGGTTGCCTTTTGTTAATATCATTCTGTTTGTGATTTATTTTGAAATTTTCGTTTTTCATTGGCCCTGATTGTTGTTTTGTAAATCCATACTGTCAAAAACTTCACACTAGGAGCTTTTTATTTACTTCAATGGCAGATCCCATTTATTTTAAGATGTTTGTCATTTGTTTTATCCCTTAAATATTTATTTTCTTTTCTTGAGTTCAGATTGTTTATTTGTTTTAACATACCACTGCTTATTATAGCATATAGACTACATACAATTAGTATAACTCTAACATAAAATTAGCATAGAGTTATGCTAAATAAACATAGAGTTATGCTATTTGTAGGGGCAGTATACTAATTAGCATTATGCTAAATAATGTTAGAATTATGCTTACATATTCTATGCTAAATATGCTAACTTTCTATGTTAATTTTAGAATAACCCATTTTTATCGATACAACCAATGAAAATATTATACATCAACTAACACTAATTTCCACAACATACTCTATCGATTTTAGAATCACCATTCCGAAACTTGTAATAATAGTAGGATTTCTGTACTTCATCTCATCACCCGATCGGCTCTGAGCCATAAGCCTCGTCTTCACGACGTCGAACGGGCCGGTACATACTGGCCCGGCTGTCCCCGCGAGAAACTCGGATATCATGGATTGCCAAGGAAGGAGCACTTTCCCGTCGCCTTCCTGATTGTTCCACAAGAAACCGTCGAACGCATTTTTGGCGGTGAACATAGCGGCTTGGTTTGTTCCGTTGCGCATTACGGTTGGGGCAGCTCCGGCCCATAAACCAAACAGTCCTTCTTTGCAGACGATTAGATGGGCACATTATATTGGGCCCTTATACTTGAGGAGTCCGGGGCTCAATCCCCTTTGCTGTTGTAGTTGGATTTTCACCACCTGCATTGATAGAATACATTAATCTATCTCAGTGTTTCGGACTAACATCAAAAAATGCCCACACACAATGCTAACGTGCACAGTCCATCTATCCTAGACAAATTACTATCCTCAATTGCTCATATATACCTGGGCCCTGGCCCCGTCACCGTCCAAATAATGTTAAACTAATGATAAAATAATGTTGAGATTATGCATGCGCATGTTAGCATTTGGTGCGTCATTAGTTGGTTGGTGCATGTTAGCTATATACAGTCTCTCTCTCTCTCTCTCAGTAACACATTGAATAAAATACAAATATCTTCTGGTGTTTAATATCAGATCTAGAAATACTTATTTGAATTGTATCAAGAAATTCAACAAATAGAAAAAATACATAATCTAATCCATCTCACTATCTCGTGCTGGAGCTGTCATTGGTGGGTACAATTGCAATTTATTCGAAAATAGACCACATATCATAATCAAAAGATAAAAGTTGAAAAGAGTGGAAGGCAGCTTGAGTAACATAGAATAAGGTATTAATAATTTACCATAAAATTCTATGTTGAGACTCAATGAGATGAGTTATCGGTTAAAAAGTATAATGGCTTGATCGAACAACTTACGAATGAAATTGAAGTTTGATTAACAACCAGTTAAATTGCAGTCATCAATTGTTTATATTCATCTAAAGAAATCTTGAAAAAATATTCAAATTAGATACACTTGGAGAAAATACTATCTACTCATGATTTTACAAATATTACGAATATAAACACTTGGGAAAGGCACAAGCTAGATATGATAGGCGATTTGATCATATTAGAAAATGAAGACTACATATGCTTCAATTAGCTCAACCACAATTTTTCTTCTATTTTAATGCATAACAAAGTACAAACATCCCAACCTTTTGGGCATAATTAACCAAGTGGAACAGAGAGAAGATAACCCATGAAGGAAAACGATAAATGAACACTGATTATTTAAAAAAAAAAAAGATAGAAAACAAGAGAAAAAGCAGAGCAATATAAGAAAATCAGCATACTGACCTCAAACGGAGTGTCAATCACGAGAGCTTTGAGCACGCCCGCACCAAACCAGATAAAACCCTACCGTGTTGGCTGATATTCCCTGTGTGCGGGTCCTTGAAGGCGGACTGTAAGGAGCGCGTATTTGAGCGTCAAATGCGTCGCGAAAGGCATTAACCCCTTCCACAACGCCCGCACGCCTTCGCTCCTGTAGATGGTGGTGCCGCAGTGGATTATCCCCTTGTACGAACCGACCCTGTATATGTTTTTGTCAATCGCAACCAAAAATTGTAATAGCACCAACATACAATCACTCTAGCAACATGTCCTACTAATCTTTGCATCTTATTACTATAACTAGCATGCTGCTAATATTATCAGAATGCTTCTACATCAGGTTTTAAGCATAGGCAGCACATTAACATTCTTTTTAGCCTACCAGTTACACAATATCAGCAAACTCCATCGTTTTAGCAATTTCAATACATATAATTAGCAACCTCATTCCTCTTAGCATGTCGTTTACATAATATCAGCAAACTTCGTATTTTTAGTAATTTCAATACATATAATTAGCCACGTTACAATCGCATTAGCATATGATAATTACAATTTTAGCATATGATAATTACCATCTTAAATTAGCATTCAGAATAAACAAAAAAGATGCAAATGGCAAAAAATGAATTATATCCTTTCACCTCTTCCATTTAATATATCCTGCCGTGGCGACGATTCAGTGGCGGCATGAGTCCACAACTGGATCTGGATCAAGCACCGCCGTCGGCGAAGCACGGTGGTGAGATTTGGCTGGTCGGATTTTTCGGATCCTTGTTCGTGACGGAACAACAACAACGACGAGGGTTATTTGGCTCTCCGATTCGAGCAGGGCCTGTCCCTGATTTCGGCACTTGATGAGACGGCGACGGAGACCATGGCTGTGCTAGGCGCATGACAGGTGAGGGATTCGGTTTGCCTGACGATCGAGGTGGTGATGGGTTGAGGAAGACGGTGACCCAGTTTGTCTCTCCGGAATGTGCAATGCGGAATTAACGCTATTGATTTGGGGAGAGTATATTCGGCTGATTTTGGGGAATACGAGAAATGGCCAAGATACCCTCATATACATAAAAGAATAGCGCGTGTGATATATTTAACATACCATACCATGTATACAGCAGTCAATTAGGGACGTTTGATCATCAGAATCTAACGAGTGAGATTGGTTCTCAGTTCCCACATAGGGCATGGTTCCCACAAGATCCCACC
>BMAC01000185.1:1361511-1375858 GCA_014905375.1 Phtheirospermum japonicum
TATCAGTAGACGATGTTGTTTTCAATGTTAACCAACACTGAAATCAACATCAAACAGTTTCAGAATAATAAACAACAGTTTTAGAAAACAGATGTTGAGAACGATGTTAACAACATCGAAACCAACATCACACAGAGTTTAAAAACGTGCAACGGAATAAATATTAAAAATCGAACACAGCAATTTAAAATCAGTTCACAAGTAAAAGATACTTGTGAACTTGGGTGTACAAACCCGAAAACTATATTACTTATCTTGTTCACGATCAATACAAAAGATTCAAAGTAATATATGAAAACTACGGTATCAAAAACTATGATACTAAAATACTTGTCGCCTTGAAGGATGATGATCTTATTTGTTGGTTACGCAACTCCAAAGATCCCGTGATTAAAATCGTAGCTTTAAGTCTTGTGTCAAATCTTGTGATGATCTTCTCCGTTGGTTACGCAATTTCGAAGATCTCCTTGATTTGGATCGTTGCCACAAGTCTTTTACTTGCTCGTGTTCTTCTTTGCTCGCGTCGTCTTGCTCTTGCTGCGTCCTTCTCAAAAAAACCGATTGTCAAGATTATCAAAGGTGTGTCCTTTTGCGTCTTTGTCTTGTCTTAAATAGACAAGACTTCTAGAGTCCTAAACTTGGTAAACAAGTTAAACAAGTACTAAACATAAACTAGGAAACTAAATAAAGTCTTAGACACAATCTAGGAAACAAATCTAGAGTCCTAATTTTAGTTCCCTAATATATTTTGGGCCCAAGACAGGAAAATAACAAAATAAGGAAATTCCCATAAATTAATTTCCCAACAATCTCCCCCTTTTGCCTTTCTGGACAAAATAACTAAGACGCATGAAAATGATCAAGAGATTAAATACTCCCCCTAAATTAGAAACTCCCCCTAAATGAAGTAACCATTGTTTAAAACAAACAAAAACGAATCACATTCACAGCAGCGTCTTCAACATTCTTCTCCCCCTTTTTGTTCTGAAAGCAAAAGGACCTCAACAAACGAGTCCCGAAGTACCTGGTGCTGTGCAACCTGGTTATCAAACAAAGTAATCTGGGCTCGGACAACTGGAGCAGAAAAAAAACCATGTTGGTACTGATGTTGGGAATACCAGAACCAACATCGGACATGACACCAGCTCGAAGAGGTGCCTCGGTGCCTAAAGAAGGTAATCAGAGTCTTCTTCACGAAAACAGCAATGGGGATTTGGCGCTCAGCAATCATGCCTCGATTTTGAAACCCCAAGAACAGCTCTTTAGCTTCACTCGTCAAGAACCTCGTGGAGAGTGGTTCCATGTCTTCAATTTCGACGGCTTGAGACGGAGACTCATCAGAGCTAGCAGAGTGGTCGGAGGCAGTTGTTGACATCGGTGCACTGGCAGATGGAATATTATCAGAATCAAAGCTTGGAGAAGAGGCAGGATTGTCTGCATGGGATGTTGGTTTCGATGACACAATACCAGAACCAACATGGGCTGACGTGACAGCTTTGAACTTCATCTTTTCTCTCTTTGGGTGGGATTTTCTTATTATCTAGACGCACAACCTGTTTTTGGAGCTTTGCTGGGTGATGGTGAATTCGACATTCTACAAGAGAATTGGAAACAACCACAACCACAAAATCGAGTGCCGTAGGCAGTAAAATTGAGAGAAAGAAAAAGTAAAAAATCTTAACTTGTCAATTTGGGTAAAGATGACCGAAATAGAGAAGGAAACGGGTAAATAAAGAATAAACTAAAACAATAACCCCCCACTACCAATTTCAAAACCCCAAATCTTCGTTCTCAAAAATAGACACACGATCTCTATACTTAAACAGCCCACTATCTCTTACTTGGAGAATAAAAATCACAAATCCCAACTACAGATTAAAACCGAGATAGGGCTAGATTTTTATAAACCATCACCATAGTTGAACAAAGCCTTTGAAAAGCAATTTTTCACTCACCAAATCAATATCTTTATTACCTGTCCAACCGTTCAATTACAACTCCACTGAAACACGCGTTTAGCAAGATTCAAAACAAGATTAAGAAAATTCAAGATAGACACGAACACAAACAACAGAATGCACAGTAAGAAGGCATCTTCCCAAAGTAAGAATGTCCTAATAGATGCCTAAAAAGATGACCTAAAAAGGTTAAAAAATCACATTATGGTTTTAGTGACTTAATCCGTGTTTCTTTTTATTACTGACAATATTATAACCAACATTGCCTCAGGCGAAGTCAATAAAAACTTACCCCTTAACCCAAGTTAATGACTACGTCAAAATCGCTCAAGAAGGTAAAATTTAAAGATTGGATCAATTTGTATCCAGGTTTTCTTCATCTTTTTAGAGATTTGAAGAGAAATAGCTTATCTTCAGCAATTGCTGTTAACACCTCTTATTTTTGGACCTGGGAGAAAACCAGTTTCTGCGGGCAAGCTCCACAATCACCTAATTGAAGAGGTTAGCCTTTTTGTCATCACTTTTATTACAACACAAGACCTTATCGCACTTTCAACCAGACTCAATGTATTTGGATTATGTATGAAAAGAAAAAGAAAAATGCATGCAAAAATATACAGATGTTGTGATTGATGTTGGTATGGTGTGTCACAACATCACAAACCAACATTGACTCAGACAATGCACATACCGATATCTCTTCTCAAACGAGAGAAGGTCTCGAAATCTAATGCCTTTGTGAAGATGTCAGCAAGCTGATTGTCTGTTTCTATATGTTCAAGGCTAACTATCTTCCTCTCAACCAAGTCTCGAATAAAGTGGTACCTTATGTCAATGTGTTTGATTCAAGAGTGCTAGACCAGATTTTTTGAGATATCAATGGCACCGGAATTATCACAGAGCACAGTCAATATTTTTCTATGTAGACCGTAGTCCTCTATCATTTGGTTCATCCACAATAACTGTGTACAAGCACTTCCATCGAAAGTTAGCAGACACAAAGATTTGGCAATAACTGTGTACAAGCAATATACTCGGCTTTAAGATCATCCTCTACTCGCTTGGGCTTTGTTTTGGCAAGAAACAAAGATTCTCGAATTTGAGAACAGTTAGCAGACAAGCAAACAAACTTTACCATCTCTTTGAAGTTTATTTGTCGCTTTCTTGTAGTTCTTTCATCGAGATCTCCAGTGATTTGGCTCATAGGATGATTCTTCTGAATTCTTGAGGGAATATTTCTCTAATGTAAATCAATAGGTTCAGCTGAATCTTCCACACTTGGATCAGAATCTGATTCTGCGGAGGTTTGAGTTGATGTTGGTTCTGATGTTGTGTTCCCAGAACCAACATTGGTACTAACATAACTCAATTCCCTGGTTTCAGCACCTGCATCTTTGTTTTCAATACCTGCACTTTCATCTACAGAAAGTGTGACACTATCTTGAGGATTTTGATCATAAACCAGATCATCATCCTCGGTAGGTTTAAAACCACTCATCAAATCTTCAAACTTGACATTAACCGACTCAATCATGCAACGCGTTCTAAGATTAAACAATCTATATGCATGACTATTTCGAGAGTATCCCACGAAAACACATTTATCACTCTTTGAGTCAAGTTTTGCAAGATGATTTATTCCATTTAGCACATAACAAATGCACTAAAAATATGAAAACAACTCAAATTTAGCTTTTTGTCCATCAATAATTCATAGGGAGTAACACAAGACCCTGGTCGAAAATACACCCTATTAATTATATGGCATGCAGTGTTCATTGCTTCTTCCCCCAAAAACGTTTAGCAACCCCATTTGAAATAAGCATAGTCCTAGTCATTTCTATGAGAGATCTATTTTTGCGTTCGACTATCCTATTTTGTTGGGGGGTGATGGGTGAAGAAAACTCATGAGTTATACCAACTTTGGAACAATATTTTGAAAAGGATGTATTCTCAAATTCTTTTCCATGATCAGACCTAATCCTACCAATATTCACACCAAATTGCATACACAACCTTTTTGCAAGTTTTTTAAATGTTTCGAAAGCCTCAAATTTTTCTTTTAAAAATTCTACCCAAGTAAAACGAGAAGAATCATCTACTATCACAAGAATATACCTTTTACCACCAAGGCTCTCAACTTCAAGTGGTCCCAAAAGGTCCATATGAAGGAGTTCGAAACAATATGAGGTAGTGAGACTTTATACTATTAGATGTGGCACCCTGACCTCCTTTCCTTTATGGCACGCCTCGCAAAAAGGAACAGTTTTAGTGTTGAGCTTAGGTAGTCCGATCACAGCATCCTTCTTGGCCAGTCCCTCCATCATCTTGTAATTGACATGTCCGAGCTTTTGATGCCACAACTCGGCATCACTCAATTAAGACAGCTTGCAAAACACATCACTATTGATTTTATAACAATTATCTGAGGTCCTCTGACCAATGAGAATACATGCATTGCCTTCATCATAAACTTTGCATCTTTCATAAGTGAACTTGACATTGAAACCACCATCGCACAGTTGACTAATACTTATCAAGTTCGCCGTTAAACCTTTAACCAGCAACACGTTCTCAAGCTTTGCAATACCAGGTACATGAAGTGTTCCTTGGCTAATGATTTGGCCATTTGCACCTCCACCATACTTAATCTTTCCTCCTTGAAACTTGACAATATTCGAGAGGAGATCTTCCGAGCCGGTCATGTGCTTAGAGCATCCACTGTCAAAGTACCAGGCTCCAGGGACGTGGGATTTCAGGGAGGTAAAGATCATGTTGCACTTGATATCATTTTTCTTGACCCAAACCTTTTTGAACCTGGTGTTGATTTTGGTGTTGGTTTTCAGGAAACTAACATTGGATTCAGCAGTCAGCTTCGACCTTTTAAAATGAGTTTGCTTGCCAACAAGCTTCCAGCAGTATGGTCGTATGTGACCTGGTTCACCACAGTGATGACACATGTATTGTATTCGTCTCCTCTTATGGCGTTTGGTCGACTTCACCTTTTGACTTGAAATTGGCTTTTGAACATGCTTGTATCCAATCCCATGTTTCGAAGAATCCGGGATACTCGATTCCATAATTTCATCCAGCTTGGCCTTGACCTTGTTGAGGTTTGTGAGGGTTTCTTGGACCTTCTTCAATTCGGTTTTTACTCGTTCTAGATCATCATCCTTTTTGGTGAGGGATGACTCCAATCGACAATTATATTAAGTTGATCATCCTTTTCCTTAGTCAATTTGTCCACCTCGATTCGAAGATCCTTGACTTTGAGTACTTGTTTTCCCCCAACTAGCATATAATTGTTCATACTCAATGCTCAACTTCTCGTACTCGTCGAGAGATTCATCAACCTCATCGTCATCTTCAATGTACTCTGTAGAAATCAAGCTCTTCTTCCTCAGAGTATCCATAGTACCTAGACAAATAAGGATCAGTACTTAAAAGGTTAAGTAACCCGCTCTAGATGCCAATTGTAAATATTTGAAGGTCTATGGTTTTGAAAATAAGTATCACTAGACGATGTTGTTTTCAATGTTAACCAACACTGAAATCAACATCAAACGGTTTCAGAATAATAAACAGCAGTTTTAGAAAACAGATGTTGAGAACGATGTTAACAACACCGAAACCAACATCACACAGAGTTTAAAAACGTGCAGCGGAATAAATATTAAAAATCAAACACATCAATTTAAAATCAGTTCACAAGTAAAAGATACTTGTGAACTTGGGTGTACAAATCCAAAAACTATATTACTTATCTTGTTCACGATCAATACAAAAGATTCAAAGTAATATATGAAAACTACGGTATCAAAGACTATGATACTAAAATACTTGTCGCCATGAAGGATGATGATCTTCTTTATTGGTTACGCAACTCCAAAGATCCCGTGATTAAAATCGTGGTTTCAAGTCTTGTGGCAAAGCTTGTGATGATCTTCTCCGTTGGTTACACAACTTCGAAGATCTCCTTGATTTGGATCGTTGCCACAAGTCTTTTACTTGCTCGTATTCTTCTTTGCTTGCGTCGTCTTGCTTTTGCTGCGTCCTTCTCAGAAAAACCGTGTGTCAAGATTATCGAAGGTGTGTCCTTTTGCGTCTTTGTCTTGTCTTAAATAGACAAGACTTCTAGAGTCCTAAACTTGGTAAACAAGTTAAACAAGTCCTAAACATAAACTAGGAAACTAAATAAAGTCTTAGACACAATCTAGGAAACAAATCTAGAGTCCTAATTCTAGTTCCCTAATATATTTTGGGTCCAAGAAAGGCAAATAACAAAATAAGGAAATTCCCATAAATTAATTTCCCAACAGGGGGTATGATATTTTGAAAGAAGCACCACGTTTCTCTATATATAACAATATATATTGCATATAAAAAGCAACAATCATGGTTGTTGTTGTGATGTTTTTACTTGTTTTATTTTTCAATTTATTTTATTAGTTTGTATTACTGAATCATGTTGATCTTATTGGGTGTTTCTGGTTGGAAAATCCTAGTTGTTCTAAGGATTGAATATGAGTTTCGGTTTAGGTGATGACCATGGCTGGTGGGTTCGAGCAACAGAGTTTGCAAGCAGTAGTGTTGATTGTAGAATTCGGCTGCCACGGTCAGCGAATTCTAGTTGTTCCTCTACATGAATAGATTGCACATCCTCTCCTATATTCTTTGTGTCGACACAATGCGAGTTCGTTATGTTCATTGGTGACAAAAATGAAACTATGTGCAACTAAATCGAAAAAATGGGCTAATTGCAAAACTACCTCAAAGTTTAGCTTAATTACAAAAAAAAGTCCAATTATCTTCCAAAACTGGAAATAGAGCCCTTGAGGTTTGTATTTGCTTAACAAATACCTCTCTTCAATGTGCAATTCATAAAATATAAACAAACATCAAAGGGCGTAGTAATTTTGAAAAAAGCTGATTTTTTTTCATAATTAAACTCGAGAGTATCTTTTGTAATAAATGAAAAGAAAAGAAAAAACTTTTGACAAAAATAGAAGATGGAAATATGGGCAAATAAATGTGAAAAAAAAATGTGATACTTGCAAAATGAACCTGACTTATTAATAAAAACTAAAAAAATCTAGTTATCTTATAAATTACAAATACCTTCATGTGTTTTGTACTTGCTTAACAAATACCCTCTCTTGAATGTACAATTTAGAAAATAGAAATAATATTAAGAGGGTAATTGTAATTTTAAGAGATAAATGGGTCTTTTTCATAATTAGACTGAATCTCTAGGATATCTTTTGTAATAAATGAAAAAGAAGAGCAAAAACTTTTTTAAAAAGTAGACAAACCCACTTGCTTCAGAGATAATCCCAAAAGTTCAAACTAAAATATTTTCTTGAAGTTGACGACTTCGGAAGTACTCATTTTCACATGAGCATGAGATTGTTCGCAGATGTTGTTTATCATGATATCCCAAACAAATAAAGACAACACAAATAAAGCACCAAACTTGTATATTTATAATACCAAATATGTCTTAATCCATTATTTTTTATAGTTAACTACTCATTTTATATATTTAAACTTGAATTTTCTTATGTAACACAATAGAAATAAAACACTAAACAACCAATTATTTAGCACTATTGACATGATAAATAAGCATTATAGGTATACACAACGTCAGACTTAGCAACGAGTTGTGGTTAAAAAATAGGCTCTTAATGAAACACGTATCATTAGGTTGTCTAATGTGATCAACACCTTCCAAATCTATCGTCACTACAAGAAACATATACTTCAAAACAAAGCAAGCACCAAATAATAAAATATTTAACACCAACGACTAGATCAACTAGCATTAAAATATGCAAAACTCACAAAATAAGAGACAAGCATATAAACATAGTTTTCATGAAAAGCATGGAATTATGTCATAAAAAGCATCAAAAAACTTAATACAAAGAACTTAAAAAAACATTAGTAGCTAACTTATTTGAAAATTATCACAAGTTTATTCAACTAGTTATCATTACCACAAGTTATATATATATATATAATACATAAGCATTCCATGTCGAATAATATAGCATCATCATCACATCACAACACATTCAGCACAGGCTGCTCGACATCCATCGTCCCGCCCTCGCAAATAGTCGAGAAAGTAAGTGTGCCACTAATGTGTTTTGTTCTCAATATACTCAATAATGTATGTCACATGGCTGACCATTGTGCTAGCCAGTCCCATTGCCATCCGAAAAGCTTGCATAACCTAATCGACATGTTAAATGCCTGAGGCAACTGCAATGTTCTATGTCGACTGCAATACCTTCATAATTTCGTTCAACGTCATTAGACTCTGATCTGCCTATTAGCACCAATAAAAACTAGTTTTAGCGCGCACCCACCCACCCACACACACACACACACACACACACACACACACACACACACACACACACACACACACATATATATATATATATATACATACACACACACATACACAGGGGTGGGTTCAAATGGAACCATGTCATTTATATGCGAACCTGCGAACTAGTGCTTTTACTATATACCAGCAGTGCTTTTATTATATAATCACAGTGCTTTATAATCTGATCCATCCATTTAATTAGATCTAAGGCCCATAATTGACCCTAAGTTCACATATAGGAACATGGTTCTCATTTGAACCTAATCCTACACACACACACACACACACACACACACACACACACATATATATATATATATATAAACAAAAAGAAGTGTTTTGGATAAACATATGTTTTTGTCAACGTAACCAATAGCTGTAATATGCACCAGCACATAATAATTTTTGCACCACGTACTACTAATTTTAACATCTTATCAATATTAGCACCACACACCAATAGAAACTAATTTTAGCACATATTCTTTCATATGGTCAAGACCTTGCCAGACAAAGAGGCTGCTTTGGCTCTTGGTAAAAATACTATTGATGTACCCCGTGTCATTATGTACTTGAAGGCCTAAGGTTCATTATTACGTAGATGGACATGATGGAATCTTAAATTAGAAACTGGTTTATTAAAAGTAGCCTACAATTTTTATTTTAGAACCAGTGAACTTTATTTTAGCATGACTGGAATCTAAAATAAGCATCAACGAATATTTTGGCGAGCATATCTATTGTCTACTAGATAGTAAAATTATTAGAGCTATCATCACTCGTAAACAATATTAACATAATATTTATTAGAGATTAGCATACGAAATTAGATAGATTAATTCGTATCCACAAAATTGGATGACATAATTAAATTCAGTGTAACAACAACTATTCAAAATCCTACGACTCACACACTTGCAACTACAACACCTAAAAAAAGTAACAAAGTAATGACATGAAATTTATAAACAAAATTGAGATTGAAGTTCGAATATTTATTGCGGGTTCCACAACTTATAAAATAATAATATAAAAAGATAGTTTTATTTTTGTGCACAAAACTCAAAAATCAAATCCATTACTTATTGAACATAATATAAAAAAGCACCACTATAGTCGAAGTTAGGGATAATGAAACTTACCTTCATTCCTAATTGTAGCGTCCCCCATATGAACAGCTAGAAATAGCCTTTTTATGGGTTGTAGTGGACTAATGTTTGAAATATTCGATGAAGTGGCTGTTTATGGTGGATTTAAACTTTTATTCATGAGGTTTGATTCTATAGAATCACTGTGGATACGGATTGACAATGAATTTCTATGATTTAGGGATCTTTCTATTCTTTAGGAGATGGGATTTTTCTATGATACCCTTCAGGTTTTACATATGAAAATAAGAAACGAGGCATTTAAGAGTATACCTTTCGTACTCCACTCAGATCATACAATCGTGTGGTTGATTAGTTTTCAGTTCTCACGTATGAGATGGTTTCCACATGAACACATCTCTCTCTCTCTCTCTCTCTCTCTCTATATATATATATATATATATATATATATATATATATATAGGGTTGGGTTCAAATGAGAACCCGTCATTATATGTGAACCTAGGGACTCATCTTGACCATTAGATTGGATAATCTTGATGGTTGAGATCATGACATGTCAGCATGGTAATAATATAAAAAAATGCATTAATTAATTAAAAATAGTATTTTGGAATATATCAACATTTACAAAGAGCACTACATTGTTCTTTAGAAAGCACAATTGATTAAGAAAAAAAACACTACGATTGTATACAAAAAGTATCGCAAATTTCGTTTATAAACTACAAATTCAAAAGTTTGAAATGAAACTCAAATCTTCAACAAACCATAACTTTTTCAAATTTTATTCGTTTTGAATGAAATATATATCAAATTAATCACATTCTCAAGATCTACAATTTAAGATACATATTGCATATTTTAAAATGTAAAAAAAATATATATATAATTAAATTAAAAAAAACTGGACTGATTTTAGCACTACAGTACTGTGTAAAAAGCACAATGAACCTGGACATATAATTGCACTGTGGAATATTAGATCTAAGGTCAAGATTAGTCCCTAGGTTCACATATAATGACGGGGTTCTCATTTGAACCCAATCATATATATATATATATATATATATATATATATATATATACCCCTATAGTATTAATTAAATCCCCACTTCCATTTTCTGCTTCCACGTGGAGCATTCTGATTTTTTTTCTCTGTCTCTGTCTTTTCTTTTTAATTTTTTTTCTTTCCACGTGATACGCTAACTTAACCATATAAGTGTGTTTAAATCTTTTATTTTTTTATTTTTTTTTCTTTCCACATAAGTTATCTTCTATCCACACCTATTTCCTATATATCTATGATATTTATCTATTTTTCCTTATATTTCCCGTCCTATTTTTTAGTTGTCTCTCATTTTCTCTCTTCCTATTTTCTTCTCTCACTTTCTCTCTCCTATTATTTTTTTTATTTAAAATTTTAGATATGTCATTTCTCCTATTTTCTTGCCGTCCCTCACTTTCTCTCTTCTATTGTTTTGTATCACAAATTTTATTTATTTAAAATTTAAACTTACCCACCCATGCACATCCAATATTATAAGTGTGTTTAAGTAATGTTTTACACCAATTTTTATTTACGATTTTTAGATATGTTTAAGTAATTTTTTACACTAATTCTTTGATTTATATTATGTTATTGACCTGATCGATGTTTCCATATAAATAGAAAATAATTTTGTTTTCTATATAAATAGAAATACTAATTCTTTGATAATTTTTTTTCATTTATATTATTTGATCTAACTATACTGATCAATTTGTCGACTTGTTTCTAGATATTATTACAAAATTTTATCATTTTATTATATATCATCATAAAGTTCTATATTAATTTTTGTTTTCTATTGTATTTTATAAATTATAATTTTTGACTGATACCTTTATACTTTATTTGCTGAGATTACATATTAAGTTATATTTCGAGAAAAAATAATTATTTTATATTAAAAATAACTCAAAAAAAATATATAATTTGTTGAGATTCCATATTAAGTTATATTTCGAAATTTTTTTTATTTTATATTAAAAATAACTCACAGAAAATATATAATTATTTTAAATATTAAAATAACATGTTTAAATAGCCCACGTAATACATAATGCTATATACACTAAGCGATGTTGGGATCAAAAAGTAACGCGCTTTGCGTGATACGCGTTTTAAACACTGGTTTTTACCTATGATAATATCTATCTTGTTTATCTTCTTAAAAATCTTTCCTTATCATTCTTCTCTTCATTCTTAAATGTACCCAGATTTGACATATAAACTTTGGTTGTGATTTCTAATTGTAATTCTTTATTCATGATCGATTTGTGTGTATGATTGAACTGAGATGTCAAATGGAGTTTTATAAGCTATCGAAAATGAGTTGTAATGATTGTTCAACCTTTCGCATAGGCAAATGGTACTCTTCCTCATTATTTGTATTTTGTTTTTTAGTCATGATTATAAATGAAATAAACTTCCGATTCTTTTTTATATAAATTATTTTTTGCATGTGGTTTTTTGTTTTGACGAGATTTTCTAAAATCTTGAAAATGCATGATTATTGTGTGTAATTTATAGTTTATTCCGTAGACCTTAAATAATTGTTCAAATAAAATTGATCTTTATTTTTATAATCATAATGGTGCGTAATTCAATTTTTAAAATTTTTCATTCTGCATTTGTCCCCATTATACTTTCCACCAGATTATAGTGCTTATTTAAATTCTTATCACGTGCCGATTTCTTGTTTCACAGATTAGCTACATAATTTTGAAGGCGGAGCATATATTATTTAATTTATTAATATTATTTATAAGATGAAAATGCATAATATTTGAGATTTTTGGGATTATTTCAATGGATCTCATATTGTATTCTGATATGATATTACGAGATGCTCTATGCTTTCAACTTTGTTCTTTTTTTAACTTATTTCAAATATGTGGAGTTTTCTTTATTATTTGCAAAATGTGATTTCATTTTGAGTAAAACTTGATGTATATTTTTATCAAATCTAACATATCCTCATCCTTATTTTTTATTAATATCTTTCACATATAGTTTTAGAAAAAAGTCTATATACTTCTCTATTTGATTTTATTTTTCACAATAAAATATTTGTCTTTTTGAAATATTATTTGGTGTAGTATTAAAATTATATTTTATTACATTAACATTATATAAGTATAACAGATAAATATTCAATTTCGTCTATATCACCAATTTTTCGAAATTGTCAGCTTTATGCTTCAATGTCAAGAGTAAAAGTGAAAAATGATTGAAAACACTTTATTATGACAAAGACGATAGATATGTAAATAGAGTTAATAAGTTATTTTATAAAAAAAATTGCGATGGGTAAATTAAATAATATATCTTTATTTATTATTATTTATTCATTCTTAAAATTTATGTATTTTTAATACACTCAATATTGTAATATATGTATATGTACACATGTTATATATATACCCGTGTGTTAACACGGGTATTACGATAGAATATATATATATATATATATATATATATATATATATATATATATATATATATATATATAATCTTGATATTAACAAATTGATTTAATGTATCATTAGTAATGTGTAAGGGTGAGCAATACTGCGGTTTGGTTCAAAACCGCATTGAACCGCAAAAATAAAAAATTGTAAATATGTAAAGTTTAAAAATGAAACCGAACCCTACTCTTTGGATTACTCTTTCAATCTGCAAGATTAAATGACAAGCCCATACAGAAGGTGAACATTGAGGGACGGTTTGTGAAGAGGCGATAAGAAGTAAGAAGTCAAGAAATCCGACTCTAATGAGTTGGAAGGGCAGTTAAAACCATGTTTAAAATTGAGTCAAATAGGCATCCTAAAATCATGCTAAAGCAAGAGGCCGYCTAAGGTAATGAAATTCAACATTGGACATGGTACAGAAGTGATCACGAGAAAGAGCAGGCTACGAGCAGGGAAACCTTGCGTTTGCTTTGTTTGCGCAGGCTACGTTTGAGKTTTTTAGATGGTAAATCAGGGAAATCACTTTCATTGGGACAGAACCCAGTAGTAAGGGCATTAGCGAAGGTATGATTCACATCTCTAGAGTTCTCTATAGTTACATTAGAATAGCGATCTTTGCCCCGCTAGATATGCTAGTTTGATTTCTTGCTTGTAAGGATTATATAGGTTATATTCTAGGTATGCTTGAAAGTCCAAGAGTCCTATTCTTCTTTGACTTTTTTGTCCTATAGTGGGATTGAATAAAGAGAGTCAAAACTACAGTACAAGGAAGAACTATAAGGACGTCAGCGATTGTTTCACCTTTAAATATATTGACCGCTAGAAACCGCTCCTTCCGCCTGAGAATATCCCAATCTACTATACAAAAACACATTTGAAAGACCACCGAGGGTTTTCCAGTGGAGACCTCTCCGACGACTAAGTCAGTAAGCATTTTTTGGTCGGAATAATCTAAAGCAAGAGAAAGTAAACTTAGAAAGTCATACCTCCCTCAGCCTTGAGCCTGAGGTATAAATAGTTTTCGCCCAGTGGGGACCTCTTCCGGGATCTCAGTAACAGAAAACCCATGAATCTGGGGCCGTTACATGGGCTGACCTGATCTGGAAGCTTCCTTCCAGCGCATAGGTCAGCTCTGCCCTCTGGGGCCCTTCTCCGGAGTCTCAGGCCTTGTTAGAGGAGGGCTTCCCTATTAAAAAAATGGACGCCAGCCCGAGCTGCCAAATAAAAGAAGCCAGAGGATGAACTCTTCGCCTGGAAAAGGGAAAAGAATAGTTGGGTGGTAGGAATAATTCTCGAAAACTGGGCAGCCAGGTGGAATCCTATCATTATCCTGAAAGCATTCGACACAAACTGATGTACCGGAA
>BMAC01000185.1:1376670-1391210 GCA_014905375.1 Phtheirospermum japonicum
TTCCGGTACATCAGTTTGTGTCGAATGCTTTCAGGATAATGATAGGATTCCACCTGGCTGCCCAGTTTTCGAGAATTATTCCTACCACCCAACTATTCTTTTCCCTTTTCCAGGCGAAGAGTTCATCCTCTGGCTTCTTTTATTTGGCAGCTCGGGCTGGCGTCCTTTTTTTAATAGGGAAGCCCTCCTCTAACAAGGCCTGGCATAAGAGATTCTTCTTTGTTCGCTGTTCGAGAGATTGGGGCTTTTCTCCTCTGAGCATTAACCACCACCCCCCCCCCCCCCCTCAATCCTCCTTATCCAGAGCTGACCACCCGACCCACTAGGAAAGGACCCTTCACGCCCTGAACCAAAACGTTTTCCACTTAACCAAGCTTCTCTCCCCCAAAGTCTTGAGCTTCTTCAATTCCCAACAAGGGAATGGCCCTTTGCCTGACGAGATCGGTATATCTATGAAACGAGGACACCTCTTTCCTTCCTTTTAATATTTACAAGATCTGGTAATTTTTCTTATCCCTGTGTACCACTTGCCTGACCTCTTTGCCTTTTCCTTTTATCAACGATGATGCAAAATAAAATGGCCCCTCTTCTTCAGGGAGCTACCCCAGGCACGGGGAAGAGTCCTCTTGGTGATTCTTCCAGAGCTGCTAATGTCGAGGAGCCTACATACCCCCAGACATGGGGTGACAATCGAGCTGCTCGACCAGAGAGAACTATCCTTTCAGAGAGGGCGCCCGCCCAGACGGTAGATTTGGAGTCCCATTGTGATTCCGAGGGTGAGCCAGGGCTGGTCACCCGGAAATGAGCCCGCTCTGGCAAGGAAGCTGCTATGACTGGGGCTAGGATATCTACGCCCAACCAGACCTTCTTCCTCGGGTCGTCTGTCCTAGAATGTTCTGGGACCGTGGCTGCTCAGTTTGTCAAGGGCCACTGCCCCTCTTCTGACAGGCGGGTCTTGGACAAAATGACCGACTCAGAGCTGATTGAGTCCTACTGCCTAGATGAGGCCAGGGTTAGCCCTCGACCCTTTTTCTCCTTACTCATTATCATCCCTTCCCTCTTACTCATTATTATTACCTCGATCATTTCTCATTTTATAGGCTTTGGTCAAGAGGGCAGTTCTGATAGCCCGAGCTAAGGGCTCCTTGATGAACGCCAATCTGGCCAAGGAGCACGCGACTCTGAAAAAGAGAGAACAGAGGTTAGTGTCTCGTTCGAGGGAGAGGAATTCTGAGCTGAAGGAAACTCAGACGGGCTTGAAGGAGGCTCAAGCCGAGCTGAAGGTGACGCGGGTGGAGCTACATCAATCCCAAGAGCAAGTGCAGCGTGTTCGAGATGAAGCAACCATACAAGCGGCATTGGGCAAGGAGCTGGCTGCGGAGGCCCGGATTGCTGGCCGGGCTGAAGGTGAAGCCCAGGGGCGTGCCGACTTCTTGAGCTCAGAGGAGGGATAGAGGCTCGTCCAAATGACTAGGGAGGTGACCCGGAAAGCCCTTCTGGGCTCCATGGAGGTTTACGAAATCCTTCTTCATGAGGCCCAGGTCTATTACAACTTTGGCTTGGATGCTCAGGATAAGTGGTCAACGGAGAACCCTACCATTCCCTTCAACCACCTAAATCCCCTAAAGACTCCTCTAGAGCCTACCAGCTTCTCGTATGTCAAGGAGGATGATCAGCTCCATCAGCTTGGAGCTCCGGAGTTCGTCGCTCACATCCGCCAGCTATTCCTGGAATCCTCCCCCTCCCCCCCCCCCGAACAGTCGCTGACCCTGGACCTAGCAGCGACGTATGCTAACCTATATGGACTTCAAGGGAGTACTCAGTTTGAGCGGGACTTTGAATAGGGCGCCAGAGCAGGCGAGCAAGTTGAGGAAGAGCTGAATACCGAGGACTACGATAATGTAGATTAGATGGATTTCGTTGCTTTTTGAAACAACTTTTATTTACTCTTGAGCAATTTGTCATTTTGTAAATTTAGGGTTTCCTGGTTTTAAGGAAACCCTAGTGCTATTCTGTTAGGCATCACGTGCCTGCGTCCTTTTATATATACGTGTTCCTTCCTTATGCATTTTCCCAACTTATGCATTTTATTATGGCTTCGTCTTCTTCCTTACTTGGAGAAATTGATGTTGTAAAGAGAAAAAACCTCTCGCTTTTCGCTGAGAATTTCAAACTCTCTGACAAGCTCTCCGTTCTCTGGGAGAAATTTCCCCAAGTGTGCCAGCTTCTGGAAAGGAAGAGGTAGAAAAAACATTATTACAAACGTGAATGGGCTGAGCTCCGCCAACTCAACCGCCAACTGGAGGAAGAAAAGGCCGATCTAGCTAAATCGGTATGTCAGCTGACCACTGCTGCTATCGAGGCCCATGCTATTTAGGGGCGAGCAGATAGGTATCGTCAGCGCCTCCATGAAACCGAGCGCGAGCTGTGGCGTATTCGCCGGATTCTGGCTTCCCATGGATGATTTTATTTTCTGTACTTGATGTATTTCCCAGATTTCTGTTGTTTTCACGAGCATTCATTTCTCTGTTTTTCGCACTTTCAATTAAACCTGCCAGTTTTTACTGTAAAAAGTGGATAAGTTTTTCCATTTATGCAATTCTGGCCTTGTTTTTTAGTGACTGAATTTTTCTGGGCGAGACACCATTGTTGATAGTTAAACTTGGCTCCTCAGGGTAGCCTTTAGCCATTCTCGGCTGTATTGACAATTAGGTCAGGAAAATTGGGGCATCCGCCTGTAGCCAATTCTAGCTTCACTGACAATCAGGTCAAGAAGATTGGGGCATTCGCCCTTAGCCAATCCTGGCTTCACTGACAATCAGGTTAGGAAAATAGGATCATCCGCCCTTAGCCAACCCTGGCTTCAATGACAATCAGGTCAGGAAAATCGGGCCCACAACCCTTAGCCAATATGGCTGTACTGACAATCAGGTCAGTAAAATTGGGGCATCGGCCCTTAGCCAATCCTGGCTTCACTGACAATCAGGTCAGAAAAATTGGGGCATCCGCCCTTAGACAATCTGGCTGCACTAACAATCATGTCAGGAAAATTGGGGCATCCGCCCTTAGTCAATCCTGGCTTCACTGACAATCAGGTCAGGAAAATTGGGGCATCTGCCTTTAGCCAATCCTGGCTTCACTGACAATCAGGTCAGGAAAATTGGGGCATCCGCCCTTAGCCAGTCTTGGCTGCACTGACAATCAGGTCAGGAAAATTGGGGCATCCGCCCTTAGCCAATCCTGGCCTTTAACTGACAATCAGGTCAGGAAAATTGGGGCATCCGCCCTTAGCCAATCTTGTCTTCACTGACACTCATTCGGTTGGCTCGCAATAAGAATAAACTCAAATTATCATTAAATAAGTTTTGCCAAATAATTCTTACACATAGAATTTTCGTAAATTTGATATGTTCCACGCTCGGGGTATCTCAGCCCCATCCATCTGTTCTAGCTTATAAGCTCCACCTGCCAAAACCTTTGTGACTCGGAAGGGTCCTTGCCACGTGGCATCCAACTTTCCCTTAGTTTTTCCCAGGTCAGCTTTTCGTAGGACCAGGTCTCCTACTTGGAAATATCTCCTCCGAACTATTTTGTTATATGATGCCCGAACCCATCCTCGTATGTGTTCCATCCTAATTGTCGCCCGATCTCTTTTTTCTTCGATTAAATCCAGCGCGTCCTGTACTAATGCATTATTTTGACTCTCGTGAAAATTTTGTATTATGTGGGTTTCAAGGCTGATTTCTGCAGGGATAACGGCATCGTTGCCATACACTAGGCTAAAGGGGGTTTCGTCCGTGATTTCTTTAGGATTAGTATGGTAAGCCCAAAGGATCGAACCGAGCTTTTCCACCCATTTACCCCCCGACTTCTCCAAGCGTGTTTTGATTCCCTGCACGAGAATGCGGTTGGTTACTTCAACCTTACCATTTTCTTGCGGGTGGTAGACAGAGGTGAAGTGTTGAACAATTTTCATTTTAGCACACCAAGCTCTGATTTTGGCACCCACGAATTGGGTACCGTTATCTGAGACCATGACCCTTGGAATGCCGAACCGGCATACAATGTTTTTCCAAATGAAACCCATTACCGCGTCCTCGGTGATTTTCGCCAGAGCCTCGGCCTCTACCCATTTACTAAAGTAGCCAATAGCCACAATCAGGAATTTCTTCTGGGCTGGAGCCGTGGGAAACGGTCCGACTAGGTCTATCCCCCATTTCGCGAAGGGGCAGGGAGAGCTCATTGTCATGAGCTCCTCTGTTGGCCGGTGGGTTAAGGGGGACATCCTTTGGCATTTTTCGCACTTTTTAACAAATCCCTCAGCCTCTTTCCATAACAACGGCCAAAAATAGCCAGCACTCATTATCTTACTGGCCAGGGTCCTTGCTCCCATGTGATTGCCGCAGCAGCCCTCATGTATCTCTCTAAGAAGGTGGGTACCTTCCTGCTGTCTTATTCATCCCAAGAGGGGCTGTCCGAACCCTCTTCTGAACAACTCTCCCTTTATGGTGCAAAATCAGGCCGACCTGATTCGTAGCTTATTTGCCTCTCCTTTATTACCTGGCAATTCTCCCTTTTCTAAGTACTCTTTAAGAGGAGTGCGCCAATCCTGCTCATCCTCCTCCACCGCGCTGACTTCATCCTCTCCGTATTCCCGGTGAGCCATTAATAGGGTGATCACCCTTTCTTGTCAATCCTCGGCAGAGATAGCTACCTTAGCTAGGTAATCAGCCCGAGTATTTTATTCTCTAGGAACTTGATGGACCACTAAAGCGCGCATATTACTGGCCAATTCACGAAATTGAGTCAAATATCTCTGCAGATGTTCTTCTCTAGTTTTGAATTCCCCATTTATTTGTTTACATATTAGCAGCGAGTCTACGCGTGCGCATACTTGGTCTGCTCCCAAATCTCTTGCCATCCGGACTCCTCTCAACAAGGCTTCATACTCTGCAGCATTATTGGAAAGAGGGTAATTCATACGCATTGCATACTCTATAGTGACCCCTTCTGGGTCTATTAACACGACCCCTGCGCCACAGCCGAGGTTGCTAACAGAGCCGTTGGTGTAGATTGTCCATTCATTCACCTCCTTGAGTGAGCTGGTCATCTCCTACATGAAGTCTGCCAATGCTTGATCCTTAATTGTCGTTCGCAGTTCAAAGTTGACGTCAAACTCACTGAGCTCAATTATCCACTTCACCAAGCATCCCGAGGCCTCCGGCTTATCTATGACTACTTTCAAAGGCAAGTTAGTCCTGACCACAACACTGTGTGAGAGGAAATAAGGGCGGAGCTTACGAGCTATCCCGACCAGAGCTAGCATGGCTCGCTCCAGCTCTACGTATCGTAGCTCAGCATCATGCAATATCTTGCTCCAATAGTATACTGGCCTCTGCACCTTTCCTTCGTCCCTGATCAGGATCGTGCTAATAACTTGCTTTCCCACAGATAAATACAAGATCAAGGGCTCCCCCTAAATAGGTTTGGTAAGCAATGACATCCCGACCAGATACTCCTTCAACTTTTGAAATTCGTCCTAGCATTTCTCGTCCCACTGAAATGGAGCCCTTTTCCGTAAAGCCTGAAAAAATGGCAATCTTTTTTCGGCCGATCGCGAGACAAACCTGCTCAGGGCTGCTATTCGCCCGGCTAAGCATTGCATTTCCTTAACATTTTTCGGAGGCTGCATGTTCGTAATAGCCTTGACCTTCTCTGGATTTGCTTCTATCCCCTTTTCCGTGACCATGTAACCCAGCCTTTACCCCAAACATACATTTTTTGGGATTGAGTTTCATTTTATATCTCCTTAGGGTATCAAAGGTTTCCCTCAAGTCATCCACGTGTGAAGTCTCTTTGACGCTCTTGACCAGCAAATCATCCACATAGACTTCCAAATTTCGCCCGAGCTGGCCTTTAAACATCTTGTCTACTGGCTGTTGGTATGTGGCGCCTGCGTTCTTAAGCCCGAATGGCATGACCACGTAGCAATAGGTCTCTTTTGGAGTTATGAAACTGACCCGCTTCTGATCATCCTTGGCTAACCTAATCTGGTGATACCCCTGCGAGGCATCAATCATAATCAGGAGTTCACAACCTGATGTGGAATTGACCAGTTGGTCTATTCTCGGAAGTAGGTAGTGATCTTTGGGGCAATCCTTGTTAAAGTCACGGAAGTCTATGCACATCCGCCAGTCTTTTTCCGTTTTCGGTACCAGGACTGCGCTAGAGAGCCATTTGGGGAACTGTATCTCCCGTATATGCCCAGCTTTCAATAGTTTATCCACCTCTCCCTCAATAATGGCCTCCTTCTCGGGCCCAAAGTTACGCTTTCTTTGCTTTATTGGTTTTATCATCGTGCTGATGTTGAGGTGGTGCTCGGCTACCGCTGGGTCTATCCCGACAAGGTCTTGGGGAGACCAGGAAAAATGTCTGCACTATTTCGCAGCAAGGCAACCAAATCTACTAATACCTCGGGGCTGAGGGTTGTCCCAACACGAAGAATCTGATAATTATCCCCTGGAACTACTTCTACGGCCATTAGATTCTCCTCTTTCTGGGTCAGCGTAGGTCTGTCTTCTTCTGTTCGCGCTCTCTTGGTCTGTCTTTCTTCCTCATTCCTCCGAATGCTTTCCACGTACATCTGGCGTGATGCGTACGGGTCTCCTCGAACCTCGCCCACTCCATCCTGAGTTGGGAATTTCAACTTCATGTGGTAAACCGAAATTACTGTCTATAATCGGCTTAGGGATGGCCTTCCCAACATAACATTATAAGAAGAGGCCGCATCCACCACTAAGAATCGGACTGTCCTGGTCTGTCAGAACGGCTCTTCCCCCAATGTGACCAAGAGGTTTACCGCACCCAGAGGTTTCAACGCTCCTCCTGCAAATCCCACTAGCGAGGTCGTGACTTCCTCTAATTCCATATCCAAATTCATCTTCCTGAAGCAGTCACAAAACATGATGTCCGCCGAACTTCCCATATCGACAAAGATCCGTCGGACATTATAGTTAGCGATGGTAGCTGTTATGACTAGAGCGTCCATATGTGGAGCTAAGATGCAGTTATCATCCTCGGATCCAAAGCAAATGTTCGAACTCGGTGCCATTTGCCCTACCTCACGAGTCCTTTTAGCCAGATCTTTCGATGCCCGCACATAATTGTTTTGGGTCCGCTTAGAATGTTCATCCCATTCTCCACCTGTGATCATTAGGATTTCACCTCGTACGGCCTGAGCTTGCTCACTCCGTCTCCCACTGTTTCGTCCGTTATCCTGCTCATGCTTATTCCTTGGGGCCGGTCTCGCTTGCGAGAGTCAGATCTGGGATCCTCCCTTCTCATCTGTACATATTTCTTGAGGTGCCCTGCCTGCACCAGCCTTTCTATCTCGTCTTTGAGGTGGGTGCACTGATCTGTATCATGACCGTACTCATTATGATAACGGCAAAATCTGTCGGATCGCTCTTTCCTTGGCTTCTGGGAATAAGTTCTGGGCCATTTGAGATCAGGATGTCGCTCGATTGCTTGCAAATTCTCCCCCTGAGGTGTATCCAGGGGTGTGTACCTATTAAAATGGGGTCGTCCTCCAACTAGGTCGGTTCTGGGTTTCTTCGTCGGAGTCATTTCCTTCCTATCAGGTCGTTCCCTTCTTTTTTCTCCATCCTCTTTGATTCTCAATGCCTCCTCCAGATGAATGTACTTCTCTGCTCGTTCCAAGAGCTCTCCGAATTTCAGCGCTGGCTTTACGACCAGCGACTGAAAAAATTCCCCTCTCCTGAGCCCCTGAGCTAGTGCATTGACCAGGAGCTCCTCAGATGCTGATGGCACTTCGAGTTTTGCGTCTTTGAATCGTTTGATATATGTGTGTAAATTTTCATTTTCCCTCTCAGGCTGAATAATTCCAGTGGCATTTTCTGGTACTTTCGACAGCTGGTAAATCGATGTAGGAATGCCGAGCTGAATTCGTCAAAATTGCTTATAGAGCGTGGAGGAAACTGGCTGAACCATAGCTGGGCCGACTTTGTAAAGGTCGTCGGGAAGACTCGACACATGACCGCGTCTGAGAATTTATGCAAAGTCGCCGCGATCTTAAATCGGCTCAGGTGGTCCCACGGGTTCGTTGTTCCGTTGTATTCATAACCCATGGACCGGTAAGAGGCCGGTACGTCATCCCGCATAACTGCCTCCGTAAACGGTGTACCCCTCCGCGCGGCACTGCACCCGTGCTCGCCATCTTCCTTTTAAACTCCCTGACCTCTTTCTGCAGGTTTTGCATCTGCTCAGTGAGGTCTGAGTTGGTTTTGCTCGATGTTTCACTTTAAGAGGCAGAGAAACTCTCCTCCTCCTCTGGAAAGGGGGTTCTAACCGTGCGCTGTTGCTCGTGGTGGTTCCGTCTCCGGCGGCAGAACTGATTTGGGAGGAGGTGTTGAAAATTCGGCAAACTTTCTATCTATGGCCACTTCCACCGCTTTGCCGATGAGATCTGATAGCTGTCTGAGGAAGGAGTCGTTCAGCAATCCGCCGTCGGTTTGTGTGACTCCACTGGGAGGAGGCCGCGTTGTGCCTCGTCTGGCCGCCGCTGAAGGTTCCGCTGCTGCTGGCACGCCTGTTGGTGTAGCAGAGCTTGGCGTACCGCCTAACTCCGCCACCAAACTTCGTCGAAGCCCATCCGATGCCATGATTTATCTCACGCCTTAGCCCTTGATGTCCCACAGACGGCGCCAATTGTTTCACCTTTAAATATACTGACCGCTAAGAAACTGCTCCTTCCGCCTGAGAATATCCCGACCTGCTATACAAAAACACGTTAGAAAGGAACACCAGGGGTTTTCCGGTAGATACCTCTCTGACGCCTAAGTCAGTAAGCGTTTTTGGTCGGAATAATATAAAGCAAGAGAAAGTAAACTTAGAAAGTCATACCTCCCTCAGCCTTGAGGCTGATATATATATAGTTTTCGCCCAGTGGGGACCTCTTTCGGGATCTCGGTAACAGAAAACCCGCAAATTTGGGGCCGTTACATGAGCTGACCTGACCTGGAAGCTTCCTTCCAGCGCATAGGTCAGCTCTGCCCCCCTGGGGCCCCTCTCTGGAATCTCGGAAACAAATCCCGTGAATCTGGGGCCGTTACATGGGCTGACCTGACCTGGAAGCTTCCCTCCAGCGCACATGTCAGCTCTGCCCCACAGGGGTCTTCTCTATCCCATCCTGACTTTCTTAAATCCTTTATCAGGGCCCTAACTAAGGCCAGGACAGTCCTAGTCAGGTTGTGCTCCTCAATTCTGCTCTCCTCATGCCATGTATTTCAGCTTGCACCAGCCACTCCCTGATCAGGTCATGTGGTCAGAATCCGCCAACTCAGGCCGTCAGTTCAGGTCATCCCAATCAAGGCCTTTCTCAGGTCCAGCGTAATCAGGTCAGACCAGCGATTCTGTTAGCAGATGAATTCTCAAGAGTTCCCTTTTCGTTAAAAGAAACGAGCTGAACTGAGTCAACCTTTTGTGGTTTGGTGAATTGGTTTCGTATGAATTATTTTTTAAATAAAAATTTATATATGTGTGTGTGATTAGGATCAAATGGGAACCCATCCACCGATAACCAATCTCACCTATAAGATTAGATGAAATGGAGAGCTAAGATGATGCATAATGATATAATTAAGTTAATTATTAAGGGTTTCGATGTAATGGCCATACACATCCTTTTAATCCCACTATTCCATCACAATTGATTGAGATATTCTTAATATCATGCAAAAGAAATATTCCTAATCTCAATCAAAATATCTTTGCATATATTGTCACCGTCTCGATACAAAAAACTTCATCGAACAAAAGAAAATAAATCCCTGATATAAAATCAGAAAAAGGAATGTAGAGATATTTGTGATATCATCTTCATTGTCTCAACCAGATCTATGGATATTATTGAGTCATATCCATGTATCCAGAGGTTATCATGGTGTTCATATATTCAAAATCTCGAACAAGAAAAAAGCGACAAGATGGCGTTTTCTTGTATTTTTTGATATACATGTTTTTTTTTTTCCTTGATATCATCTTAATTGTCCTTTAATTATATTCTTTAGTAAGATATAAAAAATGTGTATGTTATAAATCGTCACTTCTTTTAGTCCTTTAATTATAAATTATCATCATAGAAGTAATATTTTAAATCTTGTTTGTTGCTGGGTAGACACAACCTTTGTTATGTAGCAAAGAAATACTTGTTGACCTTCGACTTGGCTCCATAAAAAGATCACTTGATGGTATTGGTTTGGGTTTTCGAGGATTCAAGAATAAGAAAATACCTTCGTGATTTGGATTGGAGATTGAGTTTGAGTCTCAAGATTTGAGCTTGAGTTTCGATATTGGTGGCCATGGTGATACGTTATATTGATAGCATTGCACGAGTGTATAACTAGCATTATATAATTTAAAATTTAGCATTGTTAATGTGTTTTATTTTATTTTACTTATTACATAGATATCATGGCTTGTTGGGATTGCAATGATGTTTTTTACTCTTTTGTATTCTATCAAATTATGGAAGCACGTTGAATTAGATGTCAGGTATGTTTTACGCTCGTTGAAGAATCAAAAATACTATAGTTGCATTGTTCACAAAGTTGTATATTATAACCGGCGAGTGTAATTCAATTGTACGAAAGAAATTATGAATACGTATATGAAGCAATCAGTGAGTGTAATTCGATTGTATGATAGAAATTATGAATATGTATATGAAGTAATGAGTTATTAATGTAAAATAAATGGGCAATCTGGTTTTCCAAAGGACATGAACAAAGGATTTTAACAAGATTTGACTTTTGTCTTTGGTATTAGACAAGTTTTATTTTTTTTTTGGAAATTTTCAAATAGAACTCCTTTCCTTTGTTAATTAGTCCTCCATTTAATTTTAAGTCAAATATTACTTTTTTTTTTGCAAAATAATTCAAAATTGTGATATGAATATAACACAATACCCTTACTATTAAAATAAATAACAATAATAATAATAATAATAATAATAATAATAATAATAATAATAATAAAATGGGGCCACCTGCCGCCTGCCGCCGCCGCCGTCCGGCCGTCGGAAAATTTTTCGACTAGATTTTTTTTTTGCCCATCAAATATAAAGTTAGCCTCCGGCCATAAAATTTTCCGGCCTCTGAAATTTTTTTTCGATCACATTTTCTTTTCCTGGTCATCTGAAAATATTTTCCGACCACCGAATATTTTTCCGGCCAACGGAATATTTCTCGGCTTCCAGAATTTATTTTCGACTTTTTTTTTTCCTACCCAAAATTTCTTACTGTATGTCTGAATTTCTTACTACATGTCCATGGAGTCAGTGCATTCATCTTTTTCTTCAACCCAAATATTTTTCTTACTGTATGTCTGTATTTTTTACTATATGTATGTATTTTTACTATATATGCAAATATTTCTTACTATATGTCCAAACATTTTTTACTTAATATCCAAAAAATAATTCCGGTCACCAAAAATATTTCTTACTATATGTCCGAATTTCTTACTATATGTAACAAATTTTTTATTTAATGTCCAAAAATTCATACTTGATGACAAAAAGTATTTTATTTGATTGCAAAAGTTTCTTGCTTTGATGTGCAAATATTGTCATGTATTTTTCTTTACTTATTACACACTTTATTATTTTTTTTTACTTATTACACACTTTTGTTTTGCCAAAAAAATAGAAAAAAAATCTTGCTTAATAGCAAATTATTATTATGTATTTTTTTATTTAATATAAATTATATATTATTTTATAGTAAATTTTCATACTTTATGTTCAAAAAACTAATAAAGTTTCTTACTTTATATCCTTTAAAGTAAGAAAGTTTGTTATTTTATATTCGAAAAGTAGAAAAAGTTCTTATTTTATAGTGAAATCTCTTAATTTATTTTCTAAAATAAATATATTTTTAATTTATGTTCAAAAATAAAAAGAAAAAATCTTACTTTATAGTGAAAATCTCATATTTTATGTATGAAAAAATAAAAAAATTTCTTATTAAAAATCTCTTACTTTAAAGTTAGATTTATAACTTTATATTTGTTAGGCAAAAAAAAAAAAAAAAAATCTCGCCGAAAAATTTTCCGACGGCCGGACGGCGGCAGGCGGCAGGCGGTGGCGGCGGCGGTGGGGTGGCCGCGGGAGGTGGGGGTGTATTGTTTATTGATATTATTATTATTATATTATTATTATTAGGGGTAACCTTGTAATTGGACTATTTGAAATTTTGTATAATTAGTCATTGTATTTGACAAAAGTATTTTTTCCTACGTAGTATTTGGCAATTGCCTCTATTTTTTGAGTTTTGCATTTAGGGTGTCAGTTGGATTTTTTGAGTTTTGTTATATAGGGTCGGGGAGAAGTAATCGACTTTGTATATTGCTATTAAGTAACAACATACACTGGATACAAAGCATTGTATTAATATGAAGATAGCATTGTAAGACACTTAAACCAACAATGCAAACTTAACGATACAAATTCAGATTGAAATAGACATAAATGTCTTCGCGAGAATTATTGTTCCATACAAAATTTTAATATCGTTCTTCAGTTATTCTGGTTGATGAGAAAATTCTCTACTACATTTATTTGACCATCCTCACAGGAGCTCGGGTTATGCAGGAAGGCTCGCCTCTAAATTGTTGTGTTGTTGATGTTGTCGGTAAAATATTTGGATAGCTCGTATACATGTCATTGGGTTGACACTGTTATTCCTCAAGTTAGTTTTCAAGTATTCATATCATTCTCCTATGTAAGCCATATGCCGCATCACGTAGATTCCACAATACTTTTTTTCTAGTTTTTCACGAGACAAACATAAATTAGCAATTCTTTCCACTACAAAAAATAATATTTTATCGAGGGGAACACATAGGGAAATATTGTCCTCAAAAATTTTAAAGTCATTACCGAAGGAATTATAGAAGGTTAGTACCTTTGGTAATACTCCCTTCGATAAATTTTTCGAAAATACAGCGTCAATGTTTGCTACCATTATTATCGAAGGTAATACCTAAGGATTTCCTAGATTAAATTTACTGAAGGCATTTACCCCTCGGAAAACCCGAGGGGAGCATATTCCCCTCGGAAAACTCCCGAATGGAACTAAATCCCCTCAAAAACTCCTGAAGGGAAATAGATCCCTTCGGGAATTTTCGAGGGGAATTGCTCCCTTTGGTTTCTTTGAAATTTAGTAAGAATTCAAAGAAAATAGAAAAAAATACAAAAAGTATAAAAATAAATCACATCTTATCATTTTAGGCACGTGGGGTGGTTTTGACCCGGTTTCGCTAGAAAAATATTACCGAGCATGTGCGTAATCACATGTGTCGTGTAACTCGACCAACATTAACCAATATACGATCGATCGATCAACATGTTAAGTTAGAAACGCAAAGCAACGAAGCATAGTAATATTTTGAAGGTGCCACGAGGTGTATTCGTTATTTTAGAACCACGAGAATTGGTAATTGATTGTTAAACATGCATTTTCTATTTTTTTTTTTGAAATAAAAAAAAATAAAAAAAGAAAAGAAACACAAAAATTGTAAAAATAAACCATATCCTATCATTTAGGCACGTGGGGTGGTTTTGACCCGGTTTCGCTAGAAAAATACCACCGAGCATGGGCATATTTAAACGTGTTGTATAATCCGACCCAAGATACGATCGATCGATCAACTTGTTAAGTTGGAAACGCAAAGCAACAAAATATCGTAATTTTGTGAAGGTGCCACGAGATATGTTTTGTTGTTTTAGAACCACAAGAATTAGTAATTGATCGGTAAATACGCCTTTTCTATTTATTATATATTTTTTTTACTTTTTTGAATTTAAAAAACCTAAGGGGAAATATTCCCCTCGGAATATTCTCGAAGGTAACTAACTCACCCCGAAAATCCCCAAAGGGAAATAGATCCCTTCGGGAATTTTCGAGGGGAACTTCTCCCCTTGGTTTATTTGAAACTTAATAAAAATTCAAAGAAAATAGAAAAGAAAAATACAAAAGCGTAAAAATAAACCATACCCTATCACTTTAGGCACATGGAGTGGTTTTGACCTGGTTTAGCTAGAAAAATATCGCCGAGCATGTGTGTTTACACTTGTTTTATAATTCGACCAACATTAACCAAGATACGATCGATCGATCAACTTGTTAAGTTGGAAACGTAGAGTAATGAAGTGTCGTAATTTTATGAAGGTGCCACGACATGTGTTTCATTGTTTTAGAACCACGAGAATTGATAATTGATCGGTAATATGTCTTTCTATTTTTTTGTTTTTTTTTGAAAATTAAAAAAAATCAAAATAAACTTTAAAAAATAAAATCCGAGGGGTGCATATTCCCCTCGAAAAATTCCCGAAGGTAACTAAATCCCCTCAAAAATTCCCGAATGGAAATAGATCCCTTCGGGAATTTCCAAGGGGAATTGCTCCCCTCGATTTTTTCGAGGGTATATGTGACCTCGGTCCCGTCCATTAAAATAGCAGC
>BMAC01000185.1:1392508-1416930 GCA_014905375.1 Phtheirospermum japonicum
AATTAGGGTTGAATTTAGGGATATTATATAATTAGGATTAATTTAGGAATAATTATATAATTAGGGTTTAATTTAGGGATATTATATAATTAGGGATTAATTTAGGAATAATTATATAAATAGGGTTGAATTTAGGGATTCTTGTTTAATTAGAGTCCAATTTGAACTCCTCCCCCCAAGAACAATCGATGACCTTGGCCTTACCAGCGACTATGTCCTCTCCTACCTTCGCCAACTTGGACGAGCTCCAGAGCAGTGTTCACTTCGAGCGGGATTTCGGAGAGGTCACCAGAGTGACTGAACAAGTTGGAGGAGAGTTGAACACTGAGGATTATGAGTCTTAGATTGCTCCTTTGTTTGACCCTGTCTTTATGGTCTGATCTGTAATTTGTGGGACTATACCCTGAACAATATTTTTGTCTTGTTTCTATTTCTGTTTGTTTATGCTTAGGGTTTCCGGGAATATAGGAAACCTTAGTACTATCCGTACTTTTTCTCCTCTATAAAATCTGCTTTTTCTCTGCATATTTTCATTATGGCTCCGCATTCTTTATCTGAAGAAGTTGAAATCCTGAAGAAGAAGAAAAACCTTTCTTTCTTTAATGTTTTTGAGGAAAATGCTCAACTCCGCGAGAAGTTCTCTCAATTATGCAAACTCCTGGAAAGGAAGAGATAGAAGAAATGCCATTATAAGCAAGAGTGGGTAGAGCTCCGCCAGCTCAACTATCAGCCCCAAGAGGAAAGGGCTGATTTGCTTGAATCAGTGTGTCGGTTAACTACTACCGCCGCCGGTGAAGCTCACTCTGCGACCGAGCGGACAGACAGGTACCGCCAACGGCTTCATGAGACCGAGCGGGAGCTGTGGCGTATTCGTCGAGTTTATCTTCTGACCGGAGGACCTCCTCATCTCACCCATGATGCTTTGCGTGATTTAATTCTTTTTCCAGTGTATTTCCGTGCTTTCGCCATTTTCTGGATAACTCAAGCATTTCTCTATTTTCATGCACTATAATTGGATTCACTAAATTTAAAGAGTTTGTTGTGCGTTAGAATAGAATCTTGCCTCAGACATTTCTTGTCATGTGCATTTCTTGCAATTAAGCCTAGATATTCTCATCGAGCTAATATTTCGGAGCTCATACCCCTAATAGATAATTAGGTTAGATTTTATAGGGCATCCCACCCTTTAGCCCATAAGGGCTAAAGATTTACTGACAATCAAGTCAGGCTTTTTAGGGCGTCCGCCCCTTAGCCGATCAGGGACAAGAATTAACTGACACTCAGGTCAGGTTTGGGATGTTCATTCCTTAGCCAATCAGGGCTAAAAATTTTACTAAAAATCAGGCCAGGTTTGGGATATCCATCCCTTAGCCAATCAGGGCTAAAGATTTACTGACAATCAGGTCAGGTTTGGGATGTCCTTCCCTTGGCCAATCGGGCAAAAATTCTGGGGCTCGTGCCTTAACTGAAAATTAGGCCAGGTCAGGGAAATCCTTCCCTTGGCCAATCGGGCAAAAATCTTGGGGCTCGTGCCCTCCATTGAAATCAGGCCAGGTCAAGGAAATCCTTGCCTTGGCCAATCGAGCCAAAATTTTGGAGCTCGTGCCCTCCACTGGCAATCAGGTCAAGTTAGGGAAATCCTTCCCTTGGCCAATCGGACCAAAATTTTGGGGCTCGTTCCCTTAACTGGCAATCACAAGTTGACATAATCAATAGTTTTTATAAATAATTGAGTACATCCATTTCGCATATAATATTATTGTAATTTCGATACGTTCCATGGCCGTGGTAATTTGACTCCGTCCATTTGCTCAAGCTACATCCCTCCTGCAAGAACTTTGACGATCTTATATGGGCCCTGCCAAGCGGTATCTAACTTACTCTAGTCCTACCTAAATCAGCTCATCGAAGAACCAGATCTCCCATTTGAAATTGACACTTGAGCACCGACTTATTATAAGTTGCCTGAATTCTTCCGCGCATGTGTATTTTCATAGAGGCTCATTCTCCCTTTTCCTCCACCAAATCCAAGGCATCTTGTATCAACAACTTATTTTGATATTTATTAAAGTTCAATATTCTGTGGGGTTCCATACCAATCTCTGCAGGGATCACGACATCCATGCCATATACCAAACTAAATGGTGTTTCTCCCGTGCCTTCCTTAGGACTCGTTCGGTATGCCCACAGGATCGAGCTGAACTCTTCCACCCACTTGGCTCCTGATCATTCGAGGCGCGTTTTAATCCCCTGCACCAAAATGCGGTTAGTGACCTCAACCTGGCCATTCGTCTGAGGGTGATAGACAGATGTGAAATGCTGTTCTATCTTCATTTTTGTACACCAGGCCCGAATTCAATATCTTATAAACTACGTGCCATTATCTGACACCAATATCCTTGGGACACCAAGTCGGCACACCACATTTTTCCACAAGAAATTCATTACTGCCTCCTCTGTAATTTTTTCCTATAGCCTCAGCCTCCACCCATTTACTGAAATAGTCTATGACCACAATCAGGAACTTCTTCTGGGCTGGAGCTATGGGTAAAGTTCCAACCAGATCTATCCCCCATTTTGCAAAGTAGTAGGGAGAGCTCATTGTCATGAGCTCCTTTGCAGGTCGATGCATGCGGGGAGAGTTCTTCTGGCACTTGTCACACTTCCTCACAAAGTCTTCTGCATCCTTCCTTAACTGTGGCAAAAAATAGCCAACTCTCATTATTTTAGTCGATAGAGTCCTAGCGCCCATGTGGTTGTCGCAGCACCACTCGTGGATTTCCTTGAGAACATGGGCGCCCTCTTTCAGGCTTAAGCACCGCAAGAGGGGTTGCTCGAACCCTCTTTTGAGCAGCTCTCCTTTTATCAAATAAAAACGAGACGACCTGATTCGCACCGTTGCTGCCTCCCTCTTATTCTCAGGCATCTCTCCTTTGTCCAAATATACCTTGATCAGGGAGCGCCAATCCTTTTCTTCCTCCAGCGCATTTATCTCTCCTCCCCCAAATTCTTGGTATGCCATGAGCAGGGTAATTATCCTCTCCTGACAATCTGTTGCTGAACTGGCCACCTTAGACAAGTAATCAACTCGACCATTCTCCTCCCTTGGGATTTGGAGTACGTTTAGAGCTTTCATGGCCTTTGATAATTCATGAAACTGGGCTAAATACTTCCGCATGTGCTCATCTCTTGGGTCAAACTCACCTCTTATTTGTTTATTGACCAACTTGGAGTCTACTCGGGCATATATGCACTCTGCCCCGAGCTCTTTTCTCCACTTGTATCCCTCTTAGGAGGGCCTCGTACTCTGCTCCATTATTGGACAGGGGATAGTTCATTCGTACCGCGTACTTCGTAGTCACGCCTTTGGGATTTATCAGAACTATTCCCGTGCCACAACCCAAACTTCCTACCGAGCCATCGGTATATATCTCCCATTCCTTCTCTTCTTCAGGAGAGCTGGTCATCTCCTGCATGAAATCAACCAACGATTGGGCTTTAATCGCTGTTCGTCCTTCGAAATTGATGTCAGAATCGCTGAGCTCAATTATCCATTTCACTAAACGCCCTGAGACCTCTGGTTTACTCATGATTTCTTTTAGAGGCAGGTTAGTTCTGACCACTATCTCATGTGAAAGAAAATAGGGGTGGAGCTTGCGAGCCGTCCCGACCAGAGCTAACATGGCTCGTTCTATCTCCACATAACGGAGCTCGGAATCATGTAACACCTTGCTCCAATAATATACTAGCTTTTGCACCTTGTTTTCTTCTCTAATCAATATCGTACTCACAACTTGCTTCCCCACAGATAAGTATAAGATTAAAGGCTCTCCCTAGACTGGCTGGGTAAGTAACGACATGCCGACCAGATGTTCTTTTAATTTCTGAAATGCCTCCTGGCATTCTTCGTCCTATTGAAACTGAGTCGCAAGGCTCAAAAAAATAGTAAGCTCTTTTCTGCCGAGCGCGAAACAAACCTGCTCAAGGCCACTATTCGACCTGCCAGGCATTGCATTTCCTTGACATTCTTTGGAGGTTGCATATCCATAATGGTTTTAACTTTCTCTGGATTGGACTCTATTCCCTTCTCTGTGACCATATATCCAAGGAACTTTCCAGCTCTTGCCTCAAATGCGCATTTCTTGGGATTGAGCTTCATTTTGTATTTTCTCAAGATATTGAAAGTTTCCTTCAGGTCGTCAATGTGTGAGGTTGCCTTGGCCTCTATTCCCTTCATTTTTTTTATTATACAATCACAGTACTTTATTGATATTTTAGTTATATACACCATCAATGTTTTTATTATACAATAAATAAGAAAATACACAAAAAAATTTGATCCATCTATTTAATTAGATCTAAGGCACATAATTGACCCTAGGTTCACATATAAACATGGTTCTCATTTGAACCTAATCCTATATATATATATAGGATTATATATATGATTAGAATTATGTGAGAACCAATTCCCTAAGTTGAACCTAGGAGTTGGTATTACATTACATGTGTGATGCTAATTTAAATAATACAAAAATTGCATTTATATTTTCATATTGCTATTTTATATTCTCTTAATATGTACATGATTTATAAATAGTATCATATCCGATGTAATATATCTTCAATAAAATAAGAGATAACAGAGAAGTGAGTAATTTGTAAAATGCGGATTGCGCGTTCAGCATGTTGATTTTGTTAACCTATGTACTTGACGCCGTTAGACGTTGTTTTCATACATATATTCACAATAGTATAAGATCAACCACAGAATGAAACAGAAATCTTAATTGAAATTGAAGTTTCTTGAGGAGGGCCGACTTGTATAAAAAGTTCAAAAGGAAGTTGATAATACAGGAGAAAAGAAATGAAAAAGGATTAGTTAAAAGATGTGAATGAACAACTAATCCCATCTTTCCTGTCGTTGGCTTGTCATTTGTTGGTTGGTGACAAAATGCATAACTATAATCAAAAGATTTGTGCTTAAACATCAAATGAATCACAACTAATAGTAGGTAGCTAGGCTAATCGCAGGTGATTTCAAGTCAAAAATCATGATTAGTTTCTAAGTATGCGATAATTATCTGACAAGTAGGTAGAAGCTAGCACGGTTAGTCATTTACCTAATTTTTAGGCTTTATCTTTTCATAGTCTTTTATTAGATCATTATACTAATTATAAGTTAACAAATTGATGCATTCTCCAGTTAGCTCGTCTTAATTCATTCCTTTTTTATTCCACACCGTTTCCTCTTTTTTTTCTTTTAATCTTATATAATTACATGCAGTCTGCAGATCAGTCCTTTGCCTAAGTGTGAACAAATTCTACATTACGTATTTAGAAAAAAAAAATCATCTCCAATTCTATCGCAGTGTTGATTGGTGATATTTACCGCTTCAGTAGATTTCAGGAACAAAATTACAGAAGGTTTAGACCAAGTGAATGATATTGCACACATTGAATAAATATTAATTATTTAATAAAAAACAATAAAAGCCAAAATTAAGTTTAATGAGTATTGATTTATAATCAATGTTCATGTTCCAAATATAATATTAAAAAATGACAACAATCTTGTCAGACCACGCAAACAAATTCGTCAAACTAAAACTTTATTCTAATACATTATAATATAAAAATTAATATATTATAGTAAAAAAAAAACTAATACATCATAATATCAATATATCATATACAAAAACCAATATATCATAACACGGATCAAATATTTATGAAAAATAATATTTTAAGTACAAAAACCAATACATTATAATATCAGATCAGATGGCCTAACGGGTCATGACCCGTCAATCTGGCTGATACAAGTGTTTTCCATTTAAAAAATAGAAAGATCGGCAAGATAAAAAAGTAAAATAGATAGGAAAAAAGCGCGTAGCTATTTTATCCTTTTTGGGCTTGGACCGGACTTAATTGAATTCTTATACAAGTGTGAATTCTTGATTACAAGTTTTTTCTCTCTACAATCCTCTCTCTGTATTTCTCTTCTAGAATTGGGACCCTCTCTCTCTCTTGAAAAGGCTATTTATAGATTTCCCATGAAAACCTAATTAGACATGTGTCCTGTCATCGGATGCTGATTTTCTTAGGGAATCAATTAATCCAAAACCCTAACTTTAATTATTATTTGGCCACCGACTCAAAGCCGATCTCATTTTATCATCAGCGAGCCTATTAGATACAACTTCCTGATTAACACATCCAGATTGACTTGGTCAAGATGTCGATGGTCGTGCATCATCGGCTCGTATCCCGTGTCAGTCCGGGTGGCGATAGACAAGCTAATTAGTTCAGTGGTTGGTAGCGTCAGCCCAGCAAGTGCTTGATCCAGCGCCCGATACTTGCGTTCATTCGGCAGTCCTGACATTAGGTTGAATAGCTCGGTACATCGCCGGTTGGCAGAGAGAGGTCAATAAGTGCCTGATCTAGCGCCCTATAGGTGCGCTCATTAGGCAATCCTGGCTCTAGGTTGAACAGCTCGGCACCTATTTGGTCGACAACTATAGCTCGACAGAGGTGTGTTCTTTACATGCGGAAGGGTCGAACAGCTCAGTCCTTTCCCGGCAGACTACGAAAGCTCGTCAGGAGTGCACGATAATCTAGGCACTTCTGCCAATCAACGAGCCAGTGACCCAGCGGCCGAGGCACCAGGAGCATAGCAATCGAGGTGCAGCATCGTGGTAGTCGAGGTGCCTAGTGGACCCTATGGCTAGTATGTTAAACAATGTTATCGGATCGGCTTAGTTTGAGAGTAATCAGGTCGGCTTAGTGTTTGACTTATCGGTATTTGAGACGAGTTAGATCAATTAATCAGTTCCCAACTTATTTCATTCAGGTCGGCACAATCATTGCAACAAACTTGGCCACGTGTATTTCTAAGGTTTGTTTGGTCTTCGGGCCCAGGTCGACTATCAATAGGCCCAGGGGTGTAACCAGCTCGGCGAACTACTCCTAACCGGATTGGAAAAAAAAAAATCCCCTAACCATTTTTATGTTTCCCTACCAAAACACATATAATTTTTATTTTTCAATTTATATTTCATTTAAAAATAGTACTCTTTAAAAGTTTGGGGTGTTCCGCGGACTAGGGGAACACCCCCTAGCTCCACCCATGAATAGGCCCCTAAGTGTGGAGTCAGTTCGGAGTGGCCGGGTTTGGACTCATATCTTTAGAAATGTCGCCCTTAATGATTGAGACCCCTCATTGGGTGTGTTTAGTCTTGTCAGTTGCTGATAAGTTATTATTCAATTAACACGTGGCACATCACCATTCGCAACGCGCTGATTAATACGTACGTCAAATGAGAAGTTTGAATGCACACTGCACGGAGTGGAAGGCTTTTGATGCCTTTGTCCCCTTCACTGCCCTTTCTCCCTATAAATAAACCCTCTTGCTTTTTTAATCATTCACCCAATTTACCCATTTCATTTGCTCTCTTCAAGAGTCTTGTCTAAGACCATTTCTATTAGAGAAAGCCAAACATTGTTCCTTTGCCGCCTCTATTCTTCAATTTGAATGATTTCATCCTTATGCTGTTTTCTGATCTTATTCGACTGATCCTTGTGCTCCGGTTTGACTTGTTATTCTTGAAGGTGAAGTTTTATTTCTTCTCTTTTTTCTTTCTTTTTTCGATGTCTTGTAGCCCGGGGTATTCCCCGAATAATTCCCGAGGTGACGAATGAAGGGTCGGTCAGGCTGACGGCCAGTTTGAGGCTCAACTGGACTATGAAAATGAGTTCACGGTGAATCAATATATGGTTTTTTGTGTGGTGGTCCTCAATTTAGCTAAGGCAGATAATTCAAACCGGTTTGTGAGTTTGGTCCCCCAGAGCGGGTTTAATCCAGACCATCATTTTGGTCTAGTCGACCAGCCTAAAGAAAAGCAATTTGGCGGGATGACTTGGGCTCCTCAATTAAGTCTAGATCGGACCGGGATGGCGGAAGATGATTTCAGGGTCTATCTTGATCGGGTCGAACCCCTAGACAACCCTCAAATACATGGGTCGGACTGGGGCTTCATAGTCGATGCCTGTCAGGAACCTTGGGTCGGTTGTACCCGAAAGACCATGGAAAATGCGTCCAAAGTTTGCATAAGAGCTGTCGGATGCTGCCGGACCCAGGTCAGCCAAAGCTGAGAGTAATTGAAGAGATTGGCTCCGTTGAACTGGGATTGTATTGAGCTCAAAATTGTCATATAGAATAGCACTTTAACTGATGATGCCCTATCCATGTACCGAGACTTGTGTTGCGTGCTTGGAGCTGTACATTTATTCATGCCCTATGATGCCGAGCAAATTCACTGCCTGCTACCCTTTTGCACTTCATTGTTCAAGGATAGCCTCCACTTCGAGTTTCTTTTTCGCTCCCCAGGCTACTTACCGACCTTCTTCAGTAATGGGGCCTCCCCATTTCCCAAATAAACCCATTATCCCTAGCTCAGATTCTTAGTCTATATGTGATCTTAACAAGCATGATTGGTCGGCCCCCACCTTAGAAGATCTCAATTATCTCTATCTTTTTAAAGCCTCCGATTGAGTGATGTTTGGGTTCTATTACGTCTCTTTTATTAATAATTTTGTGACAGGACTTCCAGACACTCTCCATACATGGAAGCCATACTGGTTTTATGTTGTAGGAGACTCGCTGACGAAGAACTTTGATGACTTGGTCTACAACCCTCCGAATTCCCTTAGGAAATTTGGTCAGTGTAGCACTCGAGTCTACTTCTTTGATTTGTTCTAATCCCACATTCTTCGGTGTTGCCTGTAATTTCTCGTAGGCCTGAGCTTTCGAGTAAGGATTTTATCACTCGTTTGTACAAGATTTTCAAGTTTGACCCACAATCGAGGAACTATAATAGTCTCTTGACCAAGGCCAAACTACACAAGTTCGGACACCGAGATAGTCCTCTTCAAGAGCAACTTGGACCAATCATCCCTAGTGAGTTAGATATTATATTCTCTTCTATTATGTGTCGACCACAAAGGTCGATCGTAACTTGATTGGCCACACCATGCTTGGTTTCTTAGCTTGTCCCGTCTCTATTTTTTTGTGATTTTACATAATTTTATGTCTACTTGACATTGTTGTGCTCATGTTTCTACTAAGTTTACTTGATATCCCTCCTATTGTAGTGTTCTACCCAATCTCAGACAAAACCATATTGATGGATGCGCTTGACAAGGATATGAAGTTCTTGGAGGGAAAGAAGAAAGCCTCGAAAAGACTGGCTGCTAACGCAAAAGGAAGAAAGAAGAAGCCTAGCCAATCTGCGCTCTTGTATGCTCCTCCAAAATCAAACCTAGTTCCCAATGTTACAGAGGGGAGCTCCTATCAGGAACCTGTTACTGTTGGAAATTAGGAGGTGGTGGTCTTCGCGGGTCCTCGCCCTCAATCTGCCTCTCACAGACTAGACTATTTGGCATATTACGTGAAAATTATTTGGGTGGATCGACTTTTAATACCCTATCTTCGAGTTTCATGATATTGCAGATAGTAATCAGACCCTGGGTTTGAACGAATGGGTCTCGAACCTCCCCATGGATAACAAGTTTGTATTTTTAAAGGTGAACATTTGTCATGCTTTTCTCTCTATGAGGTTGGAGCGCAGAGACCTTGCCGATCTTAGTAGAAGCTATGTTCGGCTTTAATGGGACTACACAACCCTTTAGAGGACCCACAAAGAGTGTGCTGACCACATCCTTGACCATGACAACTAGAAATCAAGGGCTAATAGGGCCGAGAAGATTGTCAATGGGGCATGTCCAACGAACCTTGGCTGATCTAGAGACTTTGAAGACCCAACATGCCAAGCTGGTGAAAAACCATGCCGAGCTCATAAAGAGTCGCTCCGGGGGGGGGGGGGGGAATGTGGCTTATGAAAGAGGAAAGATTTATAGGGTCTAAGAATATAAGACTGGGACCTTGTCACCGATGATAAGTGCCTCCTACTTATCTACTCTGGAAGAAGCTCTCCAAATGCTGAAGAATGGCGCCTCCATTGTGGATTTTGAAAGGCATATTGCTGAGAAGGTCATGGAGTATGAGATGGGAGATAATGAGGATGATGACATGGATTTCAATCTCAATGCTAGGTAGGAGGGCGATGGTGATGAGAATGGTAGTGGTGATTAGTTGGATTATTTATCATTTTCCTGATTTTCAATAACTTGGTTTTATATTAGGTTGGCTCGATTTATTTTTCTGTTCGATAATGTGTGTATCATGGTGCCTTGTATTGGCTTATTTTCCTTTGTTTTATGCGGGTAAGGTTGGCTACATGATCTCGACACCTCACCTTTTTTCTATCGACCTGATTGGTCGGATTCATATGGATGAGGTCAGCTTCATGAGCTCAGAACCTTCACTTTATGTGGGTGAAGGTCGGCTACATTAGCTTAGCCTCACTCCTTTTTAATTAGTTTACCAAATTCTTCGGATTCATGTGGATGAGGCCGGTAACATGAGCTCGACACCTCACCTTTTTTTCTTTTTTTCCTGCCGATCTGATTAGTCAAATTCGTTCAGATGAGGTTGGCACAAGTAGCTCGACCCCTCTCCTTTTGTCGACCTGATTAGTCAGCTTTGAGACTAGGATGAGATATTTGTGCTTTATTAAGACTTGCTCTTTAAACAAAATAAGGAAAGAAAAGTGAGTACTTTATTGATAATGTTTTATTAGGTACACGGCCTTCCAAGGGTGTGCGAATTTTTTCCATCTAAGTACTCTAGGTAATAGGCCCCATGCTAAATAACTTCAAATATGTTGTATGGTCCTTCCCATTTTAGCTTGAGGGGACAGCATTTTGGTCCGAATACACGCTTAAGGACCAGATCCCGATTTTAAAGGTCTTTTTCTTCAACTTTGAGTTGTAATAATTTTCACATCACTTTTTATAGATTGCATTTCTCAGCTCGTCATTCATTCTTTTCTTCTCTAAGAGGTCGAGCTTGGCTTGGCATGCCAGTTCATTCTTCTCTTTCTCAAAGTGTGTTATTCGGTTAAATGGTGTGCCAATCTTGCCTGGTATGAATGCTTCTGACCCAAAGTTGAGGGAGAAGGGGGTTCCGTTGGTGTATGAGCGATGGGTTGTTTTGTATGACCATAAAACGATAGGTAGCTCTTTTGGACAAATTGCCTTTTAGGTCCTCCAACCTCTTTCATAGCGTATACATGAGGATTTTATTGAATACTTCCACTTTTCCATTTGATTAAGTGTGATATGGTGTGGAGAAAATATCTTTGATGTTTAGATCTCCACAAAATTCATTGAACCTTTTACTATAAAATTGTTTTCCATTGTCGGACACTATTGAGAGCGGCAAACTGAATCTACAAATGATCAATTTCCAAACATAATTATTAATCTTCTGGTCGGTTATTGATGCCAATAGTTCAACTTCTGCACACTTGGTAAAGTAATCCACTACGACCACCACATACTTACTCCTCCTTTACCTTTCGGTAGTAGGCCGATCAGATCTATTCCCCATTTGGTGAAAGGGCATGGTGAGTATATTGAGTTAAGGGACTCGGTTAGGGAGTTGATATGAGCTTAAAATACTTGGTACTTTCTGCATCTCTTGACCATTGGTATCGTATCTTTCTTAATGTCGGCTAATAATATCCTTACCGGATGAGTTTATGGGCTAATGATTGTCCTTCTGCATGGTTCCCGTAGATGCCTTCATGTACTTCTCTCAATACGTACTCGGCATCTTGCTCATTCAAGCATCAGAGTAAGGGGACAGAATATACCCTTTATAAAGTATTCTATCCTCAATGATGAACTGAACTGACCTAGTTTGTATTGACTGAACTTTAGCTTGGTCTTCAGGGAACACACCTTCCTTATGGTATAGTAAGAATAGCTTCATTCAATTGCATCTTCCAGCTCGGTTTTCTTCATTCTGATCGTCTTGACTTGTCGAGTAAGCTGCAACAGCATCAAATGCCTTTGTTGAAGGATGGTAAACTGTCACTGTGTTTGGATCTTCAGCTCTTATGCTTGATGTTGGCATATCCAAAGAACTAGTCGGCACATTAGTACATGGAGTATTATTTTAAACTTGGCAAGACGTGATTTAGTGAGCTTTAGGTATGATGCAATTCTGGGTTCCTTAGTCTCATATTCTCCACTGGTTTGGTTCACCAATAACTAGGAATCACAGAGGATTTTCAAATTATTGATCCCCATAGAGGATGTCTCTTCTAGTCTGGATAAGAGAGCTTCATACTCCACCTCGTTGTTTGTGAAGGGGAATTTAAAGCGTACAACCAAGTAGAACAGTTTCTTCTCTAGACTTGCCAATTCTATTTCAACCCCTACTCAGACTGATGTTAATTACCCATCGACATATAAGATCCATTGATCTAGCTCGATTGGGATTAAATCGACCGCCGGAGTAAACTCGGTAATAAAGTCGGCCAAGACCTGTCCCTTGATTTTCATTCTCGGTTCATAAATTATGTCGAACTATCTATAGCCCACTTGATCATCCTTCCAGATATATCGGGTTGGTACATGATTTGCTTTAACTGGAAGTTCATCAGAACTATTATCTGGTGTTCTAAGAAATATGGGTGCAACTTGTGGGAGGAAATTACAAGGTCATAAGCTAACTTTTCCATTGTTGAGTATCTCAGCTTGACGTCATGCATGGCATGGCTCACGTAATATACTAGGTGTTATCAAATTCATCAGATCAAATAAGTACCAAGATGACTACCACCACTAAGATTGGTAAGTAAAGATATAATGGCTCTTCTTTTATTGGTTTTTGCAAGGTCATCATGTTCATCATGCACTCCAATGTCCATTTGAAGTTCATATTCCTTTTGATTACTTCAAAAAAAAGGTTTGCACTTGTTGATTTACCTGGAGATGAAATGATTTAGGGAATCCATTTTTCCAATAACGTTTGCACTTATTTTATACTTCGGGGAGGTTCCAGATTAGTTATTAGCCGGATTTTTTCAAAAAAAAAATTAGAAACAAAGAGTAGATCTAGGATTCAGCAAAAAAACATGCATGAAAATAAAAACCAAAATAAAGCATATGAAATACTCAAAATAAAAACGATCAAGGACCCGATCTATAATCAAGGTGTGTCACTCACCTAGATTCCATAAACCACATCACAAATCTAACAACAAATCTAAGAGTTAAGGCAAAATGCATAAATTGAAGAACAAGCTTGAAATTGAAGAAAAATGAAGAAAATAATGAAAAACTTACTTGAATTAAGAAAGAGAATCCAAAAACTTGAATGGAATTACAAAGCAAATAAAATCCAAGTGATGACTTGAATTTTTCTTGAGCTTACAAACCCAATGAAGGGTTCGGAGGAGAGTCGATTTGGAGCTAATGAGAGATCTATCTATTTATACTAGGTTTAACTAAGGATAAATGGGTCAAATTAGCCTTAAAGGCTTTGATTTCCCAGGTTTCTAGAAGATTAAGTCGAGGACTTGAGATGCGATGAAAAACAACATGAACTAAAATCTAATAACCAACACAAAAGCAATTATTACAACGCAAGAGCAACACACAACATAAAGGGGAAATATTACTACCAATTCACTCAAAACAAAGCTCTAAGGTTTATTACAATATGCAAAAGATAGAGTACAACTTTACCAAAATAAACTCCACAATTGAAAGAGATGTCACTAATCGACGAATACTCGACGCGCTAGTTTGAGAATCCGTCTCCGCAAGAGTACGGAGCCGATTGTAGGGCGGCGAGTTCTTCCCGAGTCGTGTCTCTTGAGGATGGATGTTATCGGCTTATCGGTTTCTTATTTGCTCTTATCGTCGGTTGAAATTAAACTAATCTAAACTAGGAAAGCGATAGTCATTGATTCGGTTTTGAGTTTTACGACTAAGATTTATATTGAAATACAAGATTTAAAAACATTGAAAATGAAAAGGAAATTAAAGCTTATTTAAAAAARGATTAATCTAAARTAGTTAACTAAGAAAYCTTATAATTTGAATTAAGGAAAAGGYAGGGAAAATTAAAGTCTTGCTATTTGAAAAAGTAAACATTAATTAATKAAAAATCAAAGTTTTAAAGAGGGAGATRTTATAAAGCTTCTAAAAACWTAGAGATTGATCTAAACAACWAAACAACTTAAAAGCATAAGTTCAAAAGTTCAAAAGCTCAAAAGCTATAAAYTGAAAAGCAAGGAAAATTAAGAATCTAACAACAYCTACTCTACGATCCACACACKAAAACAWAGAGTAAAGCAATAACATGAAAACCAAACAAGATAAATAGAGAAATACTACCAAATATATGAATCCACAAAAGCTTGAAAAGGAAAGCTTGATCGTCAACAATGGCAATAGCACTTGAAGGATTCTTCACCAAGGAAAATGRAAAACAAAAGCTTCAACACCTTGCTAGATGAAGATCTAAACACCTCTTAAACTGCTACTAATTACTAGGAATTAATACATAATTAAAAAGGAAAGAGAAAATGTGAAGAAGAGTTTTTGGGAGCAAAATCCCTGGTCCAGAGATTTGCTGCWAGTTGCCTGATGAATGAAAAGACGTTGCCTTGATTAATACATTCGCAGGGGCAAAATCGTCCAAAAACAGCAAAAAAATCTGCTTTTCAGTCGATCGACTGTAAAGTAGTCGATCGACTGGCAGTCGATAGGTCAACTCTCCTGTCGATCGACTGCGATGTCAAAATAGCCAAAAGTCCCTGGAATCCAGTCAATTTCGGGATTCCAGTCGGTCGACTGGCTTGCTGCACCCGGCTCGATTTCTCGTTCTTTTCTCGTCCGCCGGTTCATCGAACCTCGTCCGTTGCGCTTCCTTGCTTGTCCGTCCATTTCCGAGTCGAATGAAAACGATCCCAAACGAGCGTGGGCCCCGCTTGGACGTCCTACGGCCAAGAGAAAAACGAAAGAGTGAAAAACTACGAAAATTAATATTAAAACGTACAAAAACTACGAAAACCTAGAAACAACGAAAAACGGCCCACTCGACTCCTAAAACACCTAAAATCAAGCAAAACACACGCAACGTGATACAAAAATGGTAAGAAAAATATGTACAAAAACGTGCAAATCAACCACCCCACACTTAGAACGGTTGCTTGTCCTCAAGCAAAACTAACGTAAAATTACAAAATTACCCCCGACCAACCCTAAACTAATGCACAAAATAATTCGAGACGTCGTACGCTACGTTGCTTGTTAGCTTTGGCTAAAAGGACGTCAATGTGCGTTGTTAAGGAAATTTAGATCGACTCCCGAAACCTAAAAGGACTTAAACAATCCACCAAGTCGGTCTCCCCGTCCTTGCCCCGGCTAAAGTCTATCCATGCTCAAACCGTTAATCGGCTCCCTACTATCCAGAATCATCTACGCCTCTCTTTAACAAATATATACTAAAAATCAGAAAAAAGGAAAAACGTGCTACTCAACAACTTCAAGGATTTATAACGTATCCTTGTTTATTCGTCTCTTTTTTTCCTTTTCTTTTTCTCTCTCTTTTTTTTTGGTACCACAGGCGTAAGGTACTTAAATAACAAATAAAAATGAAAATACGAAGCTTTCAACGACTCCGATCATTCGTTGCTACTAGCAACTTACAAAATTCTCGATCGAGCACGTGGAGCAATTGACGACTCCAAATTACAAAACAAAAACCTATAGAGAGCGTTTGATGATGAGGGCTAGTCAAGGCACTAGTTCTAAACGAGCACAAGGATAGCACGAAGCTAAAACCGAACGGAGATCCCAACAAGATAAACCACCTAAGTCCACTATATTCGATCGAAAATCTAAACACCCTAATAAATCATCAAAACCGCGTCACTTCGCCAAGGGTCCAAGCAGTAATAGCACACACGTTACTCAAATTAACACAAGCAAGCATACGACGAAATTAAAAACCTAGGACGAACTCTAACCACCCCACACTTAAAACGTAGCAATGTCCCCATTGCCTATTTAAGCTAATAAAAGAAGTAAAAAGGTATAGGGAAAAGAGAACGCCCCTATGTCCGAGCTTGTATCGTCGTGGTTGTGCAAAAGTCGTCGCCGGGAGCCGAGGCAAGCAACAAGCTATCTACAAGGTAAGGCAAGGTGGAGAATTTGCACAAAAACAACCTATTTACAAAAACGAAAATATTTTTGAGTTTTTGATATTTCTATTTTGTTTGGATTTTTTTTCAATTTGTTTTGCATTTTGAGAATAAAAGTGAAGATTAGGGTTCGTTGGGCAGTCAGTCGACTGCCCTATTCGGTCGATCGACCGCAGTCAATCGACTGTCGGCTGTCGATCGACTGCTCATGCCAAAAGTTCAGAATTGCCTGGAATCCAGACGATGTTGAACCACCAGTCGATTGGGCAGTCGATCGACTACATACCAGTCAATCGACTAGGTATTCAATCGATCGACTGCATTTCACCAGCCAACCTCCATTTTTGATCCTCTTTTGTCCCAAGACTCCATGGCTGAACCTACACAAACCCAAAAACTCCATTAACACTACTTAAAGATAGAATATACACAAAATTAAAAGAGAAACAAGAAAAGATTTAGAAAGGGTTAGAACGTCGTGGGTTGCCTCCCACGTAGCGCGTTTGGTTAACGTCGTTCGCTTGACGGTTATACAAAAATGTTATCCGGGATCCAAGAAGAGGTGACGATCATGCCACGCCTTGGTGTTCTCAAGTAGACACACCGGGTGATCAAAAACACCAAGACGGGTGCGTTGGGCAATCCGGAAGATCAAGACATCAAGAACGTGGGCTTGCTTCGGTGGTAGTAACGGTGAGTCGATCACCCAAACGTGATCATCCCAAAACGGGTCGACGTATTTCTCCGTCTCCCCGACCGTCATCTCCTCTCTATCGAATTTAGAAATAGTCGTAGTCGGGCATGAGGGAGTAGGACCCCACACATCTTCCTCGTCCTCTTCCACCTCCTCTTGTTCAAGTAGTAATAAAGCGTCGGGTGGTGGAAAAAGAGGCTCGATCAACTCCACATCCTCCAAGATCGGCACAACTATATCTTCCTCGCCTAAAGCAAGTAAGCTCGACAATCCAAGTGCAATCGGAGAACCCAAAGATAACACCCCCTCACTTTCCACTACAACCTCTTCATAATACCCGAGAGGGGTTACGTTGTCTTCTGACCCATTCTTCCCGTCCTCCGAATCCACCTCATAGCGCTCCTCTTTCAAAAGATCGTCAATTCTCGATTCGCCGTCACCAACTGTGGGCACCACCACATCCAAGATGGGCATCTCGTCAAGGCACGGTTCCTTAAGCTCGTGCACGTCATTGGCGATTTGTTTTGCGCGAGTCTCCATGCGAGCGAGGCGTTCAATGAGATCGGCTAAGAGAGACTCCACGTCCGGGAGTTGGGACGTAGACGAATCTTGAAAGAGTGAGGTATAAGGGTCATCGCTCAGGGTATAAGAGCTCGAGGTGGGTAGATTGTAAGAATCGTAGCTCGAAGGAAGGGCGAGTGGAACATATGGATCATCAAAACCCAGATCAAAAGGATCAAGAGTCGGTGCATACGGATCTATGCTCGGGTTATGGGGATATGAAAATGGAGGTGAATGTGGAGGATTTGGGTCATAATGATCGGAAGAGTAGATCCATTCTTTTCCGATCGAAGCATATGGGTCGTCATATTTGGGAGTGGTGTATGGATTTGGATATTCGGGAGTTTGGATGTAAGGGTTGTCGTATGGCAAACTAGCTCGGTAGTTTGCCATCCTCGGCCGGATCAATTAAGCGGCGGAGGCATCCTTTGATCGTCTAGAGTGTGGGCGGGCGGAATCGGGCTCTCGAACGGAGTTGCCATCGTTCGCTCCTCTGATTATCGATGATAATAGCGGAGGTAACGGGACGTCGGACCTACCCTGCATACATAACAACGACAAAAGATTACACGTATCGAATGTAAAACGACGAACTAATCTAACTACGAACTACGTTAACGATAAGAGTAATTAAGAACACCATTGGCCTTAATCCATCCCCGGCAACGGCGCCAAATTTTTGATCGACGAATCCTCGATGCGCTAGTTTGAGGAATCCGTCTCCGCAAGAGTACAGAGCCGGTTGTAGGGCGGTGAGTTCTTCCCGAGTCGTGTCTCTCGAGGATGGATGTTATCGGCTTGTCGGTTTCTTATTTGCTCTTATCGTCGGTTGAAACTAAACTAATCTAAACTAGGAAAGCAGTAGTCATTGATTCGGTTTTGAGTTTTATAACTAAGATTTATATTGAAATAGAAGATTTAAAAGCATTGAAAATCGAAAAGGAAATTAAAGCTTATTTAAAAAATGATTAATCTAAACTAGTTAACTAAGAAAGCTTATAATTTAAATTAAGGAAAAGGGAGGAAAATTAAAGTCTTGCTATTTGAAAAAGTCAACATTAATTAATCAAAAATCAAAGTTTTAAAAAGGGAGATTTTATAAAGCTTCTAAAAACATAGAGATTGATCTAAACAACTAAACAACTTAAAAGCATAAGTTCAAAAGTTCGAAAAGCTCAAAAGCTATAAAATGAAAAGCAAGGAAAATTAAGAATCTAACAACAACTACTCTACGATCCACACACAAAAACAAAGAGTAAAGCAATAACATGAAAACACAAACAAGATAAATAGAGAAATACTACCAAATATATGAATCCACAAAAGCTTGAAAAGGAAAGCTTGATCGTCAACAATGGCAATAGCACTTGAAGGATTCTTCACCAAGGAAAATGTAAAACAAAAGCTTCAACACCTTGCTAGATGAAGATCTAAACACCTCTTAAACTACTACTAATTACTAGGAATTAATACATAATTAAAAAGGAAAGAGAAAATGTGAAGAAGAGTTTTTGGGAGCAAAATCCCTGGTCCAGAGATTTGCTGCAAGTTGCCTGATGAATGAAAAGACGTTGCCTTGATTAATACATTCATAGGGGCAAAATCTTTCAAAAACAGCAAAAAAAATTTGCTTTTCAGTCGATCGGTCAACTCTCCTGTCGATCGACTGCGATGTCAAAACAGCCAAAAGTTCCCTGGAATCCAGTCGATTTCGGGGTTCCAGTCGATCGACTAGAAGGTCAGTCGATCGACTGAACTCCCAGTTGGTCGACTGGCTTGCTGCACCCGGCTCGATTTCTCATTCTTTTCTCGTCCGCCGGTTCATCGAACCTCGTCCGTTGCGCTTCCTTGCTTGTCCGTCTATTTCCGATTCGAATAAAAATGATCCCAAATGAGTGTGGGCCCCGCTTGGACGTCCTACGGCCAAGAGAAAAATGAAAGAGTGAAAAACTACGAAAACTAATATTAAAACGTACAAAACTACGAAAACCTAGAAACAACAAAAAACGGCCCACTCGACTCCTAAAACACCTAAAAGCAAGAAAAACACACGCAACGTGATACGAAAACGGTAACAAAAATATGTACAAAAACGTGCAAATCAGTCACCTTATCCAATAATCTACTAAGAACAACTACTTAAAACTACTCTAAGATTATGAGCTAGGGTTTAAAAATAAGCAATGGAATAGTAAAAGGGCTTGGAGGAGATTGAACAAGTTCAAAATCAGCCAAGGAGAGAATAAGGTTGGTGGAGAAAAGGCTAATATATATATATATATATATATATATATATATATATATATATATATATATATATATATATATATATATAATATATATATATATATATAGTCGCAGGGGCAAAATCATCAAAATGTCAAAAAATCCTAAAATTTCCTGCGAGGCAGTCGATCGGAAGTGTTTCAGTAGATCGAATGCATGTCGATCGACTGCTTGCTGTTTAAATGCCACAGCCTCTGTCGAGCAGTCGATCCGGGTCGCTTTCAGTCGAACAACTGGCATGGCAGTCGATCGGCTGCCTTGCATTCGATTTCGGCTGCTTTCGGCTCGGTTTCTCATTTTCCACTCCAAAACATCCATCGGTTATCGTGTCTTATTCGCGATGTGTTCTCTTGCATATCCTCACTTGTCCGTTGCATAGCAAGTTGATTAGAATGTCATACGCGTGCGCAGGTCCCGCTTTGGTCATTCTACGACCAAAAACATAAAACGAGTGAAAATATACGAAAAATGTAATAGAACCCGCGCAAAAGGTACAAAACCTAAAATTAACAAAATAAGCCTAATCGACTCCTAACACCCACAAAATGCAAGCGAAACACATGCGATCACGACACAAAAAGGTAACAAAAATACGTACAAAAACGTGCAACTCAAATATGTTTGATTAACATATTCCTTGGGTTGTTTTATTAGATGTCTACGTAGTTATGATTGATTGGTATATCCTGTTATTATTTGATTATGTGTTGATGCGACCTGGTTATTTTACCTGGTTCGCATTATTTGAACATGGGGGACTGAGTAGTTTCTCGGTCACGTATGATCCAATATGGTTATGGTTTATTATGGTTCTACTTGATTGTATATGAAATTGGTGGTGAATTTTATGATATATTGGGCTGACTCTTGTATGATTCCGCGGGGGTTTTTTGAATTAGCTGATTATGTAGTAAACATATAGAGGTGTAATTTTAAATGGTTAAGGTTATAAAGGCGATGCTTAAGTCAATATGTTATGAGCTCGGCAAGTCATATGGTGTTCCAACCTTATGGAATAATTCATACTTAACAGGTTTTATGGTATTGGGCAATGCTTAAGAGGATGTTCTCATGATTGAGATATTTAAATAGCTCCTATTTTGTGATTCATATGGATGTAGTCTTTAAGGGTTGCAGGTTTTATGGGTTAAATTGATGGTGTTAGTGCTAAAAGACAAATGGTATAAGTTTATATAACACACAAATCATTCATGGCGAGCTAAAGATTGTTTGACTCGCTCGAGGGTAGTCTTAAAGTACAGCTTAGCTCCTTTTCCCACCTTCTGCTGGAAGGTCATCGTGTGGCGGTAGGTCGCGAGCAGACTATTCTATAAGCCGCAATGAACCGTTGGCCCACTTCACTCCTTAAGAAAGTGCGACGACCTTCATCAACCCCCTATTTGCGTGCCACGATCACCTCTTGCTCCTTTTCCTTCTCCTTCCCCAATAGTAGCCCGTCCAGCTCGATTTGACGTTTCGCAAGTATTAGAGGAGTTTTCGTGGTGTTGAAATATATCAACGGGTTCATGGCTTGGTATTATCGGAATTCGATTCAATTGAAGGATTCAATGTGTTTCAAACTTGGAAAAGTGAATGAAAATGAAAATAAAGCAATTAAACTAACTAAACTATTCTAGAAATTGAAATTGCATGTTGGTCGGATGCCTCGGTCGTATGCCTTCAATGAAAATGCAAGCAAAATCAAAAATTTAGCAAAAACAAGCAATGTTTCACCAAGTACAAGCATGCATGCACAAGGTACAATTATGCATAAAAACTCGAATAATGCAAATTAGCAAAAATTGAAAGCATGGATATAAAAAGCAATGAAAATGGATGAGAAAGTTCAAAACTTTATGGAAGACAACAAGGAACAAAGCAAAGATCTAGGATTTAGCATGAAACAAAGCACAAAAATAAAAATCAAAATAAAGCATGTGAAAAACTCAAAATCAAGACGATCCAAGACCCGATCTATGATCTAGACGTGTCACTCATCTAGATTCCATATCCAATTATTAAGATCTAAAAAGAATTCAAGGTGTTAAGGCAAAAAGTATAAAATGAAGAAAAATGCATGAAACATATGAAATTACGTGAAATTAAACGATCTAGGCCTCAATCTATGTTCTAGTTGTGTCACTCAACTAGATTCCATGGATGATTCACAAGATCAAGCACAAATTCTAATACCTAAGGCAAAAGGCATAAAAGAAATGAAGAACAAAGCATGAAACTAAAAGAAAGCTTACTAGAAATGAAGAAAAAAGCCTCGGAAAGAGCTTGCGGGCGTGGCCGGCAGGCGCTCGGCAGGTGTGCACGCAGTCGATCGACTAGACCGGCAGTTGATCGATAGCTCTCGGCAGAACGGGCAACATACTGGCAAGCAGTCGATTTAACTGCTCGGCAGTCGATTGCGCAGCGCTCGGTCACGCTCGGCAATCCTCGGCGCTTGTTGGCAGGTGCTCAGCAGTCTTCGGCGCTGGTCGGCAAGCGCTCGGCAGCTCCTCGGCAGCTGCGCCCCGACTCGCATTGGCTCGAGCCAAATCGAGCCAAAGGATAATTTTCACCTTCTTTTTGATTTCTTGTTAAAATCTAGCAAAAATAACACACATCCACAAATTAATTGAGCCCATTTAACCAATTTAAATATAAAATTAACAAGAAACACGAAAAACTATAAAACAAGAAAAACAACCTAAAAACCTAACGAAAAATGACTCAAAACTACTAGAACCGAACCTAAACCCCAACTAAAAACACAAGGAAAAAAGCAACAATTACATGCAAAAAAACTACCCCACACTTATCGGTTTGTTCGTCCTCGAACAACGAAAAGAATCGAGAGTGCACATGCAATGAACATTATATCAAAATGACCGCCCGTCGTCAAGCGTCAAATTTAAATGTTTATTTTCCTCAGCTTCTCTCCACTAACTAGTAGTAGCAATAAGTAAGGGTCGAACCCACGAGGAGTGTGGTTAGATTGTGATGATTCGTATTTTATTTAAATAAACGATTGGGGTACGGAACTATGAATTAATTCAACTTAATAAAATAAACAAGCAATTAAACTAGGAAGAGAACAATTAACGAAGAATTCAATAATAATAAAGGCCTAGTTCTAGTTCAGTTTCCACCCTCGATTCACTCGTTTGACCAACCACAATATCATAATCCATTCATCACATGCGACTAAAAACCCTAAGTAGCAATAAGCTCTGCTACTCGAATTTACCCTTACTGTGTACTCAATTAAAATAAGCTCTTTAATTTAATCTAATTATTGAATAACCTAGAATAAGCTCTCTATGTTCAACCCAACAACAGCATTATTAATTAGGAAAATAGATTAATCTAGGTAACAAACGCATAAGCTCGGTTCATTCAACCTATGTTGTGTTGTTCCTAACGATTTACAATCATTAGTTGCTTCAGAGAAATAGTAATTACGACAATTACACGGGAAGCAATCCTATTTTATAGATAACCAATCCCTAATCTAGGTGATCAAGCCAAATTAAGAATTAAGCAATCATAAGTTGAAAATAGAACAACACAAACAATCGCATATGACGAACGAAAAACAATATTGCATAAATCAATTAAACATAGTTTCACGAGGGTTTTAACATCCCTAGAACTAGATAATAAGTTTACTCACTCATGGAGTTAATAAAATAAAAGAAAAGGTTCAGATAAACAAACATAATCCTTGATAAAATAGGGGAGACGATGTGTTGGAATTGAATCTTGCGTCTTGGGACGTCAATCTTCAAGTTCCCTTGCGTTTGGATGACTTGGAATGAGTTGGAACCTCTCTGGACCTCCTTAGAACCCTAGGATATGTTATATTATGCCTCTGGGATGAAATAGGGTCGGGGTTTATATAGAATTCCTCTTTCTTGCCGCCCAAGATTCACCCTAAAATAATTCTACCGAGTCGGCGTCGACGGAGCGTCGACTGACGCAAACCAGCCCTCGGCGTCGACGCGAATCACCTGCCTGCGTCGTCCAGCGTGCGTCATCCAGCGTGTGTCGACGTCGATGCTTCAGATCATGAGCGTCGACGGAGCGTCAACTCATGGGCGTCGACATCGACGCTTCAGAGCATGGGCGTCGACAGAGCGTCGACTCATGGGCGTCGACATCAACGCTTCAGAACATGGGCATCGACATAGCGTCGACGTGGCGTCGACTGACGCGAGCCAGCCTTCGGCGTCCCTTCGCACATTGCGTCGACTGACGCGAACCATCCTCGGCATCGACGCGTCATCGACGCAATATCCTGATTCTTGATTTTTCTCTCGTRGATTCGTCYATCCTRGTTTCTCTACTTCCTTGAGAGACATCCTTCGATAAATATAGCARCAAATACTGCAAAATAGAGAAGAAATATACGATTGGTGCTTGATTGCTCATAATAACAATTATACGAGAAATAAGCATATATGATGATATTAAGCACATAAAATCACCGGAATTAAACCGTCAATTAGCGTATAATTTCCCATTTGTCAAATCCCCCAGACTTAAACCTTGTTTGTCCTCAAGCAATATGAAGAATTAAAGCATAGGACAACCATAATATAAGCAACTCACTCAAATTACCCAAGTGAATTTATTCGGACTCTAGACACCACTATATTTTTAGAGATCTTAGACGTGTCATGTATTAGCCTAAGTGATCCCAGTAGCTTGGCAACCCCTTCTTATAGACGTCACGTCAATGTACTATGGTGCCCCCTTGCCACTCA
>BMAC01000185.1:1417572-1444291 GCA_014905375.1 Phtheirospermum japonicum
ATGGTTTGGCTCTATCAGTCGTTGGAATTGATCAAATATCTCGTTCTCTCCCATTTATTTATTTATTTTTTCAATTGAGGCCCGCAGCTCCGCACTACGTCCTTGACTTCATAATGATGATAAGGCGCTGGACATGGAGGATTGTCTTGATTGGGTGTGTGAATTGTTGAGTTCACCTCCGCCATGTTTTGAGAATTTGATAGTGTGATGCGCCTTTGAGCAGTGGTGCATGACCCCACATATGAATCACAAAAACACTAACATGCGTACCTTTGACCTTTAAATCAAATGATGACTAGAGATTTTAACCGAAACGTAGTTCATCCAGGCAATTCAAGCAAGTACTCTTAATCTTTTCCTTTTAATCCCCTGGTGTTTATCACAAAAATTGTTAAAATTTATCAAATTTTTAGTACAAAAATCCGCAATATAACCACAATAACTCGCTCCCCCAAACTTAAACATTGCTTGTCCTCAAGCGACTGCAAAACAAGAATAAGCACATCATAATATCATGGGGAAAGAGTAGGAAAAGAAATCACCCGGGGAAGTGTCGAGGGTCTTGGTCCTATTAAACATGATACTCGGTCCTTTGAAAAGTGGCCCACACATCCAAAACAAGACATCGCCTCCCACGCTGCAAAGAAAAATAATAAAAATAGAAAAGAAAATAAGTAAACATTGGGTCGCCTCCCAACAAGCGCTTTTGTTTAAAGTCGTTGGCTCGACTTATTCCCTTGATTACGTCAAAGGCGGTGCTTCCAACTCCATTCGTTCCTCATCAACAGAGTGAAACCCTTCATAATACGGTTTGAGTTGGTGTCCATTCACCTTGAACSTCTTGTTCGTCTTTGGGCTAAAAATCTCCACCYCACCATGCGGGAATACGTGAGTGACAACAAACGGTCCAACCCACCTTGAACGCAACTTACCGGGAAATAGCTTAAGGCGAGAATGAAAAAGTAGCACTCTCTCGCCCACTACGAATTCCTTCCTTGAAATCTTCAAGTCATGAAATGCTTTCGTCTTCTCTTTATAAATTAGCGAGTTTTCAAACGCTTCGTTCCGGATTTCCTCCAATTCTCGTAGTTGCAACTTCCTTAGCGCCCCGGCTCCATCAAAATCAAAGTTGCATTGCTGCACGGCCTAAAACGACTTGTGTTGGAGCTCCACCGGCAAGTGACATGGCTTCCCAAAAATGAGGCGATACGGCGACATCCCAATTGGCATTTTAAATGCCGTGTGATACGCCCACAGTGCATCCTTCAGCTTGATGCTCCAATCCTTACGGTTTTCTTTGACGGTCTTTTCCAAGATGGACTTGATTTCTCGGTTTGAAGTTTCGGCTTGTCCATTTGTTTGAGGATGATAGGCCGTAGAAAGCCTATGAGCAACACCATACCTTCGGAGCAATGCCTCTACCGTTTTGTTGCAAAAGTGGGTGCCACGATCGCTTATCATAGCTCGAGGGATCCCGAACCTTGAGAAGATCCGAGATTTAATGAAACGTGAAACAACCTTCGAGTCATTAGTTGAGGTGGCTTTCTCTTCCACCCACTTGGAGACATAATCCACCGCAAGCAAAATATAAACATTCTTTGAAAGAATTAGGAAAGGGGCCCATAAAGTCGATGCCCAAGACATCAAAAATTTCACAAACCATTATGGGCACTTGGGGCATTTGACTTCTCCGTGAAAGGTTCCCCGTGCGTTGACAATTATCACATGCCCTACAAAATTCATACGCATCTCGAAATAGGGATGGCCAATAAAAGCCACTGTCAAGTACCTTATGCGCAGTTCTCTTCGATCCAAAGTGTCCTCCACATGCATGAGAATGGCAAAATGAAAGAATAGCGTGGAACTCCGATTCGGGGACGCACCTTCAAATGACTTGATCAGCACAGTGCCTCCATAGGTATGGGTCATCCCACACATAATATTTCACATCACTTCTCAGCTTGTCCCTCCTTGCTTTAGTTAGCCCTGTTGGAAACACACAAGCAACCAGAAAATTTACCAAGTCAGCATACCATGGATCCACATGTTCAACCGCAAGTAGTTGCTCGTCCGGAAATTTCTCATCAAGTTGTAGCTCGTTCCCCTCGTGCACTAATCTACTAAGGTGGTCGGCCACGGTATTCTCGGTTCCCTTTTTGTCCTTGATCTCCAAATCGAATTCTTGGAGTAGTAAAATCCACCGTATGAGTCGTGGCTTTGTCTCCTTCTTTGTAAGTAGATGTCGTAGGGCCGCGTGATCACTAAAAATCACCACCTTTGATCCAATTATGTATGAACAGAACTTCTCGATGGCAAACACAACAGCTAGAAGCTCCTTCTCCGTGGTAGTATAATTTTCTTGGGCAAGGTTCAAGGTCCTCGAAGCATAATAGATCACATGGGTAGCTTTATCGACCCTCTGCCCTAGCACGGCTCCCACAGCATAGTCACTCGCATCGCACATGATCACAAAAGGGAGGTCCCACCTCAGTGCTTGGATAACTAGAGAAGTGGTCAGCCGTTCCTTCAGTGTGTCAAAAGCCTTCTTGCAGTTGTCAACGACCTCAAATTCCACATCTTTTTGCAAGAGCCTACAAAGTGGCGAAGCGATCTTCGAAAAGTCCTTGATAAATCTTCTATAAAATCCTGCATGGCCAAGAAAAGAACAAACTTCCCGCACGTTGGCGGGGTAAGGCAACGCAGCTATGGTATCAATCTTAGATTTATCGACTTCTATTCCTTTAAACGAAACAATGTGTCCTAAAACTATACCTTGTTCCACCATAAAATGACACTTTTCCCAATTCAACACAAGGTTAGTGTTGACACAACGTTTTAAAATCAAAGATAAGTTCTCAAGACATACCTCGAAAGAATTGCCATAAACGCTAAACCTCTATAATCTCACCAACGTATTCCGAAAAGATACTTACCATACATCGTTGGAATGTGGCCGGTGCATTGCATAGTCCAAATGGCATGCGGCGATAGGCAAACGTGCCGAAGGGGCACGTGAAGATAGTCTTCTCTTGATCCTCGAGTGCTATAAGAATTTGAAAATATCCCGAGTAGCCATCCAAAAAGCAGTAGTATGAGTGGCCCGCCAACCTCTCAATCATTTGATCAAGAAATGGAAGAGGAAAATGGTCCTTGCGAGTCATGGCGTTTAGCTTARGATAATCAATACAAACTCGCCAACCCGTTTGCACCCTTGTTGGAACCAATTCGCCTTCTTGATTTTCGACCACCGTTACCCCCGACTTTTTCGTAACGACTTGAGTCGGACTCACCCACCGACTGTCAGAAATGGGGTAAATCACCCCAACATCAAGCAGTTTTAGAATCTCCTTCTTTACCACTTCCATCATTGGTGGATTCAGCCGTCTTTGAGGTTCCCTAGATGGTACAGCATTCTCTTCGAGTAAAATTCAGTGCATACACATGGAAGGACTTATCCCTCGCAAATCCGCTATGGTCCACCCGATTGCTTGCTTGTTATCCTTGAGTACTTGTCGCAGTGACGCCTCTTGGAGGTTGTCTAAGCGAGATGAAATGATCACAGGCAGTGTTTCGTTATCGCCTAAGAAAATATACTTTAAGTGCTCCGGTAGGGCCTTGAGTTCGAGCTCCGGTGCCTTAACTATGGATGGAATGGCTTTCTCGTGTGAGTCGGGAAGTTTGATGAAATTCACGTCCTCTTCTCTCAATTTCGCATTAAGTGCGCGCAAGGCTGACACTGTCTCTCATATGTCGTCCTCCCAAGTTGGTTCAGTTAGAGGGTAACTCAAAAACAACGAGTCCTCCCCCAAACTTCGTGTGATCGTCGTCTCGAGTTCATATTATTCATGCATTTCGAGAAATTCCTGCGCTAGAGAGTCAAAACAATCAAGTGCAAAAACAGAGTTATCGCAGTCAGGAAATCTCATAGCATCAAAAATATTAAATTGACAAATGTGACCATCAAATTCCATTGTTAGGGTGCCTCGAGTGACATCGATCTTTGTCTGAGCAGTGTTCAAGAATGGTCGCCCCAACAAGATAGGTGGAGATTTCGATGCAGACTCATTCATGCTCAACACATAGAAATCGGCTGGAAAAATCAACTCATCCACCTTTACGAGGACATCTTCAATAAAACCATCAGGGTAGGCAGTGCTTCGGTCAGCAAGTTGGATTACCACCCCAGTTTTCTTCAATGGCCCAACTTTCAAACAGTCAAAAATGGTGCGTGGCATAACATTTATTGATGCCCCCAAATCCAGCATGGCTCGCTCGACTCGCATGTCTCCAATCGTGCATGGAATGAAAAACATACCCGGGTCATTCCTCTTTTGTGGTAAGCTCCTTTGGAATACGGCCGACACATTTGCTCCCATTAGGACCTTTTCATCCCCCTTTAACCTCCTCTTGTTGGTGCATAAGTCCTTGAGTAATTTGGCCTAACGAGGAATTTGCTTGATCGCACCGGCAAGTGGAATAGTGATCTCCACCTTCTTGAAAACGTCTTGTATTTGCCTCTCCGTGTCTTCCTTAGCTTGACGCTTGATTCTTGACGGAAATGGAAGTGGCTCGGTCCTTGGGGGAGAAACAACGGGGTCATTAAAATTATTAGAAGGTTTAGGGTTACCTTTTTCAGCATGTTTTGGCTCCGTGTTTTCTTCCTCCATTTTGTCTTCATTGTCCGGCTCCAGCACTGGGTTGGTCGGTCCTTCCACCTTCTTGCCACTTCGTGTTGTTATGGCGCTCACATTCCTCGAATTTACCTCGGTTTGAGGTGGCAGTCGGCCGCTGCCTTGCGCTTCCAATTGCGTTATGTGCATAGCCATTTGACTCATTTGCATCTCCAAGTTTTTTATGGATGCTTTGGTCTCTTGTTGAAATTTGGCGGTGTCTTGTTGAAATTGAGCGGAACTTGTTGCCATTAATTTCACCATCTCTGCCAGTTATGATGATGAGTCTTCCCCTTGTTGTCGAGTTTGGTATTGGTTAGGAAAGTTTTGCCCCCTTTGTTGAGCTTGAGAGGGTCCTTGATCTTGATTTCCAGGTATATTTCCTTGCTGTATATTTCCTTGCTGATCCCTCCATCTAAAACCAGGGTGGTCGCCCCATCTCGGATTGAAGGTGTTGGGGTACGAGTCGTACTTTCTCCCTTGCCCGTTCCCGGTACCTAACGCATTCACGTGCGCCTCGCATGCTGAGTAAAAGTGTGGGCATTCGTCAGTAACGTGCTCCACAGTTTCGCAAAAACCGCATGGTCGAATCTTTGGAGCTCCTCCCGCACTTATCATGGCCTTCAATTCAATTAAATGGGCCTGCAATGAATCATTACCCATCTCGTTTACCGATTTCGATGAAGGATCTCGGTTGCCGAATTATTGGGAGTTGGCCGCCATGTTTGATATTAGTTCCTTTGCTGCCGTCGGTGTCTTGTCCATCAAGGTGCCTCCACTAGCAGCATCAATCATGTTTCGATCAGTGAGACTCAATCCCTCATAGAAGTATTGTATTAAAAGTTGCTCGCCCATTTGGTGTTGAGGGCAACTCGCAACAAGCCTCTTGAATCATTCCCAGTATTCATACAACGTTTCTCCTTGCGCCTGCCTAGCCGAACAAATGTCTTTTTGAAGATTTGCCACTCGTGATGCGGGAAAGTACCTCTGCAAGAATGTTTTCTCCATAGCCCCCCATGTAGTGATGGATCCCGAAGGTAAGTAGTAAAGCCAATCTTTGGCTAGGTCTTTTAATGAAAAGGGGAATGCCCTTAGCTTGATTTGCTCGTCCGTGACTCCAGCGGGTTTCATGCTTGTGCATATGACATGGAACTCTTTCAAGTGTTTGTGCGGATCATCGCCAATGAGTCCATGGAATAAAGGTAGGTGATGGATTAATCCGGACCGTAGCTCAAATGTAGCATCGTTCACCGTTGGAAAGGTAATGCACAATGGTTGTTGAGGAAGGTCGGGATTTGCCAACTCCTTCAACGTTCGTTCTGCTTGAGCAGCCATCGTCTCGCTTTCTCGTTCTTCTCTCTCGCTCGAAGAATCCTCGGATATGTAATTGGGTAATACCTGCTCCCAATTTGAAACCTCCTTCTTCTTCTTTAACTCACGACCTCTCTTGTTGATTTCTGGATAATAATGCAAATTCTTCTTCCCGGACGATCTCAAGTTCATTCACCTGAGAAAACACTCAACAAGACTTCAACTTGTTTAAACAAAATTAAAAATAAAATAAAATACTAAAATACTAAAAATCACAATTTTAACGCGTCACTCCCCGGTAACGGCGCCAAAATTTGACCGCCCGTCGTCAAGCGTCAAATTTAAATGTTTATTTTCCTCAGCTTCTCTCCACTAACTAGTAGTAGCGATAAGTAYGSGTCGAWVKCACGAMYAGTGTGGTTAYATTGTGATGATTCGTATTTTATTTAAATAAACGATTGGGGTACGGAACTATGAATTAATTCAACTTAATAAAATAAACAAGCAATTAAACTAGGAAGAGAACAATTAACGAAGAATTCAATAATAATAAAGGCCTAGTTCTAGTTCAGTTTCCACCCTCGATTCACTCATTTAACCAACCACAATATCGATAATCCATTCATCACATGCGATTAAAAACCCTAAGTAGCAATAAGCTCTGCTACTCGAATTTAACCTTACTGTGTACTCAATTAAAATAAGCTCTTTAATTGAATCTAATTATTGAATAACCTAGAATAAGCTCTCTAGGTTCAACCCAACAACAGCATTATTAATTAGGCAAATAGATTAATCTAGGTAACAAACGCATAAGCTCGGTTCATTCAACCTATGTTGTGTTGTTCCTAACGATTTACAATCATTAGTTGCTTCAGAGAAATAGTAATTACGACAATTACACGGGAAACAATCCTATTTCTAGCAATAGATAACCAAACCCTAATCTAGGTGATCAAGCCAAATTAAGAATTAAGCAATCATAAGTTGAAAATAGAACAACACAAACAATCGCATATGACGAACGAAAAACAATATTGCATAAATCAATTAAACATAGTTTCACGAGGGTTTTAACATCCCTAGAACTAGATAATAAGTTTACTCACTCATGGAGTTAATAAAATAAAAGAAAAGGTTCAGATAAACAAACATAATCCTTGATAAAATACGGGAGACGATGTGTTGGAATTGAATCTTGCGTCTTGGGACGATAATCTTCAAGTTCCCTTGCCTTTGGATGACTTGGAACGAGTTGGAACCTCTCTGGACCTCCTTAGAACCCTAGGATATGTTATATTATGCCTCTGGGACGAAATAGGGTCGGAGTTTATATAGAATTCCTCTTTCTTGCCGCCCAAGATTCGCCCTAAAATAATTCTGCCGAGTCGGCGTCGACGGAGCGTCGACTAACGTGAACCAGCCCTCGGCATCGACGCGAATCACCTGCCTGTGTCGTCCAGCGTGCGTCGTCCAGCGTGTGTCGACGTCGACGCTTCAGAGCATGAGCGTCGACTCATGGGCGTCGACATCGACGCTTCAAAGCATGGGCGTCGACAGAGCGTTGACTCATGGGCGTCGACATCGACGCTTCAGAACATGGGCATCGACATAGCGTCGACTGACGCGAGCCAGCCTTCGGCGTCCCTCCGCACATTGCGTCGACTGACGCGAACCATCCTCGGCATCGACGCATCATCGACGCAATATCCTGATTCTTGATTTTTCTCTCGTCGATTCGTCAATCCTCGTTTCTCTACTTCCTTGAGAGATATCCTTCGATAAATATAGCACCAAATACTGCAAAATAGAGAAGAAATATACGATTGGTGCTTGATTGCTCATAATAACAATTATACGAGAAATAAGCATATATGATGATATTAAGCACATAAAATCACCGGAATTAAACCGTCAATTAGCGTATAACTTCCTCACAAATAGGATTTTGAGGGTGTTCGCTCAATTCGCTCAAGTGTTTGTTATATGGGATGTGTATACGCTCGAGTCGGACAATGCATGCACCTCGACAAGACTTCACAAATCGGACGCTAAAGATTGCTCATAGTACATGACCAAATAAGAATCGAAAGAGGTCTTTACTATGGGTTGTAATGTTGGCTCTTTGGTAAGGTATGGAACATTTGGATATAGTGGCTAACACACGATCAAACGCGATCAATAACACACAAAATCCTAATTTCTAAAACTCGAAGCTTATGATCGCTTCACCCTTCCCAAATTACCAAACTTTCATTCGAAGCCCTTTCGTTAGCTCACATGATTTCCTGACTTTTATTTCACAACACTTCGAAGATTTTTGAATTTGCTTCTTTTAACTAAATTTAGCCTTATTGAATTAGGCTTTTCACTTGAACGCACGCTTTATCACTTTTCGTAATTTGTGTTGGAGTTTTATTCTTTTTTTGTGTGTGTGTGTGTATAAGCAACTCAAAACCCGAAACCCTCAATTGATTTCCCACACATTCTGAGTCAACTAACGACATACCCTCTCACCTCACCATTTATGAAGATATAATAGCTAAAATCGAGCTCGGCTAACAAGAAACGGGGCATAGGCTCAAGGGGGGTCATTTAGGATTTTTAAAGTAGCTTAAATATATGGATATAGCCGGAACAAGGGTGATATATGTGCCTCGAGGTCATTTTCAAATTCAATCATGTACGAGCAAAATCAAACATCATCAATGCAATTTCCATAAAAATCAAAGCAAGCCGATAAATCACGCAATGCTACTCACTAGTTTGCACCAAATTTGGGAGCAAAATTAAAAGAGCTTTTAGAGCATTGCAATCTTTTCACGAGAAAATGTTGATTATATATATATAGGCGAGTTTTGGACGAAGCACAAAAATTCAACTCCTTACACAAGAGGATATATACATGCAAAAACCTGACAAGTAAACTATTCAAACTTCCAAGCATGTGGATATTGCTTAAACATGTAATAGACACACAAAAGACACAAAAATCGACTCAACCATATAGATGCGCAAATAGTAAGCGTTACTTCGCCAAGAATGCATCACTTCGCCAAGGCTCGAGTTAATAAAGACAAATCATGCTTGACAAAAATCGGGACCCTAACCACCTACCCACCCCACTTAAACCATGCAATGCCCTCATTACATTTTAAAGAAAACCAAGTAAAGGGAGGGGGAAGAAACTTCCTTAACCGAGCGAGTTTTGGTCGAGCTCGGTAGGGTCCACCTAGGCATCTAAGCAACCCAAGCAAAAATCGAGCATGGCTAGTATCTCCCGGCTTCATGAACGCTACTCACTTATTCAATCGCCCAAGGTTGAAGTCGGAAAACAACACACTATACATGAAAGTCACAAGAAATTAAAAACTCAAGAAAATATGTACATGAATCTCAACAAAAAAAAAAATTTTGTTTTGTTTTTCAAATTTCCAAATGTTTTTGGATTTTTGTTTTAAGATGAAAGAAAGAAAATAAAAGAAATAAACGAGAAGAACCTGGGTTACCTCCCAAGAAGCGCTTGTTTTACGTCATTAGCTCCCTTTTTGATCAAGGCGAGAAGATAACGGGAGGGTCCACCAACACAATCTCCTCCTTGTCGGGAGGATCTACTCTTTGGAACGTTCTTAGCGCATTGCATAACTGAAATAAGATCCACCAAAAAGCAAACGTTCTAAATGGGCAATTGAAGCTTGTCTCGGCTAGGTCCTCAGGTGGGATGGTAGTTTTGAAGTGCCCTGATGACTCATCAAGGAAGCAAAAGGAATATTGGACGGCTAGTTTGTTCAATCTTTTATCGAAAGATGGGGGAGGGAAATGATCTCTCTTGGTAGCCACTTTCCACTTCTTAAAATCGATCAACGTCCTCCAACACATTCGTGGCCAACAACCCTCCTTCTTCATCTTCAAGAACTAACAAGCCGCTCGTCTTGGGCACCAAATCAATGGGCTTTAACCACTCACTTTTGGATATCACGAACATCAAGCCCTCTAATAACACACTCCACATCCCGGCTCTCACCATATCTTCAAGACTCGAATTCAAAGAACTAACTCCCTCAACCACTCCCGGTATCCAATCAATAGCACTCTTAAGAACATCAATCCCTTTAACCATCCTCTCCTCCTTTTCCTCTCGATGCGATGCAAGGATAATAATTGACTTGCTCTCCTCTTCCTCCTCAAGATAATCGTCAATGTTTTCAATCTTATCATCAATAACCCCCACCTCCTCCTCTAAAAAGTCGTCGTTGCCCTCAACGACCCATTAACAAACTTCTTCACACAAGTCTTGGGTACATAGAGGCACAACGGGCTCATCATTAAGAACAAGGGGCTCATCCTCACAACATTCTTCAATATCAATGTTCGGGCCAACTACCTCCTCATTGGTCTTTTCCTCCATATACACTCGCTCGACTATACCTTCGATCATGTCCATATATATCCGATCAAAAATAGGATTTTTTGAAAGAGAAAAGTGAGGTCCACGGAGGTGGAATCAAGAGGAGTAAGAATTGAAAATAAATCCTCCTCCGACGGCGAGATGACCGTATCCTCAACCACCCCACACTTATTGAAGAATGCGATCGGAAAAGTATGTGAAGGCAGGCTTGAGAATTATTGTGCAATGGCCCATATATCCGGATCGAGGGATGGAGTAGGAGCAATCATCGGGGTAGCCAGATGAAATGGGCCCACGTGAGGAGTAACAAGAGGATTATGAGTCGGCGGTGGAGCAAAAGAAAGTATAGCACAAGCGGGTCCCACATGATATCCATGACCTCCATACATATCCTCCAAATGAGGCAACGGCATATTGAACGAGGAAGTTAAAGGGCAAGAATTGATAGTATGATCACACGTTCCACACCATCCACATCCCACAAAAGATCTATTAACGTCCCTCATGGTGCGGATGGGGGGGCCACTTTTTACATTGGAGCTCGGAACTCCAAACGACTCATACGGATCGGACTTTGGAGCACTATTGATGGCACATCCATAACTCGCACCTCCACCATAAGTATTAAAATTCACATTCGGAGCATGATTGAAATTAAGCGCATGAGAGTCTCCATACGGGCCGGAAGTCGGGGCTTGCAAGTTCGGATAGGAATATGGGGCTTGAACGTTCGGATAGGGATTTGGAGCTCCATAACAACCCAAGGAACCATTCACACCCGAGAAACTATCAAACCCGACATGGTTTGCACCATGCCGGGTTGCCCATAACCAAAACCACCATTGGTAACGTGGTTTGCACCATGCCCTCCCACGTTGCCAAGGCCATTATACAAAGTATCATTCCCGACATGGTTTGCACCATACCCTCCCATGCTAGGAATGTATCCACCATACGTGCCTAACATACTTAACAAAAAACGTCAAATAACAAAGAAAGCTAAAAACACAATGAAACTACAACCAAATCGAAAGCCTTAACCAAGCCGAGTCGCAACAGCGCCATTTTGTTAGAGGAGTTTTCGTGGTGTTGAAATATATCAATGGTTTCATGGCTTCGTATTATCGGAATTCGATTCAATTGAAGGATTCAATGTGTTTCAAGCTTGGAAAAGTGAAGGAAAATGAAAATAAAGCAATTAAACTAACTAAACTATTCTAGAAATTGAGATTGCATGTTGGTCGGATGCCTCGGTCGTATGCCTTCAATGAAAATTCAAGCAAAATCGAAAATTTAGCAAAAATAAGCAATGTTTCACCAAGTACAAGCATGCATGCACAAGGTACAAATATGCATAAAAACTCGAATAATGCAAATTAGCAAAAATTGAAAGTATGGATAGAAAAAGCAATGAAAATGGATGAGAAAGTTCAAAAATTTATGGAAGACAACAAGGAACAAAGCATAGATCTAGGATTTAGCATGAAACAAAGCACAAAAATAAAAATCAAAATAAAGCATGTGAATCAAGATGATCCAAGACCCGATCTATGATCTAAACGTGTCACTCATCTAGATTCCATATCCAATTTTTAAGATCTAACAAGAATTCAAGGTGCTAAGACAAAAAGCATAAAATGAAGAAAAATGCATGAAACATATAAAATTACGTGAAATTAAACGATCTAGGCCACAATCTATGATCTAGTTGTGTCACTCAACTAGATTCTATGGATGATTCACAAGATCAAGCACAAATTCTAATACCTAAGGCAAAAAGCATAAAAGAAATGAAGAACAAAGCATGAAATTAAAAGAAAGCTTACTAGAATTAAAGAGAGAATCCATTAGCTTGATTGAAATTGCAAGTAGTTAAAAATCCAAGGGAGTACTTGAATCCTTCTTGAGCTTACAAACCCAAGGCAAAGCTTGAAGTTAAATCTAGAGAGAGAAAATAATCCCAAACCCAAGCTTGGGTTGGGAGGAGGTGTTTTTACAAAATGAGAGATAGGTCTATTTATACAAGGTAATTAGGGGTAAATTGGTCAATTATCACTTGTAAGCTTTGATTTCCCATCTTTGACCAAATTTGACCCAAAATGGTCATACCATTTTGGTCGAGTTGGGCTCTATTGGCTCGGCAAATATGCAAAGTGGCTCCACATGGGCCGAGATGGCTCGGCGCTGGGCGGGAGTGGCCGGCAGGTCTCGGCGGCTGTCGGCGGGAGCTTACGGGTGTGGCCAGGCGGGCTCGTCAGGCCTCGGCAAGAGCTTGTGGGCGTGGCCGGCAGGCGCTCAGCAGGTGTGCGCGCAGTCGATCGACTAGACCAGCAGTCGATCGATAGCTCTCGGCAGGACGGGCAACACATTGTCGAGCAGTCGATTCAACTACTCGGCAGTCGATTGCGCAGTGCTCGGCCACGCTCGGTAGTCCTCGGCACTGGTCGGCAGGCACTCGGCAGTCCTCAGCGCTGGTCGGCAGGCGCTCGGCAGCTGCTCGGCACTGGTCGGCAGGCGCTCGGCAGCTGCGCCCCGACTCGCCTTGGCTTGAGCCAAATCGAGCCAAGGGCCAATTTTCACCTTCTTTTCGATTTTTTGTTAAAATCTAGCAAAAATAACACACATCCACAAATTAATTGAGCCCATTTAACCAATTTAAATATAAGATTAATAAGAAACACGAAAAACAAGAAAACAAGAAAAACAACCTAAAAACCTAACGAAAAACGACTCAAAACTACTAGAACCAAACCTAAACCCTAACTAAAAACACAAGGAAAAAAGCAACAATTACATGCAAAACAGCAAGCCTGGCGATCTCCGTCCTCATTGTATCTAGCTGACACTTTGAGACATTTAGATCTTCTCTTTGGGCCGCTATTTGGTGGCGAGTTTCATCTAACTCCCCTTGCGTTAAAGACGATAGCTTAGTCTGATTGTTGGCATGGGTTGTCAGCTCGTCGCACGCCTCCTTCCATTTATTTGCTGACTCTCCCTCCGAGTTCGCAGCCAGTAGGTGGAAGGATAGTGAGGCCATAAGAGGTTGTAGCTATATCATGAGAAGCAATAAGAATAAGTTATGAGTTAGAAATACACTGAAACATGTTCAGAATGCACAAATTCAAAATAAAATAATCGGTGCTGAAATGGTAAATTAAGTTGATGAGGACTTACGCATGATGTCAAGAAGTAGTAAACTCGCTGAGTTGAATTTCTAAGTTGAGAGTGATTGTACTTTTTGCTAGAGGATCCTTGAAGTTTTTTGCAGATGAAAATGGTGGAAAATTTTTTTTGCTTTTGTGAAATACAAAGAAATGAAGGTGAAAGGACGCTTGTATTGGGAGCGGCGCAAATCAGAAAAGACAGAGAGATTTTTGGGCGACGCGAAGGTTGTTGGTTAATTGTGGGTCTTTCATTTCCTGTCCCACATGAATAAATATATTACGAGGAAATAAGCCTGCGACACGTGTCCGACACAATGGCAGTATGCATTTAATATTCGTAAGTCTGAGGTGATGTTTGATGGTTTGTGCGCTTTTACCAAGAGGTGTGTGGGATTGACTTTTGGGGTTACTTATGATCACATTGCACTTGATTTACTACCTCAATCAAGTAGATGAGGACTAGCTGATACGACATCAAATATCAGGTCGGTAGGCATGCAGGTTTGTAAGGATTTATGAGGCGACCTCCCTTTTAGAAGGGTTGATCTTTTTTATAGGGGGGGCGAGCTATTTTTGGGAGTGGCAAGCTCTCGTATAAGAATGACGAGCTCTTATATGAGGGTGGCGAGTTCTTATCAAGTAAATAGTATTATAACAACTCGGTACTGAGAGTTGGGCCTTATAGTTAATAAGATCTTAGGCCCTGGTGGGCTGATATGGACTATGGTACGGACTAAAGGTATAGATATGGTTATTGGCCCATGATTGTTATGGTAATTTAACGAGAGTTCAAATACCTATCGTAATTTAGCATATAGGAGAAATCCTAATTTTAAGTCGGTGGTTATCTATGGTATTTTGGTTTGAATAGGAAGCGGGAACCCTAGATTGGGAACTCGTTATATAAAGAGGACGCATGCCTCACTTTTCTCTCTAAGTTGATTTGTTATCTTACGTTTTGAACTCTCACATATCATTATTAAAAAGGGATTGATTTAAGAATCGGAGGGTATATAACGGGGTTGTCCGGCTTGAATTTTGTTTTGTAAGTGATTAGGTCGTTAGGAGTTCTTTGAAGGTCTATCAGGTCGACAATAAATTTCAGGTTATTATTTCTTTTTTGCTAACTAATCTTTTTGATCGCATCAAGTAAATTGGAATAAATCGTAACTAAATAATTAAGACAATATTCATTATCGCAAACTAATTAAATGTGATGTGTCATGCATGTTTCACGTTTGCTAGTGTCTTTTTGTACTAAGACGCTGCGACATTCTCTCATACAATCCGTATATAATAATCAATAAAGAATGTCTACCAAATCAACATAATATTATAATGGTTTAAAAGCAAGTAAAACAAGCAATGCCAAGAGAATATCTGGAAGTGGAGGGGCCCTTAACTAATTTGCGATAAACTCAACCATTGGTTGCTTAGTGCCACACTAAAACAATAATTAAAGATTCATAAGGTTTATGCATTTCATGATGAGACGGAGCATCGATGATGCACTTTAATTTGTCGGGATAAAATAAAGAGATTTTAAAAACAAAAGTTATTGAGTTCTTTGTTTCATTTAATAATTTCCGAAAGCTACTCATAAAGTAAAAAGTTGTCAAATTTAAGTTAAGTTTAGTCATAAATTTAAATAATATTTTTAATTATATTTTTTTTATATTTAATAATGTCAATTAATATTTATAGAAATCAATATTAAAATTATTATATTTGTCATTGAAATAGTAAAGTATTGCATTGTAATTATCAATTTTTATTTTATCATTAAAAAAATTAGTATTTCAAAAAGTATTAATTAAGAGTATATGTAAAAATGAAAATTAATGATATATTAAATATTGTAACTGAACTATCTTTGTAGGGCAGACAAAAATAAATACCGAATTATATTTGTGAAAGGAGAGAGTATATTATTTGACCTACTCAAACATCACCGGACTCCACAAGGTGGACCGAGAGATTATTTTTTTTCTTTAAAAATCACATAAGCCTATTATTCCTTCCGTCTCTTTCTATTTGTCGACAATTTTAAAATTATTTTGTCTCATTCTATCTGTCTTATTTATGTTTTCAAGAGATAATCATTATTACTTTTACTTTTCTGATAAAAAGTAAAGGTTAATTTACTGTTTTTACCCCTACTTTTATTACTTTATTCTTTTAATTATTTTAAACAAAATGATATTATGGTCATTTGATACCTGTAATTATAACGCTAACCGTCGTTCTTAATCTACATGAAAAACTGCCTTTTACATTTTTTTTATACCGTTTGAACAAAAATGTGGGTGGTTAATTGTACCAAGTTCATTCTCAAAAGCAATTAAGAACGCTACCCCACGGCAACCTTCCAAAGCGGTTATTATCCATTTACTGTTTGAGTCCATCTATGTTCCGATAGTGCTTTTCCTCAATTTACCTCTGTAGATATGGTAGGTCAGGACATGGATACTTGGGCATGGCTACATTGGACGCAAATGATAATTAAATTAAAAAAAATCGAGAGTGTGCCAGTGACAGTGACAGTGACGCCCGCTCTTACAGCTCATCGGGTCAAAGCAATCCACCAAAACCCGACCCGCCCATACAGCTGTCTCTCCGGCCCTTCACTTTCTACTTCATTCTTCTCTCCCAAAACACACGCAGAATCGTATGTATATTATATTATATATATATATAAACAAACTAGAATTTTATAATTACTATTATCTTCGTCATTCAACTTGCTATAGTGTATTGCTCACGACTGTAAGCGCCTTCTCTGCTTTTTTCTGCTCTATCAAAAGACGCCGGTGAGTCACTTGAACATAAAATTAGTTATATCAAATTTTGGTCGCATTAGCATACATATATATGCAACAAAAAGCAAGTTAAAGTGTGTGCTTTCAGATTTATTTTTTATTTTTTATTTTTTTTTACGTTTCCATCCATTTGTGTTTTTCATATGAGGGTTATATTGTCTTTCTAAGTTTCTTTTGTATGCAGCTAAATATATTTTATTTTATTTATCTTTTCTGAAAGTCTAGTTAAAGCTTGGCAAATTATATGCATGGAATGGAAATGCGTGTGCGAGTATGATGTAGTACACATTTGTTTATCATGGTGCTAACTGCTACTGATTATGTGATAAATGATTGGTAAGTTTGTACGAGTACACATTTAACTCCCTTATTTGCAATTGTTCTTTCTTTAGCTAAATCTGCTGGGAAATGAATTTTACTTAATAAATGAACCGGCCATTTTGAAGTTTAATTAGTGCTATTGGCTGTTTATTTGTTGTAGAAAAGGGAAATTACAGAAGGTAATTTACATATGAAAGGGCATGCATATATTATAGTATTCATGATGTGCTTGTTTATTGTACCAATATAAATTGGGAGTTTTAATTTACGTCGATTCGTGTTCGAAATAGTTTTTTCGGTTCCATTTGATATATCAAAGATACTGTAGAAGACAATGGATCAAAAGTCGTCGCTTTGGAAGATAAGATCTACGGAGAAGACCTTGGCAACGGATAGAAAAGCAAATAGTTCTTTTATCAGCAATAAAGAAGAAAGAAACGAGGTTTGATTTTTTTTTTTTTTTTTTTTTTTTTTTCATATTTATCACTCCCTTACAGCTTTCATGTTTCTTCAGGTACATGAACTTGTGACTGAGAAAGCAGAAGTAGAAAGAGATGTTAGAGTATTAAAGGACAAAACTTTATGCTGCTCTGTCTGAATGTAGTTCCAAAGATAATATCTCAAAAAAACAGGTCATAATTGCAGAGGAAAGCTATTGCAGGTAGATGTTAAACAATATCTTTAAGTTTTATTATTATTGTTATTATTATTATCATCATTATTCATCTGCACATACTAATTATGTTTAGTCTAATTACAAGTTTTATAGAATTATGTTTCAAAACTGATACCTCTTACAATGTTGCAAATATATACCCTTTTTATCTATCAAATACACCCTCTTCCTCTTGAGGATGAAATTTGTAAAATAAAATAAATAAATAAATCTATGTTCAAAGGAATATTTGGTAATTTTGAAAGATTTTTTTTTTTTTTTTTTTTTGGGTACATTTGGGATCGTTTTTGTAATTAACTTTGCATAAAGAATTGTCCAGTCTTGTTCAGAATCTGATATCTAAGATTTCACAAGAATAGTTTTTCAAATCACCATACAAGAAATGTCCCTTTTGTTGTTGCAATTTGTTCAGAATCTGATATCTGGATTTCAGAAGAGCCTGAAATTCTCTTGGGCCATCATTTTCCTTGCCACGGTCCAACAACCCCATTTTAATGCCTAAACATGTCGGGCTTCGGGCCTCTTGCACCGGGCCAACCTGCCCACTATACAAATTGACATCTCTAACTATATTTCAAAGGAATAGTTTTAGAAACTAACCATGTAATTATTCATACAAGAATTACCCAATTGTATTCCTGCAATCTTTTCATAATCTAATATCCAAGATAACTTATGTATACAGGCATAGACAAATCCGAGACACGAGCACTCTGTCTAAAAAACGACCTCGACAAAGCTCTACAACAGAAATCCGCTTGCGAAGAACAATTAATCCACCTGGACACAGCACTAAAGGAGTGTACAGAGCAATTACACTTCGTCCGAAGCGAGCAAGAGAAAAGAGTACACAGCGCCGTAATGAAAACATCACAAGAATTCGATAAAACAAAAGTCGCTCTCGAGGAAAGATTAGCCGAGGCCACGAAAAGGATCGCCAGATTAGACGCAGAAAATAATCAGTTCAAAAAATCCCTATTAAAAAAGGACAAGGTGGTCGAAGAATTAAGCAGGTACAGATCGCACGTAGAAGCCGATTTAAAAGCACTTATACTGAGATTAGAGTCCACCGAGAAAGAAAACGCTTCTCTCAAATATGAGGTTCGTGTTCTCGAACGGGAACTCGAGATTCGACACGAGGAGAAAGAATTCAACAGACGAACTGCTGATGCCACTCAGAAGCAACAAGAGGTCAGCGTCGAGAAAATCGCAAAATTGGAATCGGAGTGTCAAAGGCTGCGATCGCTTATCCGGAAACGGTTGCCGGGCCCGGCTGCTTTGGTCAGGATGAAGAACGAAGTCGAAGGGCCCGAAAAGGATCCATTCGAAACAAGGAGAGGAAAAATGACACCTGCGGCCAAAATGCTCGATTTTTTGAATGAGCAGTTGCAGAAAATGGAAGAGGAAAACAAAAGACTCAAACATGCACTCAACGAAAAAACCGAACGAGGTAAATACCCGACGACTTTATCTGACATGGGCAGTGATGAAAAATCCGAGTCTTGGGCGTCGGGTTTGATATCAGAGCTCGATCATTTCAAAAACGAGAAAAAATCTGGAACACCATCTCACAGATGTATGGGAACTCCAGACATGAATCTAATGGACGATTTTACTGAGATGGAAAAGTTAGCCTATTCCCCTCATAAATCAGAAAATAAAGCTTTTAATTTAGAAGCATATGAGACAAGAAAAAATAATAGCTCAGCCACAACAAAAGCTGATCAGAAACTCCAGTGTAATGTAAGCATACCAATAAAAAAAATTCTTGAGCTTCTAGAAGGAATAAATGTAATAATATTTCAAGATAGTGGTGTAGCAGAATCTATACCTGGGAAGGATGATAAGATTTTTCGAGTGTTTCAATGTGAAACTTCGGAATTTTCTGCCGTTGTGCAGCGATTTGTCGAAACTTGCAATGATTTGTTGACTGGAAAAGGTAATTTAGAACAGTTTGCTATATCGGTGGCTTCTAATTTGGAGTGGATCGTGAATCACTCTGCAGAATCTGATAAATTGAGTATCCTAATAGAAGCAGCGGATATAGGATTGAATTTTAAGCCAGCAAATAAGGAATCATTGGTCGTCGTCGATCTTGAAGGCACACTGCAATCGCAAATTGACAAAGTTGAATCCTTCAGTATTCAACTTAAAGACTCTAAAGACACTACTGAGAATTTGCTATTGGAGATGCAGACTATGAGGCAGTCTAAGGGTAATATCGGAGTTCAAACTGAAGAACAGAAGATGATGAAACAAGAGACTGAGACACAGCTTGTCGAAACTGAATTTGAATACAGAAAAACTTGTGAAGAGATTTCACACCCACAAAATGATATGGAAAATAATGAAAAGTCTTCTAAAGAACCGGACGAACCATGCAATGAACTGAAAACACAGCTAGAAGGGTATGTATGAGCTAAACTTTAATTTTGGAATTAATTTTTTTTTCGGGGTTTTCCTGTTTTCTAATCTCTGTGTAATTCAGAGAGACGAGCAAAGAAGGTCCAGATGACGAAAATCAACTTCAAAATGTAAGTATGCGCAGGTCTTATTGGTAAACTATACGTAAACTTAAAACAATCTCTAAATTTGTATTGAAATTTGACTTTGTAGGATCAAGAGATTACTTTGGCTTCAGAAAAATTGGCAGAGTGCCAAGAAACACTCCGGAATCTCGGGAAGCAGTTAAAGGCATTGGCTTCACCTAGAGATGCAGCACTTTTTGATAAGGTCGTTTCAACATCGGCTGACCCTGTTATTACCAGCATGTCGACTCCTCAGAGAAATGGTAGCCAAAGATTGTCCCTGTTAGATAAAATGTTAGCAGAGGATAATAATGATAATGTTAAAACTGATGCCTCTCCCAGAACCAAAGATACTACTCAGAGTGGACACAATGATTCTGATGTTACCACTAATGCAGCAATAGAGTCTTGGAGCAAGTTTACTGATACAGAGCAAATTGGTGGTGATGCTGAGAGAAAAGCAGTTGTTACCATGGCTATTGTCCCTCGTAAAAAAAAGGACAGCAAAAGCTTTTTGAAGAAGTTAATTTGGTGGCAAAAGAAAGGTAACAGCAAGAAAAGAAGTTTCTCATGAGCTTCAATAATGATAGTAATGAAATTGAGTCACATAAGAACTTTCGATACCTTGAATTTTTATTTTATTTTTTTAATGTCTACATAAAGAAATGAAGTAGATAGCTGGACAAGACTTGGATATTTTACTGTACATCTTGCTGTGCATATATATAATCAAAGAAAAATAAACATGAGAATGAGCAAATAATCAGAAGTTGCATATTTCATTACAATTATCGTTAGAAATGCCAGTGTGAAACAGTTTGTAGGAGGAGCATTTTGCTTGTTAGAATAGAGACGATATGTAAAGTTTAAATTCACAATATAAGATGTCAGGAGGTCCTACACCAGTCCAAGTAGAAATGGCGGGAAAAAAAGTAAATTTCACCATTCTATAAATGTGATTAAAATCATACAACCCGATTTCTGCAAAAATAATCATTTTGGTATCCATCATGTAAAATAAATTCTTAAGCATAATTCACAAAATTTATGCTTACTGCTAATAAAAATGAATACACAAAATAAATGAAGAAATAAAACAGATGCATAAATTCCATTTTCACTTCCAATATTAGTCTTTGTAAAGAATAAACGTAGCAATATCATGCAGACCAGCCTCTCTGTAACATTCAGCAACCCTTTCAACGCACGCATCCCATGTCCCTTCCACAGAAGCTAGGTCCAATAGAAAAGCAGCTTCATCCAGTGCTATCTGCAAAATGGATTAATAATAGGTGAATGAGAAAGCATGAAAACAGAGAAACAGAATTCAACAAAATCATGATCGGTAATATTCAAAACCTGAGCAGGTTCCTTTCCCTTTTTTAGATCTTCTTGCCTTCCTTCATCCGTCACCTTCTCTTTGATAAACTCAATTTGCTCATCGTCCCACTGAGCCATATCAGCAACTTCCTAATGAGCGTAAAAAAATAATTAAAAAAAAAAAGGTTACATGCAATAACAGATCAGTTACAAAGACTGCTATGATAAGTACCTGGTACATGCAGCCCAGTGTCCACCATGGTGATTTCAGAGCCACTCTTGCAGAATCTTTGGCTTCTGAATTTCGGCCAACCCTACATGAGGAACAAAGGGATATCATGCATTTAGAAAATTCGAATGGTGGATCTATTTTTTTTTCTTTATTAATACACAGATAAAGGGTCAAATTTACAAACTTCAGCAAAACTTCAGCGTTAAAGACAAACGGACGCCCAAATCCTGGAAAGTGCTCTCTCTTAGTATAGAATTCCCCGGTCACCAAAGCTGAAACCTTACACCAGCATTCGTATATCACCAAAGGGTAATAAAAGGCCACTTTACTTAAAAATACTGTTTTGTCGAAATCTTACATTGTCTCCTTTGTCAAAATGCTGCTTAACTCTGCGTTCTAGTACATCGGGAAACAAACCTACCTGGAAAACAAGTCATTTTTCATTTGAACCAGCTAAAGTCGCACATATAGAAGTTTTTCTCGCCCTGCATTACCTTCTTTAAAAGATAGGTCTCTATGCTCGAAATCTGAGATGCGGCAAAATCACCCTTCTCGTAGAACTTATTCTCGGCATCGGATGAAGCATAAAACAACTCATTGTTTCTTTCTTGAGAGCTCTTGGCATCTTCTTCAACTAAGATTCTGTTGATGTACTGCTCAACCTGTTTTCAGAGAGAATGGCAAAACAACATTATGCCTTGCAGCAGCAGCAACAACAACAACAACAAAATAAAAATAAATAAATAATATGCATTTATAATTATTATCTGAACGGATGGAGATTTTACTCACATTCTTAGCCAGAAGCCAAACTCCATATTTGCGAAGCTCTACTACTGGCATCTCCATCCTGTGTACATTAAGGAAAGAGTTTGAATAAAAACAGATGCACATTGGACTCTATCTATAAAATATGCAGAGCTTGATTACCCAGTAGGAGCGGTTGGCCATCGTAATAATGCAGTTATAGAACCTATCATCAGTGAAATAAGATGAAAGGTTATTTTTGGCATTTTAACACGGACCCTTAAGTTGTAGAGAGGTACACACCTGCGTTATTCTTGGATAGAGGAACAGCAAGAGGAAGCAACCCTTGTTTTGCTCCCGGAGAAATAATTTGTTCACCTGTTATATTAAATGTAAGATTAAAAAACAATAGCCATGGCTACTGTGATAGAAAATTCATCAAGATGCAGTGAATATGATGGACCAATTCAGCGATTTGTTATCATCAAAAGGGGTTTATCTTTAAAAATATATATCATCCAACACATTATCCAATTTTCTTATCTACGTAACTAGAAAATCATTCACAATTGAACTGTTAATTGATTTCTCGCAAACAAAATAATACCTCTGAGCTGAAGCACTTTGAGAAGATGATTCAAATGCTCCGGGGGTTGTGTAGCGGCGACGTCTTTTATGAACGACGCGTGGTCTGGCATTCAAGCAAACCCAAATTCTCACACAAATTAGTGCGTGTAACTGCGTGGATGAAGCACACAGTTGTGCATTATTGTCTAAAGTACTAGGGAAGGGGAAAAATCATAGTTAGTATTACATGGAAACGATGAGGAGAAGCAGCGGATAGTGGCTTGGTGGTGTCCGAAGAGAGCTGCAGGAAACGCGGCGGCGCGTGGAACTCCGAACAATACTCCGCCGCCGGACTTCATATCCGTTACCAAGATGCTGGGTCCAGTTTGGTGATATTATTTTGTGACAAATATATGTGATGAGGGTGGTATTTTGGTGGTTTAGATTTTTAGTATAGTAAATAGTTCCACTCCCTCATTCTCATTCTCATTAGAGACGCTCTTTTTATTTTTCGTGGATGTACGTTTATTTTTTAAAAGTAATGATTATATACAAAAAATAAAAGTTTTATTTAGTTTATATTATTTATTGGAACATTCAAAGTTAAGAGTATAATAAGAAGAATAGAAAAAATCTCATAATCCCAACTACAATTTTGTTGTTTCTTATTTAGTATTTTTCTCATCCCACTTATCTTTTATGAAAGGATGGAGTATGAAATTATATTTATTTCATTTTTCAATTTTTTGTTAAAAATTTTGATAATGAAATTTTATTAATTTTCGTGTAAAAAATAAGATGAAGTTTGAATGAGCAGTTTTTTCAAATATATTTATAGTAATATAATAATTTGAAATTCACGTGGAAGTGGTGTGTGCGTCGGGCACACGATGGACCGAAGTGGCAGATTTCCGTGCGTGGGGCACGTTGAGGGCTCTAGGTAGCCAGAAGTTTCGACCGTGACGTACCGTTTTAACTTGGATTTCAGTCGCGCATGCACAATTCTGCCTAGTGCGTGCATTGACGAGGACGTCAACGGATCGAGTGGGGGGGAACTATCACGGGATGTCGGTCAAAGATCCAGGATTACGTGAGATAAGACTGGATACGGCATCCCGAACACGTCGGTGCGGGCCATCGGCACATGTGGTCGGCTGGTCTCGGAGGATACGGGGCGCGGGCATGCGGCATGGGCTGCTAAGCACGCCCAAAGGTTGGAACAGCGGGCGACGGGGAGCGTCGGCCCGCCTTAACAGCGTCGTCGACCTGAGAGCAGAGACCCTTGACGAAGTGGGTTTGCCGATCTGTTTTAGCAGCACGTTCCTTAGGACGTGAGGCAACTCTCCACCAAGTTTGGTGTCATTCCGAGTCCGTTTGGACAGTCAGAAAAATAGGCGATGATGGCTGCCGTCCTGCGCTCGGGCAGGGCGGAGTTCGTGTGATCAGAGGGCCTTACACTTTTAGATTGGTGAGACTGTTCGGATGGGGACTTCCTGGGAGTGTTAGGTTGATCTCCACCAAGTTTCACGGCTAGACGGTTCTGTTTGAGTTGCAAACACTATGTACGTTCGAGATGTGGTAGTGCAGTGGCATTGTCGTGATTTATGTATCTTGCAAGGGCGATTCCCCTCTCACCGTTTATCGGATGGGGATAAAACTTTGTGGAGATTTTAAGGTTGGTGTAAGCTACTCTACATTTTAAACGGTTATGGATTCGGAGTTCGGATGTGGGAGTTATGCCATGTATGCATGCCCATAAATTGGATGTCTAGCCATGGCACGTTGCTTTTTTTTTGTAAGGCCTATTATAGGGGGGACATGCATCCGGTGAGCTACTACCGGTCCTTCTCATGCTGCGAGCATCAAGTGAGCATCTCCTTGGGGGCATCTGGGGAACCCAAGGGCCGGCTTTAGGCACCTCGAAAGAGTGTCTAAAGTCCTCGTTCGGGTTGGAAACCGAGCGAGCGGCGTTGGGCGGGTAAGCCAACGTTGGGCGCCCAAAAGGGCTGAGAGGCTGGTGTACGTCCAAACGTTATGCCCCGCAGGCTAGTGTATTGAAAGGGACACCTCTTGGTCAATTGAGCGATCGAGTCAAAACACCGAATAGCCTCGTGAGCTGACTCGTAAGCATCGGCTATGGGTTCAAGCCATGTTGCGGGGGTCCGTTGGTCGGTAATGCGGTTGTTGGGCGACACTGCATAGTGGGAAGCTTTGGCATGAAGTCGGTAGGTCGGAAATGAACATGCCACGTACGTCGTGGGGTAATAAGGTGGGAAAGTCGGCATATCACTTGACCAAGGATTTAAGGATAGCCCTACTCGGGCGAGACACAAACACGAAGGGGCACCAGGCCGGGTATTGCACCCAGGGTGACTCAAGGGAGTGTCGAGCACGAGGATTGCGTTGTGGGCTTGCGGGAAACCCGTCGTGCCTACTCGGGCAAGGTTGTGAACACGGGCTCCGTTACGGGTATTGCACCCGGACGTCCTGAGGGAGTGCCGAGCACACGAGAATACGGTGGGGGCAAACGGAAGACCCTCAATGTTGAGCAGGGGGCGAGTAATGCTACTGTGCGTCGTGAGACGGAAGTCAATGACCCTATCCCTAGCTCGTAGGAGAAGCGAGCTTCGGGAATCTTAAAACTCGATATTGGCACGAAGGTCGGACGTAGATGTCGGGGATCTACTAGGCCGCACGGGCAAAAGAATATCCGCTGCATACTCAAGAGTGCCGCCCGTGACACTTATGTTGTTTCTTATTTAGTATTTTTGTCTGCCCACTTATCTTTTATGAAAGGATGGAGTATGAAATTGTATTTATTTCATTTTTCAATTTTTTGTTAAAAATTTTGATAATTAAATTTTATTAATTTTCGTGTAAAAAATAAGATTAAGTTTGAATGAGCAGTTTTCAAATATGTTTATAGTAATATAATAATTTGAAATTTGTTAGTAGTGGCCAATTTAATATATGAACCCCGGTGCACCTAATCTATCATTGTGTCAGTTAAAATATATATCAATTATATATGATGATATATGACAGAAATTTAAGATTTAGGGTTTGGTTTTTTATTTTAGGGTTTAGTTTTCCATTTTTAGGGTTTATTTCTTTCATTTTAGAGTTTAGATTTTAGATTTATGGTACAGTTATATGTGATGATATATGTCAATTATATATGATTATAATGTCGGTTATATGTGATAATATGTGACAGATTTAAGGTTTAGGGTTTACTTTTTCATTTCATGGTTTAGATTTCCATTTTAGGGTTTGTTTTTCATTTTAGGATTTTAAATTTAGGATTTATTTTTCATTTTATAATTTTAGATTTTAAATTATTTGTGATGATATATATCAATTATATGTGATGATATGTAACAGTTAAATGTGATGATATATTAAAGTTATATGTAATGATAAATTAAATTATTGTGGCACCCTTCAATGTGCACTTAGGTCCACGATATAATGTCTCGTATTAAGATCCATTTTCCATATTTTAATATGAATATATATAATACTAATTATAAAATTATCCGGTGGTCCTTTTAGCTAGAAAATTTTAAAAATAGTAATACTATAGGCATATTTTGATGGTAATGATGGGTTATAAATCATAAAAAGAATTATGTAATTTATATATTAAAATACTTTGATGTGTAAAATGAAAATTTAAGATGATATTTTCAATAAAAAGCCATAATAATTAGAAATTGTAAATAATGATACGGAAATATTTCCATACGTACCCTTGTTCTTTTCCCACTTTTCTGCTTTTCTACTTTTCTTTTACTTTTTTCTTTTTTCTTTTTTTTTTTTTTGGGTAGGCCGTTTGAAGTGATGGCTTAGTGAAAATGGGTACTCTTAAAACCTACCAAGGTAAAACTCAACTTTGTGGCCAAACTTTTGGAAGGGAAAAAAGTACCCTAAGGAAAAAGTGTGAAAAGAAATTA
>BMAC01000185.1:1444316-1490251 GCA_014905375.1 Phtheirospermum japonicum
TTTGGGTAGGCCGTTGAAGTGATGGCTTAGTGAAAATGGGTACTCTTAAAACCTACCAAGGTAAAACTCAACTTTGTGGCCAAAACTTTTGGAAGGGAAAAAAGTACCCTAAGGAAAAAAGTGTGAAAAGAAATTACGACCACATGTCTATCGTCTAACAAAAAACATACATAACTAACCGGTCACACAACCTAAACTGGCAGTGTTAATGACGCGGCGTGTTCCAAAACAATCCTTTACTAATAAACATTAAAAACGAGCATGATAACATGGCGACATATCATTGCTAAAATAGTTTTAAATGAAAAGTGGCGCCAAGTTCCACCTAGTTGAGCCCGTATGCTTTGTTAAACGGTCAACGGACGTGTTTCCTTCATGATAGATATGCATGACCTTGAATTTCATCGTATTGATTACACAAAGTGATGCCCGCTAGCGACTACCAAAGTTTTAAGGAATTGATACCGACTTGGTAGATAAGAGTGATACCACATAAATGGAGTCCGGACCCAACCAAAAGACCAACCTCGAAAATAAGCAATTCCAATTGCCCAAATTTCCGCAAATAACTCAACACTAAAAGTGAATCCGACTCTAATTGGTTCATAAATATCTTAAGACGTGGCCAATGCCATTGCTAAAGATTCCTGTCGAGTAAGAAAATCCCAGGGATCTGAGTACACTTTTGTCAGTGTTGACTTTGATCCAGCCAACGGAAGGGGACTGCCACTTAACGAAGATAGGATTGGTAGGAGTGTAAGCACTACTTGGAATCATAAATTATCAGAGGATGATCAAATCTTTAACACTGTTATTCATAAATAGTGTTTAGCCTCAGTTTTGGTCCTCGAAATGGCAGCATCAAACATGGAAGTTTACATTGAAGTTGTATCTATATCTCTTGGATTTTTGTGGCCGCCTGAATCACCTCGATTGGATTTTGTATGAGAGAGTTATGGCTCAAATACAAAACAGCTGTAGCATAACTTTGTCAAATCTTCATTTTTCTGCTTCCTAAGCTTCCGTTTTCGACTTTTACTCGTCTTTCCTCCTTCTTCGTGCATCCTTTAGTCCTCTAATTTAGGGTTGCAACACTTGTGTTCCCAAAATGCTCAAAAATCAATTACTTATCTATGAATAACATTAAAAAACACTACATAAAATGTGTAAATGAAGGAAGATCGCATGAAAAGTGCAAGCCAAGTGAATCAAACTTTTTACACTTACTTTTTTAGAAAAAATCGTCCACAAGAGATTGGAGCAATTGTAAGTGGAAAGCTTGACTCGAGTCGAATCTCTCGGGGAATAAAAATCGGAATCGAAATGTCCGTTTAACACAATTAAACTAAACATGGGATCAATAAACATTGGTTTTGGTTTTAGAAAATGAGAGAAATATAACTAAAGCGACTTGAATAAAGACTTAACAGTCTATTAACAACATATTCACACAAATCATGAAATATTTAATAGCGTGGAAATCAGACACAAAAAAGAACAAGAATAAAACATGGAGATAAAAACAAAGTATTCGAAATGCAAATCAAAATCTAAAAGGAATTAGCAAATCACTAATGTTCTAACTACACCAAAAGAGTAACAACCTTGACTTAAAAGCAAGAAGATGACAATGGAGTAAAATAACCCTTCATTAACAGATCAAACAACAATCTCAATAATTAAGTTAAAACCCATATAGAAAAAAGTTGAAAGTTCAAACAATTATTGAAAATAAAAATAAAAATGCAAGATATCAAGAATTTCAATTTACCCGAACAAATTCTTAGAATCTTTAAAGCTAAAAGAGAGAAAGCTATTTCGCACGAGCTAGATTCTCACAATCCGAATTGTTGTAGTCTCAAAATAAAGAAAATAAGTCAGGTTTCTTCTAGATTATAAATTAAAAAGGTGGAAGAACAAGATTGGTGAAAACAACCCTTCAAGGTCAGAAATAAGAAGGTTTGCAGGTCTGATTCACAACAATGTTGCAACTTATATAGTGTGGGTCGAGGAGGGAACCATGGTAGATTTATCCAGAAATGACATATCGTTGATCGACCGTCGACTGGCGTTGATCGACGATGTCCCTGTCGTCGATTATTTGTCAATCGATGGTGGCGATCGACGGCGAGGAAAAGTGGTGGTTAATGATTCGTGTCGATCAAAGATGGCTTATAGTCCTCAGTAGGTCGATCGAATCATGTTGTCAATGCAAGCGGTAGACACGCGTCGATGTGGCGTGTCGATCGATGGTGGCATAAAATCCTCGATAGGTCGATCAACTCATGTTGTCAATATAGGCAGGAGATGCGTGTCGATGGTGTGTCGATCGCGCGTCAATCGACGAATATGTTTTACGAGCCCGTGTTGTGTTTTTGCCGATCCGATATAGTCGTGACTCTCGGGAACACGCTAGGCTCCGCTCGACTGTCTAAAGGATAAGAAAAACCAGGCTAACATAAATATTTACAAAATAAACGAGAAAAGGTATTAAAACAATAAAAAGTCGACACAAGCTACGTAAAACCAAAAGAAAGAAAAATGAGACAATACACGACTCAAATCCCACTATAACACACAAAACAAGACATGAAAACAAATAAAAAAAACACATAAATATGAACAAATCAACTCCCCCACACTTAGCTTTTTGTTTGTCCTCAAGCAAAATCGAGCCTAAAGATAGATAAGAAAAATTAAGTCCCCCAATGAACCTAAGACTAATGCACATAGATGAATAGAGAAATAATGTATTTAGTCACTCAAAACCAAAAGTGGAGGACGTCTACGAAATTTTGAGATAAGAGATTTAGACCCTAATCAGGATGACTAATACGATGAGTTGCCCTTCATGTAAGTCTCTCGTCCATGCACCGACCAAGGTCTATCCGTGCTCGAAACTACTAAATCGGCATCCTACTAACCCTATCATCTATACGACTCCTTACAAATTTTTCTAGAAATTAAAGATGAAAATGCGTCCAAGGGTTGCAAGACTTATTATAAACATATCACTTTGTACAAGGATTTCTCTTCTTGTGCTTTCTTTCTTTTTTCTTTTTTTTTTTTTTTTAGTACCCATAAAGGTGAGGTACTAGATGAACATTATATTTACAACTGAAAAATGAGATTTCATTAACTCCGATCACTTGTTGCTAATTGCAACTCGCAATATTTCTTAATAAGCACGCGGAGTTTTTTTTTACATCTCCAAAATGAAATGAAAAATTTACAAATAATCCTATAGAGGGCAACCGAGAATAATGATAGTAAAGAGTATTCTATTTTTGTAAAAAAATGCACAAATAGCACGAGACTAATGCACTTACGTAATATTCTTACATTTCATGACCCATTATTATAATAATGTCGAATAAAAGTCTAAACAACATATCCAAAATAACAAAATCACATCGCTTCGCCAAGGTTCCAAGCAATGTCAACACATAAAGACTCAATCATTATCACACACAAGCAAGCATAAGAGTATCCTAAACACGGACATAACCCCCCACCCCACCCCACCCCACCCCCACACACAAACCTAAATAATGTCCACATTACGTATAAATAAGACAAAAAGGTAAAATTGAAGGGAGAGAGATACGCCCCTATAATCGTGCTTGTGGTGAGAAACCATGCGTGAGGTGACATCCAATGGGTGGTCGAAGCGAGAGTAACCTACAAAAAGGGAAGAGTGGAGAAGAACGACACACACGATAACATAAGACTTAAAAATAAAATAAAATGTCAATATGTACAAACTTCTTTTAAAGGATACTAGGTGGGAGGATTGTCATCAAGATCCATCTTCGTATGGGAGTCGGCAGCTTGAGAAGAAAATGAGTGGCCTAAACTCTCTTCACATCGGGAGAGGTGAGCCCTAAGCTTCCAAAAACTTCACCGATTGCTTTGATAATTGCTATCAATTTTTTGGGCGATAAGTTGAAGTTTCTTGAACATCCAAATATGGAAATCCCGATTCTCCTCAAGAAATTGATTCCAACCTTGGCACGGGCCCGATTCAGTGTTTGGACCTTCTTCTTCTTCATCTGCTTAGGCATGATGAGCTGGTGATCCACCTTGCGCGAGGTCTCGAGGGTGGGGCATACTCATCGTGGTACATTTGTTGTCGGGAGGTAGGTGGTCCCCACAGTGACGGATGAGGCCAGTTATGAACGGGGCGAACGAGAGGAGAGGGGTCTTGTTGGCGGGTTTCTTCTACAAGATGTTTTTATACCTTTCAAGACAAGAGGAAATATGCGTGGTCATCGATTGTTGATGAGGCACCATAACGCATAAAGCTCGGGTTTTGTACCGTTGGTCGCCTCTTGATTGCAAAGTACCATGTGGGCAAGGAACTTATAAGCAACGTAGATGGCGTCGTCTTTAGTCCTTGTAATCAGACTGATTGTAAGAGCTTGTGTTTCCTCCCATCAATTCATACCAAAAGGCGACAACATCAAACGCATTGTGTTGGGGAATTGGTGGAACGCCATAGCTATCGAGCCCAAAAACCTCTTCAAAGATGCGTTCATTCCCCAAATTTCATTGCCGCCAAGTCGACATGTAAATGTCTAGTCAGTAAAAATGCTCAAGGTGGTGAATAATCTGAGCACGAGTTAGTGGTATCCGGGAAGCTCCATCCAGGCAAACGTTGTGAACTAAAGCCCCTCGATATACCTCAAAATGACTTCGTAATGTGTCGAGCCCTTTTAGACCCATTCCTCCACCTCGTCCAAATCAATCGCTCGATGCGCCATGAATCCCCAAGTTCTAAATGAAATAAAACCTTTCCTTCTTCTTTTAAATAGATGGGAAATGGGGCCTCGTATTTGGCCAAAATGTCTTTCATTTTTCCCATTCGAGACATGGTGAAACAAAATTGAAGTAAACAGGTATCGAAAGGGGCGTGCATATACTCACAAAATATAGAATTTGGAAGGATGTGCTCTTTGGGGAATCTCATCGAGCATGTACTGTGCGAGATTTCCAAAGAGAAAGCTTGGAGAAAATATGAACAATAGAAACACCAAACCAACCAAATAATTCTAATACAACAAAGAACAATTAGTCTCAAGCAAAGTACCTCGATTTTCAAATGAAATGATATCAATTTCAGACAAAACAGGCTCGGGCCTTTTTGTTGTGGAAAGAAATGGAGGAAATTGGTCACCGAAATTTAGATAGAGGTTGCAAGTAACCGGAGTTGCTAGACCGTGTCCGGAGGATCGTTAGAAAATAATTGAAGTTGTCAGAAGTATAAGAAGCAAGAGATATCAAGAGATGGATGGTTAGGAGAGTTTGTGAAATGAAAGACAAAGAATGAGAAAGTATGGGTGGTGGTGGTATTTTATAATCCAGCACGCAAGTCGGGCCAAAAAAGAATCGATTCAAGTCAATTTTTTGGGTTTTGGAGTCAGTAACCGGGCCGGGTTTTGGTCTACGTCGATGGACATTGATCAATAGGCCATCGACGAGAATAGTTTAGATCTTTGTGTTGATGGGGCATCGATCAATGGGCCATCGATGGGTACAACAGAGAGCTTTGCATCGACAAGACGTCGGTCAATAGGCCATCGATGAACTGTCGACGAGATCAACAGAGGGCAATGCGTTAACAAAGCATTGATCGATGAGTCATCGATGGGTACAACAGAGAGTTTTGCATCAACAAGATATCGGTCGACAGGCTATCGGAGGGATCAACGGATGGTTATGCGGCGACTAGGAATCGATCAACGAGACATCGATGGTTACAACAAAGGGTTTCACATTGATCGACGCTTTGCCGATGGGCTATCAATGCATGCGAAAGTGCTTGGTTGACTACGCATCGATCGATGGGTTGTCTGTGTCTTTGGGGCCTCATTTTTGCTTGGGGGTGAACCATCGATAGCTCATCAAATGGTTCTTTTTGAGGAATATCGTCTTCAACTCCTTCAGGTGCGACTCTAGTAACTTTGACTCGATTAATGTTGTCTATGGAGGGGACAATCTCTCCACCAAGTACTCATCGTCCCTACGTACACTCAACAAAAAACTAAATGTATCAAGTTGAAAGAGAACCATACTAAACTAACTAACACACAGGAACGAACATCTTAAAACCTTTGACATTCCCCGACAATGGCGCTCAATTTTGAATCAAACTTTTTAAACTTACTTTTTCAGAAAAGTTCGTCCGCGAGAGAACAAAACATTTATAAGTATAAAGCTTGACTCAAGTGGAATCTCTTGATAAATGGCAATCAGAATCAAAATGTTAGTTTTAACACAATTAAACTAAACACGAGATCAATAAATATAGGTTTTGATTTTATAAAACGAGAGAAACATAACTAAAGCGACTTGAATAAAGACTTAATAGTCTATTAACAACACTTTAACGCATATTGTGAAATGTTTAATAGCGTAGAAATTGGACACAAAAAAGAACAAGAATAAAACATGGAGAGAAAAAGAAAGTATTCAAAATGCAAATCAAATCTAAAAAGAATTAGCAAATAACTAATGTTCTAACTACACCAAAAGAGTAACAACCTTGACTTGAAAGAAAGAAGATGACAATGGAGAATAACAAGAAAAATGCGAGAAATCAAGAATTGTAAATTAACCAAAAAAATTCTTAGAATCTTTAAAGCCAAAAGAGAGAAAGTTATTCCACACGAGCTAGCTTCTCACAATCCAAAATTTTATATTCTCAAAATCAAGAAGGAAAGCTAGGTTTCTTCTGGATTATAAATTGAAAAGTTGGAAGAACGAGATTGCGAAAATAAACCTTTTAGGTCAGAAATATGAAGGTTTGCAGGTCTGAGCCACAATTGGGAAATGTTGTAACTTATATAGTGTGGGTCGAGGAGGACACTATGGTAAACTTATCCAAAAAAGACCGACCATTGATCGACGGTATCCATGTCATCGATTATGTGTCGATCAACGGTGGCGATCGACGGCTAGGAAAAGTGGTGTATTGATGCTCCGTCAATGATTCGTGTCAAATAACGATGGCGTAGAGTCCTCGGAAGGTCAATCAACTCATGTTGTGAATGCGGGTGGCAGGTGCGTGTCGATGTGGCATGTCAATTGACGGTGACGTAGATTCCTCAGCAGTTTAATCAACTCATGTTGTCGATGCGGAAGGGAGATGCGCGTCAATGGTGTGTCAATCGCGCATCGATCGATGGATATGTTTCGCAAGCCAGTGTTGTGTTTTCGCTGATCTAAGTTGGTGGTAACTTTCAGGAATGCGCTAGGCTCCTCTCGACTATCTAAAAAGACAAGAAATGAGAAGGAGTAATAAAATAATAAAAATATCATCACAAGCTACGTAAAAGCCAAAGGAAAGAAAAATGAGACAATACATGACTTAAATCCCACTATATCACACAAAACAAGACACGAAAACAAATAAAAAACACACATAAATATGAACAAATTACCAAGCCTATTATGTTCTATCAAATATAACCTTAAAACGTATAATTTTGTATGCAAACAAAATCCCAAAACTTAAATATTGGTAGTCCCGACCAATGCACTAAAAACCTAAACTTCACCCTGTGCAAAATAGATCAACAATCAAGATACAAGTAAGTAAGAATCATGCAACTCTCAAATGAAAACCAAGTTACCTCATAATCGAGTCTCGTGAATCTTCGAAAATCCAAGCGAGTCTCACAAAATTCTTAGAAAATGTCGTTCACGATCCTCACAAAATAAATTTAAATCTTTCACTCGCCACTCATGCATAAGGACATGTATACGCTCAAGCCAATTCATTAAGCATTTACCACATGGGCTTGTTAAGCGTCTTAAGATCTCCACTGTGCTCAAGGCACATACATGCAGTATGCGAATTAATGGTCTTTATTTAGGTTGTAACGTTAGAATCTTTAGATGAGATAAGAAATATGGATAAAGTGACGTACAGTAAGTATAAAAACCCTAAACTCAATCGATTTCACCCAAACATAAAACTTGAAGTTTCTAATCATAAATTTAATTCATGTGCTTCACATCAACCTTAAAATGTACCAAATCCTTTATAATATAGGCTAATCAACCCTCAAACTTATACTAAATAATATATAAAACTAAATAATACCCAAGGCCTTTATTAATGATGTAGGCCATAAACCAAAAACTGAAAATTGAATATAATAATGAGGCCTTAATGATGTATGCCAAAAACTCTAAGATTACAATGAGAAATTTTATCCCCCTTATTTTTAGATTTTCTCTCTTTTTCTTTTATTAGTCTTTTTAACAAACGAAATAAGATGCAGTGAGTTTATAAGGTTACTCTCTTATATTACAACGTACTATAACATAAAAAATCTCTTAAATGCCACTCTACTCTATTTTGTCCACATAGATGATCAACTCTCATCAAAATAATAACTGTGAAACAAGAGTATAAATATATCAAGACTACCCAAAATTATGTGGCGAACAAGGAATATGTTATAGGCTCAAATAGTTTAACTAGAGATGCCTCTATTTAAGTGAAGTTATATTATTTGAGAAGGTTTGAAATAGCTGACAAAAACTGTCAATGATTTTAGTATCAAACCACACACATCTAGGCCTCGACCAAGACCTTAGGCAAGTTCTAGCGAACCCACATATAATGAACGACCACTCAAATTGACATATCTTCAAAATATATTATAAGCCTATATGAACTCACAAGCTATGTCAAGTGGATGTGACAATAACAAACTCAAATGAATTCACAGGTTCAAGATATTTGTTATCGATTTTCGACTTGAGCACAAGACTCCTCAAAATTTTAATCCAAGGAAAACACAACAAAGTCTCAAATGGTCCCTTGATTCCAACAATTTCATAAGAAACAAAGTGACATCCTCTCTTAAGATAATAAGAAAATTTTAAAGAAAAAAACTTAAAGTAGTAAATGTGATAAAAATAATAAAATCCTTGCTTGCAATTATATGAAATGCAAGATAAGTTACATTTTTTTAACTCTACTAATGCATATCCTCACCCCCAAACTTAAACAAAATTATATGAGAAATTAAAGTAAGGAATATGATTTTGAAAAAGAACATGAGTTAGAAAAACCACGCCCACCAAGTGTTCGAGGAAATGCCTCAATGAACGTTTTCGTTTGAAACTCCCTCTTTTCTTCCATTTTATCTGTTCTTTGAAATTCCCAGAACCCTTTAACACAATTCTCGTTTTCTCACATTCACTTTCAAACTGTTTCCATGGCCGACTATTCCGTCGACGATACCCCCTATCCCAACCTTGCCGGCAACTATGCCATCCCCTTTCCAATTTATTCCAAAGCCGAGGGGGAACTTTTTATAAACCTCTCCCAACAGAACTTCGCTATTCTGCGTTACGTCACCCTCGCGCGCCTCGACGAGTGGGTGGCAAATGGGGATCATCAAGGGTTTGGGACACGGGTGCTACATTTCATCGATGCCTTGAGCGCCTATTATTTTGCATCCCTCCGAGCACCGTCCTACCGAGAGTTGATGCTCGAGTTCTTCACTACCTGTCGGGCCTGTGAGTGCTCGGAATTCACCGTTCGGTTCAGGGGAGAGAGCATCCGATCACTCAAGAGGTTCTCCAAGCGGTCCCCGGGTTTAATTTCCAAGAGTTGTGGGATGAGTGGCCAAGTGAATATGCCCCGACGCAATTTTGGGCGACAATCACGGGCGAGCGTTGTACTTCTCGGTATCAAGCCTCGGCTATCACCGATTTGGCGCTATTGGGGGTGTTCAAGTTTTTCACCCACGTCGTGATGGGCAAGCACGAGAGCACTAACCTCACCCAACACGAGGTATACGCACTTTGGTGCTTGGTCCATGGGCGTCACCTTCCGTTCTATCCTTATATCCGTGCCGGGATTCATGGGATTCAGAAAACAAGAGGAGGGAGTGTAGCCCGGGTCAAAATGGGGCCCATGATCACGTTGCTAGCCCGTCATTTTGGGTTCGATCTCGAGGCGGCTAATATGGAGAGGATCGATGCGATAGAGTTGGCTTGGAAATTGCCGAAGATTTCGACGAACCTCCAACGCCCCCACCACCGTAGCCAAGAACAAGAGGAAGACGACGAATATGATCGGCGGCATAATGAGGGGGTTGAGGCCGACGAAGCCCCGAACACCAGTTCGGGCACGCCATTTGATGCAAGCACAAGCCACGCAATCCCGCATTACGGAGGCCCGAGCACCGACCTGGGTCCCTACATGGGTTGGCACGAGTTCCAATGCTAAGTGTTTACGCATTTTGATCGGCTCGACACGGGGAAAGCAGAGCCGACCGAGCACACCGCGCCCTCCATAGTCGCCTCTTGTTGATCGAGAGCTGAATGCATCAGGATGAGGAAGAAGAAGAGGAGGAAGATGACGAGAATGAGGAAGAGGAGGAAGATGACAAGAACTAGGAAGAGGAGGACAACGATGATGAGGAGGAGGAAGAAGAGACCGAGGAGGAGGACGAGGATGAGGAAGCAAACCTCCAACCTCGACGTCGGAGACGTCATTGATTTTCCTAATTTCCTTGGTATTTATTTAGTTGTTTGTTTTTATGAGACTTGCATGTTATTTTGGTTTGTATCGTTTTGATTCGATTATGTTCTTTTATTTCTTATCTAACTTTTGAAAAATCCAAAAATATTTAAAAATCTTAAAAACAAAAAAAAAATATTGTTTTGTCTTTTGGGTTCTATCTAGTCTTTGGTTTTGCTTTATCGTGATTTATGTACATATTTTCTTGAGTTTTTAATTTCGTGTAACTTTCTTGTATATATATTCTGACTCCAACCTTGGGCGAATTGATGGCTTGGTAGCATTCATGAAGTCTGGAGATACTAGCTATGCTCGATTTTTGCTTGGATTGCTTGGTTTTTAAGTGGACCCCACCGAGCTCGACCCGAACTCGCTCGGTTGAGGAAGTTTCTATTCATCCCCCCTTTACTTGATTTTCATTAAAACTCAATGAGGGCCTTGCATGGTTTAAGTGTGGGGTGGGTAGGTGGTTAGGGTCCGGGTGTCGAAAAGCATGATTTGTCTTTCTTAACTCGAGCCTTGGCGAAGTGACGCTTACTATTTGTGCTATTATATGGTTGAGTCGTTTTTGTGTCTTTATTACATTGTTGAACAACTCCAAATACTTGGAAGTTTGAATAGTTTACTTGTCCAGGTTTTGCATGTTTATGCCCTCTTGTGTGAGGGGTTGAATTTTTGTGCTTCGTCCAAACCCGCCAATATATACATACATACATACATACATACATATATATATATATATATATATATATATATATATATATATATATATATATATATATAATCAGTATTTTCTCGTGAAAAGATTGCAAAGATCTAAAAGCTCTTTTGATTTTGCTCCCAAATTCGGTGCAAACTAGTGAGTAGCCTTGTGTGATTTATCAGCTTGCTTGCATTTTTATGGAAATTACATTGAGAAGGTTTGATTTTGCTCGTACATGATTAAATTTAAAAATGACTTAGAGGCACATATATCACCCTTGTTCCGGCCATATCCATATATTTAAGCTACTTTAAAAATCCCAAACGAGCTCCCTTGAGCCTATGTCCCGTTTCTTGTTAGCCGAGCTCAATTTTAGCTCTTATATCTTCATAAATTGTGAGGAAAGAGTGTATGATTAGTTGACGAGAAATGTGAGGGAAACGGATTGTGGGTTTCGGGTTTTGAGTTGCTTATACAAAAAATTAAAAAAAAGGAGAAGAAGAAGAATACTCCAACACAAATCACGAAAAGTGATAAATTGTGCGTTCAAGTAAAAAGCCTAATTCAAAATGGCTTAGTTTAGTAAGAAGAGGCAAAATTCAAGAAGCTTCTAAGTGTTGTGAAATAAATTCGGAAAAGCGTGTGAGTATACGAAAGGGTTTCGAATGAGAGTTTGGTGAATTGGGAAGGGTGAAGCGATCATAAGCTTCGGGTTTTAGAAGTTAAGATTTGGTGCGTTATTGATCACGTTTGATCATGTGTTAGCCACTATATCTAAATGTTTCATACCTTACCAAAGAGACAACATTACAACCCATAATAAATATCTCTTTCGATTCGTATTTGGTCATGAACTATGAGCAATTTTGAGCGTCCGATTTGTGAAATCTTGACAAGGTGCATGTATTGACCGACTTGAGCGTAAACACGTCCCTTATACACTTGAGCGAATTGAGCGAACACTCTCAAAATTCCATTTAAGAGGAATTCATCGAGTTGGCTTGCATTTGAGAAAGAGTAATACGAGCAATGCTTGACGATAGCGAGTCTATGTTGATACTATCATCATATTAATAAGGATAAGCACAAGGGTTTTTCTCGTTTTACACAATATTCATCGCGTGTGCAATCTCGATTATTTTCATTGTTCGAGGACGAACAAACTGATAAGTGTGGGGTAGTTGTTTTGCATGTAATTGTTGTGTTTTTCCTTATGTTTTTAGTTAGAATTTAGCGTTGTTTCTAGTAGTTTTGAGTCGTTTCTCGTTAGGTTTTAGGACTTTTTCTAGTTTATTTCCTTTTTGGCTTTAAGAGTACAATATGTGAGATGTTTATGCTATTTTTTGGTATTTAAGTTCAAACTCTTGTTTTGTAGGTGGCTAAAAGGATTATATTCGCTCGGCGGACGTTTTGGACCGAAAAAATGAGAAATTCAAGCCGGAAGCAGCCCTGATCGACCGAAAGCAGCCAGGATTGACTGAAACGCTGCTCGATCGACTGCCAGTCGATCGACTGACTCCCAAGGATCGACTGAAAGCCCCGAAATCGATTGCAGGACAGTAGCTTCCCCCGTTTTTGGCAAAGCAGTCAATCGACTGCCCCCTATCGATCGACTTGCAGTCGATCGACTGAACCCTAGTCGATAGAGAGGGTGTCGATCGACACACATGCATTCGATCGACTGTGACGCTGGGACTTCGGGTATTTTGGGCGATTTTGACAGTTTTGCCCCTACAAACAAGTATATAAAGCCTACATTTTGCTCCATTGAAGAACCACTCCCTCCCAACCCAAGCTAGGGTTTGGGATCAAATTACTCACAAGCTCTTGATAATTTTCTCTTCCTTAGGTTTTAGATTTAATTTCAGGTTTTGATGTAATTTCCTTTTCTATATTAGATTTAATTTCAAGCACCTCCTTGGGTTTGTAAGCCTAAGAAGAATTCAAGTACTCCCTTGGATTGTTTCTTTTGATTGCAATTAAGTTGAAGCTTGTTTCATTTCTTAATTCAAGTAAGTTTCTTTTCAATTTCATGTTTTATGCTTTAATTCCATGCTTGTTCTTCATCTTATGCTTTTTGCCTTATGTATTAGAATTTGTGCTTGATCTTGTGAATCATCCATGGAATTTAGTTGAGTGACACAACTAGATCATAGATTGAGGCCTAGATCGTTTAATTTCACGTAAGTTTATATGTTTCATGCATTTTTCTTCATTTCATGCCTTTTGTCTTAGCACCTTGAATTCATGTTAGATCTTAAGAATTGGTTATGGAATCTAGATGAGTGACACATCTAGATCATAGTTCGGGTCTTAGATCGTCTTGATTTTGAGTTTTTCATATGCTTTATTTTTATTTTTATTTTCATGCTTTGTTTCATGCTTAATCCTAGATCTATGCTTTATTGCTTGTCTTTCATAAAGTTTCGAACTTTCACATCAATTTTCATTGCTTTATCCATTCATGCTTTCAAGTAATGTTAATTTGCATTATTTAAATTTTTATGCACAGTTGTACCTTGTGCTTGCATGCTTGTACTTGGTGAAACATTGCGTTTCCTTACTTATTTTCATTATTGCTTTGCATTTTCATATTGAGGCATACGACCGAGGCATCCGACCAATTTGCTATTTCATTTCTTAGCTTAGTTTAGATAGGTTAATTGATTTATTTTCATTTTCCTTTACTTTTCAAAGCTTGAAACACATAGATTCCTCAATTGAATCGAATTCCGATAATATCAAGCCAATAAAACCTTTAATTTCCAAAACCACGAAAAACTACACTTCACAAACCACCTCAAATAAAAGACGAGTGATACCCAAAACTTGTTCTCACCGACACGAGCTTTCTTTTCTCGTCATCTTTATCGCTAAGTGGGACAATACCCCCAAACTTATCAATTTATCTCATTTATTAAACTTCACCATGATTCAACCTTTTCTTCTTTTTCCCGAAACTTGAATCCTTAAAAAATATTATTTTTAGATGAATGAAAAGTATTTGATATGTAAAAAAAAGAAGGCAAAGTATGTATTTATATGAGTAGGAGACATTTTAGGGTTAAATGGATGAAAGAGCTCTAGATAAAATAGGATTTCTTGTAAAAAAAAAGAACTTCCTAAAATAAAACTACTCAACACCTGACTTACAACTCAAGTGCTAAGTCGAGTTCACTCCCAAGATTTTCAAGAATTAACATATTCGACTTACAACTCAGGTGACATCTCGGGTCTTAACTGGGGTAAAGAAACTGGGGCTAACCCCGACTTGGCACCAGACTTACAAATCGGGTGCTAACTCGGGTTCAAGTACATTTTATTAACTTAAAACTAAACTAGAAAAATACATAAAATAAAAATAAATTGTTGATTGGGTTGCCTCCCAACAAGCGCGAAACTTAATGTTTCATCCAGACTCTGGTTTAATTCTAAGGTGTGTCTGCTTCTATGTGCTTGCCGAGCATGCCCTTATCATCGTTTTCGTTGCTACTACTACATTCATCACAAATAAACTCATCATCATTTCTATCAAAAGAGTCATAGAAAGGTGAAAAGCAAATAATTTTATTATAATAAAAAATTATAAGCACGTGCGATATATAGGAATGATCTTCCTAGAACGAGCGGTATATATCAATTATCATCCATATCGATAACAACAAAAGTCCACTAAATAATTGAATGATCTGATATTGATGATCACATCTTTTGCAATTTCTTTTGTCTGAATATAAACAAAATGAATCGTTGGACGAATCAACATTTGACCGCTAATGTCAATATCATGTCTTTCATCCTCATAATTATGAGGCCCAGTTTTCATACATTGCCAATGACATCACATTCACACTTGCTACCAAATCATAGAGAGCACTTTTAACTCCCAGATCCTTGAAGTTGCACGAAATAACAAAACCACCAGGACCCTCCTTCTTTTGGGGAAGTTTACGATGCATAAAAATATTACAAGGTTCATCAATCTCTCGTTTATCAATACTCTTAGGTTCTCCGCGTATCCATGGTATACCACCACTTAGAATGGTAGCATTACACAACTCTTTTGGATTCAATTACGTATCGCTCAAAAATTTACTCTTCTCTCCACTTCTATTTATTGTATTCACCAACTTGAGTATTAAGATTATTCAAGTGTGCTCCCGTTGTCTTGGTCAAAACCATCATTTGATCAATAACCGCATCTAATTTTGCCTTTTTCTTCATGAAACATCGAGACAACTCTTTCATAAAAGCGTTAAGAACCTCTTCTAGTGATCTTTTCTTATCTTCAAGTATCTCACCATTTTCTACCTTAAAATCCATAGGATGTTGAAGCAAGTTCTTTGTATTAATATATGACAATATGTTATTATTTTGATAATTAGGATAAAATCCTCTCCGGTTATTAGTGTATGGTGTTTCAACCCAAAAAATGACCAACCGTTGAGAACACCTGGAACCTTGAACACCTTCCTGACCTACACCACAAATAAGAGTTAGAAAGGACCACCGGTGGTTTTCCGGTGGAAACCTCTCCGATGCTTAAGTCAGTAAGCGTTTGAGGTGTTTTTTCAGAAGGAAAGCAAGAATGCTCAAAAGAATGACATACCTCTCTCAGCCTTGGGGCTGAGATATTTATAGCTTTTCCTAGTGGGGACCCCAGTCGGGATCTCAGGAGCACACGCCYCYAATCTCYGGCCGTTGTGRAARAAATTCTGACAAGTGGTCCCACTTGCCTCTCCCTGGGGAGTCTGAGAAACAGGTCTTCCCTGTTCCAGGTCTTCCTCCACTCCGCGTTATCCTAGCTCTGAGACTTCAGCAGAATTCAAGGAGCCAAACCTGTAGTCATCCAGCTCTTCTTGCCTTTTAACAGATTAAATCTTGCTATAGTGAGGATGAGCTCTATTTCTTAGAGGGCTTAATCAGGTCTGCCACCCAGACCAGGCTAAATGCCAGTCCCCGAAACTTCAGCTCGGCATAATCCTCAGGCTTAGTGATCTCCTCAAGATAGCTACGTTCAGGAGGGGACATGGGCGATAATCACCTCTTCCTGATATTCCTGACGTCAGTAGGAGGGTTATTTGGATCTTTCTCTAAGACAGAGCTGCTCTAGCCCTCCCTTAATGTGTCTAACTACTCTGAGTCAGAGCTACCCCAAACCAGGTCTGGCGCATATATATTGCCCTATCAACTCCTCCCCCCGAACATTTGGGGTAGATCTGTAATATTCTAAGGCTCTTTTTGAAATAAATGAGGTCGTTCTGTCCTTTATGGTTTCTCGTACTGGGAGAATCCCGAGATATCCGCCTCCCAAACAGTCCTAATTATTGGCATTAGTGGTGTCGGTTTGGCTCACCGAAAGGTCCTTGTTCCCACGCGTCTTTTCCGTAATTGACAACGTGGTGGCATGTGATTTGACCTAGGGCGGTTGACGCTCCAGCTCACCAAGCAAAGTACTATTTGCATTAAATGCGGGGATCCCATCAAATCCCGCCCTCCTCGATTTCCGTTTTTCAAATTCATTAACTTTCTTTTTGTCCCTCCATATTCCTTCTTTCTCTTCACTTTTCAAATTCTATCTTTTCAGCATCCCGAATTTCTCTCCCTCTCCAAAATTCCGGCGATTTTACAACTCCGCTCCACTTCCGTCCAGCCTTCGCTATCTTACAACCAGGTACCCTCTCATCCCCTTTTAATCATGTCAGTAGTTCCTTCTCCATCTGATTCCACCGGGGGGAGTTCATCTGCCGCGCTGGAGAACTCTACCTCTACTGTAAATTTATCTTCTTCCGAGTCGCCTCCAGCGGCTCCTCAAAAGGGGTTTCCGGTACCCTTAGGGAGACCCTCAGTAATTCCCCCAAACCCCCCTACTGACAATATATCCTCCATAGTTAGTAATCAAACCTTGCGAGACATCCGTGCCACCTTTAATATTACCAACGATTTTATTTTCACCAGTCCGTCATCGGATGAGAGAGCCTCCGCTCCCCCGCCGCAATATTTAACCTTCTATGTGGATCAATTCCAAGCCGGCTTAAGCCTTCCCGTCCACCCTTTCATCCTTGTTGTTTCCCGGATGTACCAGATTTCGGTACACCAATTTCTCCCTAATGCTTTCCGGGTAATGGCGGGCTTTCATCTGGCAGCTCAATATTCCGGGATAACTCCCACGGCCCAACTCTTTTATTCTCTCTTCTTGGCTAAGAGTTCTTCAGGCTTTTTCTATCTCTCTGCCAGACCAGACGTCCATTTCTTGTTTGGTTTGCCTACATCCCATAAGGCCTGGAGGAAGAAGTTCTTCTTCGTCCAGTGTTCTGGAGATTGGGATTTTTCTCTTGTCTCCATCGACCTCTTGCCACAGCAGGCCTCCCTACCCCGGGGTGAAAGGCCCCCTCACATAGCCCAAAAAATAGCAACCCTCAACTCCAAGCCCATGGACATCACCAAAGTCCTCAAACCTGACCTCCTAAACTTCTTCATAACCCAACAACAGAGCGGTCCCTTACCAGATCGCATTGGTATTATTTCATGCTGCCTGTTCGTTTATCCTTATAATTTCATAGTTGATGAGTACTAACAGCTCTACCTTCCTGTTCCAGTGAATATGTTGCAGGCACGCTTGGAAGCCAAGGCAGCGAAGGCCACCAGGGCTGGTCAGAAAAGCCTACTAGGAGAATCCTCCCGAGCTTCTCCCACCCTAGAGGAGGTTACCTTGGCAGTAATTCCTGTGGATCCACCCCAGGGGCAGACCCAGGCCATTCCTACTACTGCCCCTCCCTCTGGGATAGTAAGAAAAAATCCAGAGCCGGCCAGGAGAGCCGCGCCTGAGCTGGGAGCCCCAATCCAAGGGATCTCATTTTCTGAAGATCCTGAGGAAGAGCAGCTGCAAAAGCGAAAAAGAAAGAGGTCTGAGCCAGAAGTCATCCCTGAGGTAACTCCTCAGGCCTTCCAGGTCCCCTCCAACCCTAACCAGATCTTCTTCAATAGGTCTGTCCTGAACTGTCCAGGTGAAGTTGCTAGACAGTTCATGATGGGCTTAGCTCCTACCGCTGATCGCCGGACCGCGGACAAGGTGTCCGATCCCGAACTGGTAGAAGCCTTCTGTCGGTCAGAGGCACAGGTAAATCACTCACCATACGTTTCTTATCCCCTTTTTATAAGTTTTTGGCTAACTTTCCTCTGCTTTACCTCCTCTAGACGGTGGTGTTCAGAGCTTCTCTGCTAGCCCAGACACACAGTTCTTTACTGCAAACAGATCTGAAAGCAGAGATCGAGCTTTTGAAGAAACAGAGGAGGGAGTTGTTGGCCAAGTGTCATGGCCTTGACGGTGAGGCGGAGATGCTCAAAGCAGAGCTGGCCACGATCAAGGAGGAGCTATCGGAGTCAAAAAAGGCGCAGCAGGAGGTGGAGGGCAGGGCCCGTGCTCAGGCCATTTTGCACGAGGAAGAGCTCAAGAAGCTCAAGGAGAGAGCCAAGAAGGTCAGGGCTGAAGGCGAAGCCGATAGAGAAGTGAAAGGCCTCACGGAAGGAGAAGCAAAAGGGAGGCTCGGATTCCTAAACTCTGAGGAAGGTCTGCGCTTGATCCAATTAGCTCGGGCTACCACGCGCCAGGCTTTTCTAGGATTGCTCGAGCTTTATGACATGCTGGTTCCCGAAGCGGAGGCATTCTTCCTTCTCGGCGTGGACGCTCATGCCAAATGGGTATCCGAGAATCCTTCTCTGCCTTTTAACCGAGCTGCCCCAATCACTGGTGCGTCTGAGCCTACCTCCTTCACCTATGCTGCTGAAGACGACCGCCTCCATCTGCTAGATGATCTGGCTTTCGCTGACCACATTCGCCAGACCTTTTGTTCCTCTTCCTCGGCGTCTTCTCCTCCCCCCGAACAGTTGGTGATGGTGGTGGCCAATTCGCCAACCTTCGCCAATTTAGGTGACTTGGAAGATTCTACGCAGTTCGCGAAAGATTTTACAGAAGTGTCTCAAGCTCCAGATCAAGCGTGAGGAAGAGGGGGGGTCAGCCCAGGGAGCCTGTCTGCTTAAATTTCCTTATGTTTTCTTAGGGACAGATCTGTAGTTGTGGCCTGTGTGGCTTATCTGTTTTATTTCGTTTAACAAAACATCGTTGTACTGAACTCTTTTTGATTAATGAAAAATGTGTTTTGTCTCATTGTGACCTTTGGCCTTCTAGGGTTTCCTGGCTTTCCGGAAACCCTAGTACTTTTTATTCCCTGGCACGTGCTTGTCTTCTTTATAAATACGTATATTCATGCTTCATTATTTCATCAATCATCTAAAAAATGCCTTCTTCTCCTTTGATCGAAGAACTCAATACGGTGAAGAGAAAAAACATCTCCCTAGTTGTGGAGAAATTCAAGCTTTCCGATCAACTGGTCGCGCTCAAGGAAAAAGTTGGTTATCTTCGGCTGCTGGAGAGAAAACGTCAGAAGAAACGTTTCTACAAAAGAGAGTGGGCTGAACTCCGATAAATTAACCGCCAACTCCATGAGGAGAAGGCAGATCTAGCCGAATCTGTGAATCGGCTGATCGTCGCTGCCGGTGAAGCTCATGCCCTTGCCGATCGATCTGACAAATATCGCCGCCGCCTGCATGAGACCGAGCGTGAGCTCTGGCAAGCTCGCCGAGCTTTGGCTTCAGATCGGCGTGCTTCGCCCATATGAATATCTGGGTTTTATCTCTTTTGTTTCCTGCAAATTTAAGTAATCAAAGTTGCCAACCTTCGTAGGAGGTGTGAGCAACCTGTTTTTTGTGTAGTAGTTAATGAAATATATGAATTGTATGCTTTTCATACACATTTTCTCAATTTTGATCAAACTATGAATCAGCCTTTTACTTGCTCGAGCTAATTTATCATATGCTAATATCAGCGTTTTAGGAATTCAGAATTTACCTCATAGGGTTCTCATTCTTTACTCGCGTACCCGAGCTAACAGTCAGTTCAGGAAAGTCATGGGGCAGTCGCCTCTGGTATATCTTGATCTTGAGCTGACGATCAGGTTAGGAGAATCGTGGGCAGCCGCTCTGGCCAATCTTATCTCAAATTAACAATCAGGTCAACTGAAATTAAGGTCAGGTAAAATGGAGGACATCTATCCTTAGCCAATCCTGTCTTAGACTGACAATCAGGTCAGGTAAAATCGAGGACATCCGTCTTTAGCCAATCCTGGCTTTAAACTGACAATCAGGTCAGGTAAAATCGAGGACATCCGTCCTTAGCCAATCCTGGCTTTAAACTGACAATCAGGTCAGGTAAAATCGAGGACATCCGTCCTTAGCCAATCCTGGCTTATACTGACAATCAGGTCAGGCAAAATTGAGGACATCCGTCCTTAGCCAATCCTGGCTTTATACTGACAATCAGGTCAGGCAAAATCGAGGACATCCGTCCTTAGCCAATCCTGGCTTATACTGACAATCAGGTCAGGCAAAATTGAGGACATCCGTCCTTAGCCAATCCTGGCTTATACTGACAATCAGGTCAGTCAAAGTCGAGGACATCCGTCCTTAGCCAAGCTGGCTTTAAACTGACAATCAGGTCAGGTAAAATGAGGACATCCGTCCTTAGCCAATCCTGGCTTATAACTGACAATCAGGTCAGGCAAAATTGAGGACATCCGTCCTTAGCCAATCCTGTCTTTAAACACGTATTCAAGTTTTAGATTCATAGGGAGAAACCTGCAATTTTATTCAATCAAATTAATAAATAGGAGTTAAAAAATTACAATTATGTGTAAAATTTTTGTAAGTTAGCGATATTCCAAGCGCGGGGTATCTCTGTCCCATCAAGCTCTTCCAACATGTAAGCTCCTCCAGCTAGGACTTGGGTGACCCGGAGGGGTCCTTGCCACGTGGCTTCTAGCTTTCCCTTGGTCTGTCCCAAATCAGCTTTCTTAAGAACCAGGTCTCCCACTTGGAAACGTCTCTCTCGCACCGTTTTATTATAGGCAGCTCTAATTCGCCCTCGCACATGCTCCATTGGCCCCGCCGCTTGGTCTCTCCTCTCCTCAACTAAATCCAGAGCATCTTGGATCAATGCCTCATTCTGAGCTTGATCATAACTCTGTACCCGATGAGTCTCTAAACTGATCTCCGCAGGTACCACAGCATCCATGCCATATACAAGACTGAAGGGGGTCTCGCCCGTGCTTTCCTTGGGATTTGTGCGATACGCCCAAAGTACCGCACTCAGCTCTTCCACCCATTTCCCTCCAGACCTTTCCAATCGTGACTTAAGTCCTTGGACAAGAATGCGTTTAGTCACCTCGACCTGACCATTCGCTTGCGGTTGGTACACGGACGTAACATGATGTTGTATTTTCATTTTGACATACCAAGCCTTAATTCTGGCCCCCGTAAATTGGGTGTCGTTGTCCGATATTATCACCCTTGGTATGCCAAGACGACAAACGATATTTTTCTATATGAATCCCATTACTGCCTCTTCTGTTATTTTTGCCAGAGCTTCCGCCTCAACCCATTTACTAAAATAATCTATAGCTACAATCAAGAATCTTTTTAGAGCTGGAGCCATCGGAAATGGGTCGACCAGGTCGATTCCCCATTTCGCAAAAGGGCAGGGGGAGCTCATTGTTAACAGTTCTTCCACAGGCTGATGGATCAAGGGAGCCATTTTCTGAAACTTTTCACATTTTCGCACGAAGACCTCAGCCTCCTTCCTCAATAAAGACCAAAAATAACCAGCCCTTAACACCTTGCTAGCTAGAGCTCTGGCCCCCATGTGATTGCCGCAACACCCTTCATGAATCTCACGCAGTACCAGAGCTCCTTCTTCTTGACTCAGGCATCTCGATAAGGGCTAGCGAAATCCTCGTTTAAACAGTTATCCCTTAATTAGGCAAAATTTGGCAGCTCTGGATCGTATTTTTGCCGCCTCCTTCTTATCCTCCGGCAAGACTTCCTGTTCCAAGTATGCCTTTATAGGAGAGCGCCAGTCCTCCCCTTCACTGATTGAGCATACCTGTTCTGTTCCAAATTCTCCGTCCGCCTGTAGTAGAGTAATCACTCTTTCTTGACAATCCACAGCCGAGCTGGCCACCTTTGCCAAAAAATCAGCTCTTCCATTTTCCTCTCTAGGGATCTGCAGGACCGTTAGGCTTTTCATACCTCTAGCGAGATCTCTATACGTGGCCAAATATCTCTGCATATTTTCTTCTCTTGTTTCAAACTCTCCGCTGATTTGCTTGCAAACGAGTTGAGAATCTACCCTGGCGCACACTTGTTCTGCACCCAGGTCTTTCGCCATCTGAATTCCTCTTAGAAGGGCCTCATACTCAGCAGCGTTATTAGAAAATGTTGTGCTCAGCCGAATGGCAAACTCAGTGGATGTACCTACTGGATCCGTTAAAACAATTCCAGCTCCACAGCCCTGGTTACAGACAATCCGTGAAAATCGTCCATTCCTTCATCTCTCCCGGAGGACCGGTCATTTCTTGCATGAAATCAGCTAAGGCCTGGGCTTTAATTGCCGTTCTGGCCTCAAAGCTAATATCAAATTTGCTTAGCTCAATTATCCACTTGACCAGTCTCCTCGACGCCTCTGGCTTATCCATGACGGCTTTGAACAGCAGGTTCGTCTGTACGACTATACTATGTGAGAGGAAATATGGGCGCAATTTCCGGGTTGTGCCTACTAGAGCTAGTACTGCCCGCTCTACCTCTACGTACCTCACTTCGGCATCGTGCAAGACCTTACTCCAGTAGTAGACTGGTTTCTGTATCTTTCCTTCTTCTCGAATCAAGACAGAGCTAACTGCTTGCTGTCCCACCGATAGGTACAAGATAAGGGGTTCTCCTAGAACAGGCTTTGTTAGCAACGTCATGCCAGCCAAGTCTTCTTTCAAGATTTTAAACGCATCTTCACATTCTCTAGTCCACTCAAAATGGGATTTTTTACGCAAAGCTTGGAATAAAGGGAGGCTCTTCTCTGCCGAGCGTGAGACAAATCGGCTCAAGGCATTAATACGTCCCACTAAACACTGCATTTTTTGACATTCCTGGGTGCCTGCATCTCCATAATTGCTCGTACCTTTTCCGGGTTGGCCTCAATCCCCCTCTCCGTAACCATGTACCCAAGGAACTTGCCAGCTCTTACCCCAAATGCGCATTTTTTAGGGTTAAGCTTCATTCGGTATTTTCTCAGTGTAGCACAGGTCTCTTTCAGATCATTTACATGGGAGGTTACCTTGATGCTCTTGACTAGCATATCATCCACATATACCTCCATGTTTCTCCCAAGATGATTTTTAAACATTCTATCTGCTAACCTCTGGTATGTGGCACCGGCATTCTTTAGCCCGAAAGGCATGACCACATAATAGTAGGTACCCTTCGGGGTGATAAAGCTGACTGTCTTCCAATCCTCTTTCGCCAGCCTGATCTGATGGTAACCCTGCGAGGCGTCCATCATACTTAGGAGCTCACATCCAGCAGTAGAATCAACTAATTGATCAATCCTCGGAAGTGGGTAGTGATCTTTCGGACAAGCTCGATTAAGGTCACGGAAATCAATGCACATTCTCCAATCTTCTTGGGTTTTGGGAACTAATACAGCATTGGAGAGCCATTCTGGGAATTGGATTTCCTGTATATGCTTGGAATTAAGTAATTTTTCCACCTCTTCTTCAATTATAGCCTCTTTCTCAGGTCCGAAATTCCGCTTCTTCTTCTTTACCGGCTTCACATCTGGGATGATGTTTAGGTAATGCTCCATCACTTCCGGATCAATTCCCACTAAATCCTGAGGAGACCATGCAAACACATCCGCATTCTCTCTTAATAAAGCTACCAAGGCTGTCAAGACTTCCGGGCTAAGCGTCGTCCCTACGCGGAGAACTCTACTCTCATCACCCGGGACGACCTCTACAAGCATCAATCCTTCTTCACCTCAAGCCTGAACTGTCTATGGCTGCTCTATCCGAGCCTTCTTGCTCTGCCTCTCATCCTCAGTATTCCGCTGAATACACTCAACATACGTCTAGCGCGATGCGTATTGATCTCCTCTCACCTCTCCAGTTCCATCTTCGGTGGGGAATTTCATCTTCATGTGAAAAAACGAGATTACAGCTTGGAATTGACTTAGGGAGGGTCAACCAAGCATGACATTGTAAGAGGATGGCGCATCTACAACCAAGAAACGAACCATCCTCGTCACCCTATAAGGCTCTTCCCCTAGGGTAACGAGGAGCCTGACCACTCCCATTGGTTTCAGGGCTCCCCCTGCAAAGCCGACTAGAGAGGTAGTCACCTCCTCTAGCTCCACATCCAATTTCAATTGTCGGAAACAGTCATAAAATAGGATGTCAGCAGAACTTCTGGTGTCCACAAAGATCCATCGCACATTATAATTGGCGATCATTGCCGTTATAACCAGAGCATCCATGTGCGGGGCCAAAATGCCATCACCATCTTCTGACCCGAAATAGATGTTAGGGGTAGAGGTCATTTGTTCCACATTGCGTGATTTTCGAACTAAGTCTTTCGCAGCTCTGACATAACTGTGTTGCGTCCTCTTGGAATGCTCCTCCAGCTCTCCTCCAGTGATCATCTGGATTTCCCCATGAATGACTTGGGCTTGATCAGCCCGTCTCCCATCAGAGCGGCTTCTATCCTGGTCTTTCTTGCCCTGGTTAAACCTGTCATAGCACTTGTTGCTAGAACTGTCCTCATCTCTCCTCATACGGACGTACTCCTTCAGGTGCCCAGCCTGAACCATTCTTTCCAGTTCATCTTTCAGATGTGTACACTCATCGGTATTGTGTCCATATTCATTATGGAAACGACAGAATCGATCAGATCTTTCTTTCCTAGGCTTCTGTGAGTACGTCTTGGGCCATTTCAGCTCTGGATGCCTCTCTATTGCCTGCAGAATTTCGCTTTGTGGCGTCGCTAAAGGGGTATATCTGTCAAAACGAGGTCTACCTCCAGACAGATCTGGCCTGGGCTTCTTCACTGCTGCCCTTTCATCTCTATCATACCTTTCCCTCTTCTTCTCTCCTTCCTCTTTGATTTTCAAAGCTTCTTCCAAATGGATATACTTTTCTGTGCTCTCCAAGAGCTCTCCAAATTTAAGAGCTGGTTTCACCACCAGCGATTGGAAGAATTCTCCTCTCCTCAGGCCCTGTGCCAGAGCGTTTACCAACAGCTCTTCTGACGCAGAAGGTACCTCTAACTTAGCCGCTGTGAACCTATTGATGTAGGCACGCAGGCTTTCGTTCTCATTTTGCTTCAGGCTGAAAAGTTCAAGCGGCATTTTCTGGTACTTCCTGCAGCTCGTGAACTGATGCAGGAAGGCTGAACTGAATTCGTCAAAGTTGCTGATGGAACGAGGCGGTAACTGGCTAAACCAGAGCTGCGCCGACTTAGTAAAAGTCATTGGGAAGACCCGGCACATAACAGCGTCCGAAAATTTATGTAGAGCTGCCGCGATCTCGAAGCGATTGAGGTGGTCCCACGGATCCGTGGTTCCATTATACTCAAAGCCCAAGGAGCGATATGAAGCTGGTACGTCGTCACGCATGACCTCCTCGGTGAAAGGAGTGCCCCGCCGCGCTGGCACGGCACCAGCATTCGTCAATTTCCTCTTGAATTCTCGCACCTCTTTTTGCAAACTCTGCATCTGTTCAGCCAGACCTGGATTAGTCTGACTTGAAGTCTCGCTGTCGGAGGTGGAGAAGTGCTCTTCCCTGTCTTGTAGAGGAGCCCGATCCGCGTGCTATCCTCGTAATGGTTCAGTTCCCACCACCGGGACAGTTCGTGCTGGTGGCGTGTTGGATGGCGGCATCGCCATCTCCGCGAACTTCTTTTCTACCGCCGTCTCCACGGCTTTGCCAATGAGCTCTGAGAGCTGCAAAAGGAAGGATTCGTTAAATGAACCACCAGTAGTTAGCCCGGATCTACTGAGTGGGGGCGGCGTAGCGCCTGGCGCGGCCGCTACCGACGGTGCTGTCTCTCCTGGCCCCATCGCCGACGTATCTGTCGACCTGGGCATTCCCCACGGCGCAGCGGAACTAGGGGTTCTGCCAAGCTCTCCCACCAAGTTTCACCGTAAACCGTCTGAAGCCATGAAATAAAAAGAAAACCTCACGCCTTAGCTTGATCGCCTTCCCACAGACGGCGCCAATTGTTTCAACCCAAAAAATGACCAACCGTTGAGAACACCTGGAACCTTGAACACCTTCCTGACCTACACCACAAACAAGAGTTATAAAGGACCACCGGTGATTTTCCGGTGGAAACCTCTCCGATGCTTAAGTCAGTAAGCGTTTGAGGTGTTTTTTCAGAAGGAAAGCAAGAATGCTCAAAAGAATGACATACCTCTCTCAGCCTTGGGGCTGAAATATTTATAACTTTTCCTAGTGGGGACCCCAGCCGGGATCTCAGGAGCACACGCCGCGAATCTCGGGCCGTTGTGCAACAAATTCTGACAAGTGGTCCCACTTGCCTCTCCCTGGGGAGTCTAAGAAACAGGTCTTCCCTATTCCAGGTCTTCCTCCACTCCGCGTTATCCTAGCTCTGAGACTTCAGTAGAATTCAAGGAGCCAAACCTGTAGTCATCCAGCTCTTCTTGCCTTTTAACAGATCAAATCTTGCTATAGTGAGGATGAGCTCTATTTCTTAGAGGGCTTAACCAGGTCTGCCACCCAGACCAGTCTAAACGCCAGTCCCCGAAACTTCAGCTCGGCATAATCCTCAGGCTTAGTGATCTCCTCAAGATAGCTACGTTCAGGAGGGGACACGGGCGATAATCACCTCTTCCTGATATTCCTGACGTCAGTAGAAGGGTTATTTGGATCTTTCTCTAAGACAGAGCTGCTCTAACCCTCCCTTAATGTGTCTAACTACTCTGAGTCAGAGCTACCCCAAACCAGGTCTGGCGCATATATATTGCCCTATCATATGGTCACCTCATATAATTCACGCACAATGGGGTTGATGGATAATCTTCGTTCTTTAATAGCTCTCCCTCATTTTTTTATTGTAATTGATTTGTCAGCATTACCAATCGAACGACAATTTCCTTGAGAGAATCCACATCTTTCTCCTAGACTACTCTCTCCATAGTTGACCTTTAGGAAGGCCATTGATAATTTGCATGGTTGCAAAAACCGGACCGGTTATTGAACCAGTGAATCTACAGGTTCAGTGGTTCGCGGATGGTCGGACCAATTATTATTATTATTATTATTATTATTATTATTATTATTATTATTATTATTATTATTATTATTATATATAGTTAAATTATATATTCTACTATTAAATATGTTGTATATAAATAAAATAAAGTTAAAAAGAAATATGATTATAAAATCTCTTAAAATTCAATTCAAATAGTGCACATGTATAAATACGAGTTCATCAACACAAGACAACATAGAGAAATGTAGTTGAACTCAATACAATAAAGAGAAACCAAATAAAATAGTTCAAGTCTAATATCATCACTCCAAGTCCAACAACTTCAAAATGAGATTAAATTAACCATCATAATATGTATTTGTTTGTGTTCCAAGTCTAACATCTTCAAAACTAAACACACCACCCATTCCATCGTTTCCATCTTCAAAAGAGATCAAATTAGATGTCTCCGACATATTTATATCCATGTCCACTTCAGCACGATCTCTTCAAAGTTTCAAACAAATATCAAATTAATTTTTAAATTTAACCAAAAATAGGAATAATAGTATCATTATAAATTAAGTTTTCAACTTCCTCCTCAACAAACATTGGTTGAGGATCTTCTTCCGACACCCGAACATCAGTATTATCAATGCATTCATAATTAATGGGATCGTAAGATCTTTTCTTTTGATTCATCCTAGTATAAAGCATTATAAATTTTTCATCGTAAGTTTCTAATATAAAAAATTCCATCAAGTAAAGCATTAATAAGTTTATAGCGACATACCTTGTTTTCAAGCGCAAGTTATAAGCCACATAATATGATCACAAAGTCTTTGATGCTCCAATATGTTCCTTCTTTTGGTATGAATCATATCAAATAAACTCCAATTTATCACACCCTCAAGAGGAAGATGTTTGACACAAGATGTGAATAGAAATGGTTTTTAAAATAGAGACACTTCTACAAAATAATCTCCACCATTCATCTGCATGCATAAAATAAGATTGCTTTAAATTATCAATTTTACAATGTAATTAGAAAATTAAGAGCTCTGAGTATTAATAATATCTTATTAACTATTTTTTTAAAAAAATATATAAGACCTGGTGTAAATGATTTTGGAGCCGCTAAACAAGATAGTCGAGAAAAACTCTCCAGGCGCTCTCTATACACATATATCTCCTTTATTGCTTTAATTGAATTACTGCATACGCTCTTTATGTCCAATAAATCTAAGAAACCTTGCAAAACTCTATGCTTTTCAACAAAACTTTCATCATAAAAGAAAGCTGGGTTTAAAAAGTAAGTTGCAACATGGATACTACAATGCAAATGCTTATCCCATCAAACCTCAATGACGTTAGCGTAAAGCTTGTATAAGAATTTTCTTATCTTGAACATCTCTTTGATATCATTCTTTGCCCTTTACATATCTTCATATACGTATCCCAAAGAAGGTTTTTCATCAGTATCTTCAAGTCTCAAATGTCTAATAAGAGGGCTAGCAAGTTTCACCACTATTACATAATCTTGCCAAAATTTATTGTCCAAGACAATCTCACTAACAACTTTTCCATTAGCACTTCTTGCCAATCTATGTCCAGTAAAGTGTTTATCAACAACCAGAGCTTGCAAGTCTTCCTTATGATCACAAATACCTTCAAAGTAATAAATACTGTAGCAAAATGAGTTGCCCCTGGATGAACTATCTCTCTACACTCTTTCTAAGCTAAGACAAAAATACCATGTGATTATAAACAAATGCGGTAACCTTTAAAGCACGAGATGTGAAGTTATTTATATGAGGCCCAACTGCTACATAATTCGCTGGATTATCAGTCACCACATGCAGAATACTGGCAGGCCCAACCCATTTAATCACATCCACAAAAAAAATTAATAACATATTTACATCTTTCACCATGTCACAAGCATCAATAGATTTGACAAATATAATACCTGCAGGGAAATAAACCAAAACGTTTATCAATGTTATTTGCCTTTGATCAGTCCAACCATCGGCCATAAGTGTGCATCTAGAATCTTTCCAGTTGATTCGGTGATTATCAATAAGAAGCTGATATTCCTTCTTACAATCTCATAACAAATTCACCCATACTTTATCGTCAGAAAGACTTTTGAATCTAGGTCCAATATCGGCAAAAACATCTAAAGAAAGTTGAAAATAAGGAGATTGGATTGTATTAATTGGAATGCAAGCAGCATATAACCATCTAACTATTACCAACTTAGCCTTTTTCACCACCTCTTTACTAGCAAGAACACTTTTAAGGCTTGGTTGAGCTTCTGGAGTTATTTGTGATGCGAACTACTTATCTACCTGACCAAATGTAGCTGTTCTCTTTCTTGTACTAATTAGAGGAGACAGAGACACTTCTCGCACTTCTTCTTCAATAGCTTTGTCATAGTCTTCGCTATAATTTATTTTTGAATCATATTTATTTTTCTTCCCTTCTTCCAATTGCATTTCCATTTGACCTCTAATGTCATGAGGAACAAATTTACATAGATCTATTTGTCCTTGTTTCCCTTTTAGTTGTTGTTTCATTCTGTAAATTCCCCCTCCTCTAAATTTGTTCAGAAAACAAGTACAACTGTACGCTTTTAATCTATTTTCTTTCAATGCAAGTGACATATTTCCAAGCTAGATCATTAGTCCCACAAGTAAAGTTTATGGATTACTTATCACTATGCGGCGTATTATGTTCTTAGCTAATAAAGTCATCTATACCTATTACAGAAATTAGGCAAAGATGTCAAAACACAATCAAGAAAACATTATAAATGTGAATTAGTAATTAAAATACAAATCCAGTAGCAAGTCTGAATACCAATATCACCACCAGGCTACTAGAATCAGACAAACAAAACAAGAAACAAATTATGATAGAATACAACCAGACAAGGAATATTAATAATGGTACAATCAACAAATTCTAACATAGTTATTTGAACTTCTCCATCCCCACTTACTTGAATGCACCCTCAATACACACTTACTAATTACTAAGCAACCACTAGCAAGTTAACAAAAAAGCATTGGATTAATTCTATTTCATTTACTGAGCAACCATAACAGATGTAACATGTATCTAGCTCTTGAGTGCATCCAATACTATAATATTATACTTATTAAGAGAGTAATTTAAACTCTCTGGAGCTTTTCCTTCCGAAGAAATTGAACTCCACTGAGAGATTAAATTACTGCTTATTTTTATGTTTAGAATAAAATGCTACTTTTGCTCTTAGTTTTGTAGATAAGTTGTTTCAAATTAAATTGTCCTATCTCAAGAAGAAGGATATATGAAAATAGAATAATTCAACTTCAGGGTGTGAAAGAATCAAAAAATTAAAGAAATTGGTGGCAGTGCACAAATGTATGAAAATGAAATAAAACGTATAAACAAATCAAAAAAATTAAATTAAAAGCTCATGTGATGAAAAAATTGAGTTTTCCCCAATTAATTACCTAGCCCTACTATGGTAGAAAACACACAAAAGAAGATGAAGAAAGAAAGAGTTCTTACCTAGATGATCAAACAAAGATGGGAACTTGTGGTTTATGTAGCATCGTCCCGTTCAATGATGGTGATGGGTGACTGAGTGGGTAGGGTTCATTTTCGGATTTCTTGTTTTCCTTTTTTTTTCTTTTGAGCTTGTACGTGAGTGTCTGCCTGACTGAATGAGAAAAAACAACCCATCAATTTTTAAAATGAAAACATAGAAACGACATTATATTACCTGGATAATAAACTAGTTGAATCGGCACAGGTACACTGGTCTAACCGGTTCATGGCTGGTTTGGACAGTTTAATACCGGTTTTAAATGTCGGCGATTTTAACATGAAAACCAGACCAGTTTGGTGATCGATTCCCAGCTGAACTGGTCAAGTCGGTCGATCTAGTCTGGTTTTTAGAACTAATTAATTTGTCATAGTTATGTATTCATTGAGAGCAAAAACATCTCTCGAAGTCTTCGCCAACAATGATTCTCCGGCCGCCGCATCGATCAAAGCTCGAGTTTGACTCTTTAACCAATGATAAAAGAAACAAATTTGTTGTGTCTCAAAGAAATCGTGTTGGTGAAACATTAGAATTAGCTCCCAAAATCTATCTCAAGCCTTATATAATGGCTTTGAATCCTCTTGTGTAAACCTCATAATCTCACTCGTTAAAGTGCATTATTTTCGCCGATGGGGATTTTTTTGCAAGAAACTTATCCTTCAATACATCGAATGTCGTAATGCTCCCATCATCCACCAATTCAGGCATTGTCTCGCCTTGTCCCTTAAATACAAATGAAACAAACATATATGGAAAGTATCTTGTGACACATCTTTTTGAAGATTGCACACTTATAGGAAACGCGCAAGATGTCTGTGGGGGTCTTCAGTCGGTGAACCCCCTAAACTTCTCTTGAGAGACCATTTGAATCAAGGAATACTTGATTTCAAAATTATAACACCTAAAATTAGTGTAAATTAAAATCTAACTACTTATCAAAATATCAATTTGATAGTCCCCGACAATGACGCCAAAAACTAGTTCGCCCTTAATTTTACCACTGCAAGTATACGAGGTTCAATCATAGTTGTAGTTGAGCAAGAGTATAAATATTGTATCCACAGAGACTATGAATTGAGTACCTCAATCATAGCAAATCGGTTTAATTTAGATTTTCAAATGTTAACTTGGTGCTTATTAATATAAAAGAATTTATATAAAATAAATAGATAAAGATATAATGAGAGTAAAATTGATTCATATACATGGTCTTGATTGTCAACTCCTTTTGTTTTATGTTAAATAACATTTCAATTAAAGCCTAATCCTATAGTAATTCGCGAAGCTAACCCTTACTCCTGGTTCGGGTAGTAAATGCGCATAGACTCAATTACCCATATGCTTGTACATAGAGGTGTTGAACCGGTTTCGGTTAATCGGTTAACCGCCGATTAATAACCGGTTCACCGACGGTCATGGTTATAACCGTAACCGTCAACCGGTCACTGGCATTTAGGTTACGGTTAACCAAACAGTTTAACCTTAACCGCCGTGGTTAACCGCAAGTTAACCGATTTTTGAAAAAAAAAATCACCGGCAGTTTAACTGCCGCGGTTGATGGTCGTTGATAATCAATGACTGAGATCAACTAGCCGTTGAAGATCAACGGCTCAAATTCAAACAAAAGTAGCCGTTGGGTGGTTTAACCGCGGTTAACCGGTTTAACTGCGGTTAACCGGTTTAACCGCCGGTTACAACGGCTACTTTTTTCAAAAAAAGTCTTTGCAGATTTTGACACCTATAAATACCCCACTCTCCAACACCAATCCTCACACCAATTCATCTCTACTATTCTTCTTCTTCTCTTATATTTTCAAGCTTAAAGCCAAGTTTCTAATTTGTGCAAGAAATAATATTATCAATAATATTCTTATTATTCCTTCCTAATCTCGTTTTACTTAATTCTCTTTTATAATATCACTATGGCAAGCTCTTCCCGTAATGTCAATACCAACACTCCAACCTCTTCTCGTCGAGGTCGAGGATCTCGACGATAATCTTTGGCCGTTGTCGGAGATTATGTTTCCGATGAGATGATGGCGGAAGAAGTTGAGAACCTATATAACCAAATCAACTTCGACTCCCAAAATCAAACCAATTTTGAAGAAGATTTACCTAGCTCCGACGAAACCAAACCGCCGGCCACCGTCAATTTGGATGAAGATGAAGAGGGAGCGGATGATATGCCACCGCCTAAATCAAAACCGAGGGAATTTTTTTCCCCCATCTTTCGGTTGCATCTCGCAAAAAGACGATCAACAACAAATCTCGAACGCAATTCAATTATTGCAATTCTCATTACGCCTTCGTTCTAAAAATAATAGAGGTTGCGGGTCGCTCAAATACTACATAGAGAAGAAGCATCCCGACAAGTATGGCGTGGAAAGCTCTCAAACACAACTAAACTTCTCATCTTCATCTACCGCCGGCGTTGGGACCGGCGGCCAAGGTACGAGTTCTTCTAGTTTATTTCAATATACCGAAAGTGGTCATAGAAAATTTCTTGCAAAATTTATTTCCGTTATAAGTCTTACTTTAGTCATGCGCATAGTAATCATTATGAGAATTATACTAAGGGTGCATTTAATCCATCTAGCACTAGGATTTCATGAAATAAGTTGACTCGCGATATTGAAAAAATGGTTGGTGAGTATAAATTGAATTTGATTTTAATATTTGATAGTTTGACTCATAGTGTCTCTATATGTTATGATATTTGGATGGATTCCTTTCATAATCATAATTATATGGGAATTACTTGCCATTGGTTTGATAATTCTTGGAATTTGAAAAAACGTTTAATTGCATATAGAAAGTTTGATAGTCAACATACGGCGGTGAATATTTCGCGCAAAATATCCACTGTTTTGTTCGAGTATCATTTAACTAACAATTTTTTTTCAATTTCATTTGATAATGCCACCGCTAATAAGGCTAGTTTAGATTTGTTAAAAATTACTTGTCAACACGCTATTGGCGGCAAATTTTTTCATGTTGGATGCATTTATCATATTTTGAATTTATGTGTTCAAAATGGTTAACTCTTTTTAAATTTAAAATTCAACCAAGGAGTGATATATATTATCTACGCGGCCACGATTCGCTTCAAAAAAATGGCGAAGATTTTGCAAGGCCAATCAATTGCATCCAAAAAAGATTTCAAATGATGTGCCAAATCGTTGGAACTCTATTTATAAATTGCTTAATGATACTTATGAATATAGAGATCCATTATGTTCATTTTTTAATAATGAAGATGTCGATTTCGATTTGTTTCCGCATATGTGGGATGATTGTTATATTATGATGTCCCTTTTAAAACTTTTAACGATGCCACCGTGGCTTTATCCGGTGTTTATTATCCTACCTCCTCAATGTTTGTTGATCATTGTATTCAAATAGTACTTGTTAGTACTGCTTTACTCGATAATTCTGAATTAAGTGAATGTATCGATAGTATGTTGAGTAAACACATCTTGACGCATACACACGTAATTCAGCTAAAAAAAGGACCCCAAGATTATAATGTCCCCCAATATCCCCTATTAGTCAAAAGAACATCCCGTACCTTATCTACATCATCTAATCCGGGGTTGTCAACGCTTGCATTCCCAAAAGACTAAAAAAACTAATCATTTATCTATGAAAAACACCAAAAATGTAATGTTTTTCAGGAAATGCATAAAATAAGGAAAATTACATGAAAAGTGCACGTTAAGCTTATAAAGTGCTATAGAATATTATATTAAAAACACATAATTTTGCATGCAAATAGGTTGGAATGTATGTGTAGGATTTGGGAAGTTGATCGGAGAATTTCCGTCTCACACAATCAAAATAAGTGGGACTAAACTTTTTAAAACTTTTGAAATGGTCGATAGTTTATTTTTCTAAATTAAAATTTTTAATTTATTTGAAAATTTTGAAAATGGTGGGTGACACTTTATTACTAAGGTTTTAACTCAAGGAAAAGAATCTTTCAGATTCTTGTGGTTCATGAAGTTTCCAAATCCGTAAAATAGAAAATTGATCTTCTTTCATTTATAGTGATTCATGCATAATATATCTACCTGCATAAAAGATTTGGTCTGGTCACATTTTTATCTTATTTCCTAAACTATGTGATACATTTATACATCTTTGTTATCATCTCAAACAAGATATTTACACTGTTTGGAATCATACTTTGTGGTTCATAAATGATTTCCAAGTACTTTGTACACGTGTAGATAAAAATGTTGATATCCTGTGAAAACATCATAACTGGATGTCAATCCAAACTCTTTCTTGCTTATACTTGTTGGTGTGGGATAGTTTGGTAAGTCATCGAGTAAGTTGCCTATGGTCCTTATCTGGCTTCACATGATCATAATCCCAACACTAAAGGATGGAGTGTCCGCTAGTCCATGTGTCGTAGGAACTTGGGCATACTCATGAATATATCAATTACTGGGTACAAACCCATAGCTAATGAGACATCAAGCCACTTGGGAGGGATAAGGTGACTTGGGCTTTGACCATGACTTTGGAAAACTACTTGATGGGGTGATAAGGAGAATGCAAAAGGTGCTCAGTGTTTGATCCACGATGACCTTGTGTTTCTTTTGTTGTGATTTGTTTGCTTGATTGACTTGAATTTAGGGGTGTAAACGAGTCAAGCCGATGTCGAGTTTAGGTCTTCTCGAGCTTGGTCAAGACAAAAAAAAGGTTGAGGTCAAGCCTGGTTACTAAAATCAAGCTTAATCTTGATTCACAAGCTTTGTGGGTTAACCAAACTGTTGACCGTTGGTTCGAACTTGCAGTTTGGCCGATTGGCGCAAACCAGTGAACACCTCTAGTTTTGATCTCGACCTTCTATTTCGAAGGTAATGAGCTCCTCTAAGAAACTAGAAAGAATAATATATTAAATTTTTTCGTGCTTTAGATAATGAATTGGTAAGTTCCGCTTGGAAGAATTATGCTAGCACCTTCTGCCTGAACCTTTTTCATGAAGAGATAAATCTATGGCATAGTCTTTCAGAATAATATTTGATTATTTTCAAGCTTCTATCATGTAAAGAAGAGTATAGACTTTTGATTTGCCCGACAAAGTTAGTGTAGTATTGTACTAGTTTTGTGAAATAAGTGTTATATCTAGGAAGACATATGCCCCACGTACCTGGGTATATAATATAGGTGAAAAAAATTCTTTCTATTATACATAAGGTAATATTGTGTTATGAGATATACACTGTTTTTATGATGATATATGCAATATGTGTGTGATGACATATAAAATTAGATTTTTTTGATTTGTTGTAAGGTTTAATGTTTTCATATACTTCTTGTGTATACGATGAGATATGTACTCATTGTGTGATGAGATATAAAATCACATTATTGATTTTTTGTAAGGTTTAGTTTACTATTTTTTTTATTTTTTTTTGTGATGAGATATGAACTCTTTATGTGATATGATATAAAACCAGATCATTTGATGTTTTGTAAGGTTTACAATTTTCATGTATTATTTTTGTGTATGATGATTACACACTATATTTGTGATGAGATATGAACTCTCTATGTGATGGATATGAGATATGAACTCTTTATTTGATGGAGATGCACTCTTTTTAGCCATGGCCAAATAGAAGCGGAATCGGGCTCAAACCGTAACCGAAACGTAGTCAATGGTTCAAAAACCAAAACCATGGTCCATGGTTCTGGAGTCGGGACCGGATTTAAAGGTTTTGGTTTTGGTTATAGGCTTTAAAAAGTCGTGGAACCAGCGGTTTCGAAACTAGTTCGAAAACGACTGTTCCTTGATTTTTATTGTGCTTCTTTATTTATATATATATATTATCTTTATAAATAATATTATAAATTATATATTCTTAGATTTAAATAATATAAAAATCAAAAATAAAAATAATATAAAAAATAGACGGTTCCGACTAAAATTGGAACCTGAACCGGTGGTTCTGAAACCATGGACAAGTCTACTCTTTATAGTTTAAACATATGACATTTATGTGAAGAATATGACAAATGTATGTGATGATGATAGATGGTATATGTCAGTTATATGTGATGACATATGATATTTATTTGTGATGATATATTCAGTTATATGTGATGTTATATGACAGAAATTAGGGTTTATGGTTTTCAGTGGTTTAGGGTTTAGTTTTTTCATTTTACAATTTAGGAGTTTAGTTTTTTCATTTTAAGGTTTAGGGTTTGATTTTTTTTTTCACTGATGAAACGATAGTTATTTGTGATTATATATGCTAGTTATATGTGATGATATATTCTAACTATTTATGATAATATATTTCAACTATATATGATATTATTATATAACAAGAATTTAGGTATTAAGGTTTTTAGAGTTTTAGGTTGTTATCTCCTATCATTTTGGCCCTTTCATATCATTTTGAAATGAGATTTTTATTTATATTGCAAAGTGAGATGTGAGAGTTGAAGTTGCTAGGTCTTTACAGTGTTTTTACATTCCAAGTTTTCATTAGAATTGTACAAAAATATTATTTTTTTTTATTCAATTTGAATGTATTTAATATTCTTAATTATTATACTGTATTATGTATTTGAAAAAAATTACTATGGGTTCCTCTCTCTATCTCTCGATCTTTCTTCACTCTTAACCTCATAACCATACAGATTCCCTTCAGTCCCCCATCTTCATCTACATATAAAATAAATATAATCAGAACACATGACTTGAAAATGATTAGAAAATAAATTAAAATTAAAAATTAGAACCCTAAAGATGACGCAAGAACATCAGTCAACGATTACAACTTCTATCTCCACTGATTTTCCTTGTTAATTAAGTTTCATATTATTGTTGGCATACATCACCACACATGAACACCGAATTGAGTTAATAATAGAAACTCGTGTAAATCCTAGAAAATAACTAAGACCCAGTTGCCTTGAGTCAATCAAGTCAAACTTAATAATCGAGTCAAACGAGTTGATAGGACTAAGTCAACCCAAGAAATCATTGATCTAGAACCTAATTGTCGATGTGCATCATCATCGCCGGTCTTTTGTGCAGTTAGTGTGCGAGTGTGTGTCTGTGTTTGAGATGGAACTTTCAAATTATTTTGATTTGTAAGGTTTTTAGAAATCTGGGATTGTGAGTTTATAAATTATGGTCTTTTGTGCGTCTGTGTTGGTTGTTGTTGGTTGGATTTGAGACTTTAGTTTTAAGGTTGCAAGGAGGCCCTTTGCACTATTTGCAACCTTACAACAAAATAGTGCAAAAATGCACCAAACTCAAATTTTATTTCCAATCATATCACTTCAAATTTTGCACCAAAAAGAATATTCCTTGAATATCCCATATTATTTTAATAAAAAACTATTTACTTAAAAGGTCAATTATTATTTAGCATATTTTAAAAATAAATATTCACTTATTAACATTTATTTTATTATTATATTTAATATATAATATAGTAAATAATTAAAGTTAAAAGGTTAATTTTGAATCATAGAAGATTGAAGAAGCAAATAAGTAAAAATGTAGCATTTGAGTAGCCATATAAAAGTACTAGTTATTAAAATACAAATAACTTGCCAAATAAAGTAAAAAAATTCATAATGTACTAATTCTCTGAATTGTTATATTCCTCCTACAAATGATCAATTAATGCGTTGCAAAATACAATATGAGCTTTTATCCTCAATGTTTGGAATATTATTTTCAACAATAATTTCCTTGTTTGTAGTTTGCCTTTCTTAGGACGCAAAGTATTTTAGGACTCTAAGATTTCTTTCTTAGTTGGAGTTTAGGAATTTATTTAGTTTCCTAAATACTTTTTTAACTTGTTTAACAGGACTTGGAGTCTTGTTTTATTCATATAAGGACCAAGACGCACGACGTGAAGAAACTCTGAAGCAGAATACTGAACGAACAACTCGGAGAATTGCTGGAGAATTAGAAGGATCACTACGTTGCGTAACCAACGGAGGAATTCAACTAAAGAAGAAGCGACGAGTATTTGTGTATCAAGTGTTTGATACAAATTTCTTTTTCGTATATTACTTTTATATTTTGTACTGATCTTTGAACGATTGAAAAGTAATATAGTTTTCGGGTTTGTACACCAAAGTTCGTAAGTACGATTACTTACGAACTGAAATTAATTTATTGTATTTTATTTCCGCTACTGTTTCTGAGATTCAGTTGATGTTAGGTTTGGTGACATCTATCACGAAACCTAACATCATATCTTTTAATTGCATTTCTACAAAACTACACTCAATTTGTTTATGGCGGGCCAAAAATTATTGAAATCCAATATGTTTGTCTACCATCTTCTCTACATTCGCTGTTGGCGCTTCCATCGCTTCTTGAATAGGGGCATCAAGGTTACGTTCATCCTCGATAATCATGTTGTGCATTATTATACATACAGTCATTATATCATGTAAATCACTTTTATCCTAAAAAAGTACTAATGCAACCATAATTTCAAACTTTGATTTTAAAACTCCAGAAGCACATCCTATGTCTTCCTGCTTGATTCTTGTTTCATTGCAAAATATTTTTTGGGACTATGTGGATCGTAGATAGTTTGCACAAGAGCTGACCATTTTAGGTATATACTATCAACTAGATAGTAGCTCATATTATATTCTTTTCCTTGAATCACAAAACTTGCTAGAGGGGAAATACCTTTAGCGAGGTTGGGAAATAGATTGGAAACCCCAAGACATTAATGTCATTATTTGATCCTGACATTCAGAAGTGAGCATGCACAAATCCAAAGATCATAGTCGGAACCAAATTTTTATAATAATGGTTGGCTTTCCACTTCAAACAACATATTATCCTGCCCACGTAGTTGGGCAATTCTTCCATCTCTAATGCATACAATCCAAACTACTTAAAATTCCTAGGAAGCCATGTTCCTTACCAATATAGAGTAGTCTAGCAACATTGTTGGCGGTAGGAGATCTTAGATGTTGATCTCCAAAAACCTCGGCAAAGTCTCTTCACACAGTTAATTGAAGTGGACTCGCCGATTTTGATATACTCATCAAGTGAATCTCCTAGTACACCATATTCAAGTATTCAAAATGCGACTGTTATTTTCTAGAAAAGAGATAATCCAACATTTCCAACCGCATCTCTTGTTTGTACAAAATTATTATCTTGATTTTTTACAACATACGATACGAATGAAGATATTTCAAGGCATTCGGAATCATCGGCGAAATACCGCTTCATCGTATCTTGGATTTTCAGAAAAATAATCATTGAACAAATTGATCAGCATCCTTACAATCATGATTGATTACTATGTGTCTAAGAATTGAGCCTCTGTGACTTGTATGAGGCCCTCGATGGTTGATTAATTAAGCGATGAGATTGTTGTTTCTTGCCACAATGCAAATTATGATTTCTTCTTCATTGATGGCATCAATATCATTTTTATACTCATTTTCATCACTTTGGAATGAAGAAGATGAAGAACCAGTATTGAAATTCTTTTTTTTTTTTTTTGTAAGTAATTAAATGAACTTTTATTATGAATGATAAACACTTTTTGTAAATGCATAATATGAATGAAGATGTTTTGAGATTTATACATGATTGAAAATAAGATAATAAAATCTTGCTGATTTGATCTTGTCCATTCGATATATCACCTTAAATTTCAACCACTCGTTTAAAGATAAGATAAGATAGCTCTTTAACTAAATTTATACCATCCATTTAAAGATAGAATAGGGTAATTTGCAACTAAAAATCTTGGTCGTTCCATGGATTCCATTCAATCTAGACTGTCTATTTGGAGATATGATAAGAAAACTTGTTGAATGAATCTGAAACATGCATTTGAAGATAGGACAAGGTAATCTCCACATGGAGATCTTGACCGTTCCATGGATTCTCTTCGATCATATAATTTTTATCTGAAATCATAACTTTTATCACCAACTATTCTATAAATATTACATAACATTAAGATGTACAATCCACAACTCAAGTATTTTTCAGCATACAATTAGTATTATCCTTCTTATCATTTCACCAAATGGCCATTGATTCAAGCTTTTGTGCACCCCAAATATATATTTTTGAATTAAAACATTCAAGCTTGCTCGCAAGAGTACGAGGAACTTGTAGGGTGGTGAGTTGACTCAAGTCGATTCTCTCGAGGACAACTGTTCAGTATCTTGGATGCTTTTCTCAATCACAAGTAAACATTTAACACATACAAATTGGGGGGTTTTGAGGGTTTTGATTTAATCATGAACTACGGATTAAAGCAATATTAAATTTTAACTAATTAAACTAATTAACCTTAACTAGATTACCAACTAGAACTAAGAGCAATAATTAAATTACTTAAGCATAAGAACTAAGAAATAATTAAACTAGCAATAAAGAGTTGTAATGATTTAAGCCTAATTGATTCTCATGAATAACATAACCAAATCTAAGAAACATGAATATAAGCAACTATTAAGCAATTTGATCATAGGAATCTAAAAACGGGAAATTAAACTTAAACCAATTCGCATAAATAAACTAGATGAATCCAAAATATCCAAGTATCAAGCATAAAGTAAATTGAGAACAAAATATCTAACCATAGAATTAACTAAGAAATTAAATCTAATTATTCAACTAGAAATTAACTAAGAGAGTGTTTAGAAAACTTATTGCGACTAATAAAAACGGTAAAAGTCTCCAGCGAATCCGAAGATGGAATGAAGATCTTGACTTGAAGTGAATCTTGAACCGTAAGGAACTTGAATCTTCAATCTCGATCTCTAACTACGTAACTGAATGTGTAGATGCATTATTTCTGTGCTCTCTAACCCTAGGTAGTCGTGTCTCTCCTTTAAAAATCCGAAATATGAAGGGTTTATGTAGTTATAGCATGTCTTGGTGCACAAGAAAACCTAAAAATGCATTTCTGTGCAGTCACGTTGACTTCGCATCGACCGACGCGAATAGGGGCTCGACGTCGACGCTGCCTGTGCGCTGGCGTCGACTGGGTAGAGGCGTTGACTGACGCGGTCATGGATCGATGCAACAGCAAGTTACATCGGCTTAGCGTCGACGTAGTGTCGCCCGTCGTGGGCAGGGACGCATCGACGTAGCGTCGACGCTTGTGTCGACCGATGCAACTTCGCTGCTCGTCTCATTTTCTCGATCTTTCTGCTACTGTTTCACCGGAAAGCTCGTTCTTGACTCTCGAACATCAAACTTCATCTATTTACGCGCTGAACTTTTCCGGTTACTTAGTTGTAAGGTGAAAACAACGAATAATCACCTATTCTCATCAATTATGATCAAAATACAGTAAAATAAGCTGGAAGTATGAAAATACGGAATTAAGCTTAAACTACCCAACTTATACCAAAAAAAAATAGAAAAATGAACTAAAATACTAATAAAAATAAGGACAAATATGCGCTAATCAACTACCCCACGCTTAATTGGTCTGTTCGTCCTCGAACGAACGATAGATTCAAAGTATAACAAGAAAGAAAATTAGCTCAAGAAATGAGTCGGCTATGCTACATATATAATTTTGAAAATATAGGTACAAGTCACGCAACTTCAAACACTCCACCCTTATTACATTGTCGCTTCATAAACAAAATCATGCATCCTCTCAAAAGAGTAATATATAGGGTGTACGCTCAAAGCACTCAAATATTTTTTGCATGGGACGTGTATACAATCAAATCATACAAAAACATGCACAATAAATAAGCACAGAAAATCAATCTCTTTTCAATCGCAATTGAAGTGTGTTATTAACAAAGAATCGGAAAAGGTCTTTATGGGTTGTAATGTAAGGCTCTTTGGATGGGTATGGAATATATAAGTCGTGTGGCTCACTCATGATCTAACGTGATCAATAACTCACTCAACTAGTCTAATCACAAAGCAATGTGCTTCACCTCGTTCAAAAATAAAAACCTCACTAAACACTCATAACGTAGCCTTTAAACATAGGTTATTTCTCAACTCGTAACTCTAAACCGACTTTTGCTCGAACCACTTAATCACAATTGAAGCTTATTATATGCTTCTTCTACAAACACAACTATTTGTCTTTTAAACATTAGGCTTCATAAGAGAATAAACAATAAAACACAAGCCTTTATAAGCGCGTAGGCAATTACATAACACGATTAACCAAGATTCACCATCCTTGTTTATTATTTTTTATATTTTTCCCTTTATTATTTTTATGGGGTCTTTTTTTTTTTATTATTATTATTTTTTTTAAGGATGGTGATCCTTTATTACAATTTTTCATAAATCCCTGATAAAAATTCCAAAACACTAACAACCAATAAAAATAACGAACTCCTACCCCATGCTTTTAATGGGTTTCTAGGGGTCGACTAAAAACACACATGGTTATAGGCATGGATAATTTGGCTATGATTGGCTCATTCGGAGTTTATAGTGGCTAAAATATATGGATATGACCGGAATAGGATTTTTTTTTTGTGTGTGCCTTCACCTCATTGTCAAAGTCAACTACACACAGCGGTTTCAAAGAGATATCAAGACTAAAACTTATTCAAGTACATGCAAAGATGAAAATCACTCAGGCTACTCACTGGCTTTTGCACGAAGAAGTTTTGAATTGACGCTACTTTTAAGGTTTTGCGAAATCAATTGCGTCCAAGTACCATTTTACAATATATAAATAATAATTTTGAAAAATTTTATGCACTTATACACGCTCAAAGACAAGAACATCAAATCAAACATAGTCAACTTTGACAGGCAAGCCATACAAACACAATATCGCGCAGGAATAGCAATTAATCACGTTTAAGTATTTAATTATTACAGGCCAGATATTAAAAATTACACAATTAAGCAATAAAATTCACACTCGACCACCCCCCTCTCGAAAAATCCCGGCAATCTCCTGATTGCCACAAATACATCTGAAAATCAAAAAAGAGGAAGGAAAAGGAAACATCCCTGAAATATAGAAGGTCGAGCCGCTGCTCGTTGATTTGTGCAATTGGTTGTCGCTTCAACGTACGTGATATGAAATGTCTTGATAAAAACAAAACAAACAAAAGCAAAGGAAAGAAAATAACAATTTTTTTATATTTTATAGTTTATTCTTTTTTTTAAATTAAAAATAACGATATAAAGATTTTAGAACTCGCGGGAACCTCATTGACGTCCATGTCGGGCTAGGGGAATGATTCCTCAAATCGCTCCTCGAGTCGTGAAATACGAGCTCGCATCTTCCTCAAGCTTCGTCGGTTTTGCTCGTGATTCGTGTCTATCTTGTCGTCGATTATTTGGAGCTTGTCGAACATCTTCAACTGAAATACCCGGTTATCTTCGAAAAATTGGCCCCAATCGAGACTCGGGCCTGAATTGGTACGTGGGGCTGGCTCCATTGTTGCGTCTCCATCCTCGTTGCTCGGTCGAGACGAGGATCCTCCATGAGTAGCGGATCTCACTCGGGGTGCAGGGGCACGTGTCAAAGAAAGTGGAGATGTCCCGAGTGGTCGAAAACCGTTTTCGGCCAGATTGAGCCCGAAGTGACGAGCTAAGCCGGTAATGTCAGTGCAAAGAAGAGTAAGGGCGATTTGTTGCCCGGCGTGCCCTTTGTAACATTGTAAAGTCCGCTCAAAATCAATGGGTAAAGTCGGGGTCGACGACCGTTAACAAGACATTGAAGAACAAATAACTCGGGCTTGGTCGCGTATGTGGCCTCGTTTTTACATAAGACGATGTGGGCTAGGATTTTGTAAGTGACGTAAAGTGCATCATCTTGATTTTTTGAGCACGGGAATCGCTTGTAATCGCCCGTGTTGCCCCCGGTTATCATCCCCCAATATGAGGCTAAGTCGAAACCTTGGACGCCAATCGGGTGGTCCCTTTCGGTGGGGAAACCAAAAATATTACCAAAAATCTCCTCGTCCACATAGATTTCATTCCCACCTAGCCGACAAGTAAACGTCTCGTCATTGTGAATCTTTAAGGTTGCGGAAAATTCGAGCATTAGCTCGTGAAAACCGGGAAGGTTCATCCGAGCAAAATAACCGCAACTGAGGCCATCGATGTATCGGGAAAGATCGGCATGATTCTCCGAGCCTTCTAATGCTTGTTCCTCGATATCATATACGTTAATAACTCGATGGGATGCGAGTTCCCATCCTTGAATGTTTTCGAAAAACTTGCCTTCATTTTTGTCGTAAATTGGAAAGGGCGCTCCGTATTTCCCCGAAATATCTTTGCGTTTCCCTGCCCGAGACATTATCAATGAATACGAAGTTGAACGGGAATTAAAATACTCGAAAATAACACTCCTTGTTTTTAGAATAAGGTGACCAACAAGATTGGTTCTTTGGAAAATTTTGTCGAACACTTGGCGTGCGTGTTCAACTAACTAAGAACTTGAAAACTTCTTGAACCAAAAGCTTCCCAAACACAACCAAAAACAATAATAATAATCCCAAGATAGTTTAAGCGAAGTACCTCGACAATCGTTGCTCGAAACTAACCCATTTATGGAAAATTGCTCCAAACCCACTTAGCCCATTTTGGAGAAACTAGCTTGAATGTAAGATGGTGGGTGGGGTTTCTGGGTAATGATGGTTAATTTCTGGGTGTTGAGCATTGAGGAGCAAGAATTGTTGAAGAAATAAAGAAAAATTGAAGGATGAAGGCAATTGTTGGTGAAAGGAAGAAGGAATTGAAGTTTTGAATTAATAGGGAAGGAAAAGAAGGGATGCGGTTGTTTTATAGGGTCAAGCAGGTTTTGGCCGCGGGTCATGTGAATTTGGGTCGGTTGGTGGGTCAAAAATCCAAGCTTCAACGCGTTCTGGGCCGGGTTTGGGTTTGCATCGATCGACGCAACAGAGACCTTTTCTTCGGCAGTTGCGTCGACTCCGCATCGATCGACGCGAGCAGT